>KK117850.1:439877-498610 GCA_000611955.2 Stegodyphus mimosarum | reverse complement strand
TTTGATGCTGCCGATTCCAATGAAAAAGCGAAGTGTTATAGCAATCTCAAGTCTCAACAATATGCTATAGCAGTCCCACACACAAAATTACAACGTTTTACGGCAAATCTTTATTGAGTTATGCGAAATACATACGTACATACATGCAGATGTCACAAAAAGTCCCTTTCGAATCTATTTTACAGTCTGATTTGGAATACAGTGCTTAATTAGGTTTGTACGTATAGTCGTCATGGAAAAAAAAAGTCAAAACATATTCGGTAACGTTCAAACTGGGATTTTCTGTTGAAATATGTTAGCCAAAATTTTTCGCGATTGCAATATTTTCTTAATTCTTACAAGAAAGTAAAAATCTGGAAGCCAAACATGTTAAATGTTTTCAGAACTTTAAACTTCAAACAACTTACGTAGCACAATTTACCAGCAAAATAGACCAGTTATTCGCAGAAGAAAAGGCAAAACTCAGGTTGAGAGATTAATCGACAATGTCGTGAAAATTCAGTGGCCCAAGTTATATTAAAACTTTTACAGAACTTTTCTAAAATTTAAAGGCCTAGATTAAAGATTTAGAAACAGAAGATTTTTCCTAAAATTTGGGAAAAGATTTATCAGTGAGGCAATAAAGTAATCAATTAAATAAGCATCATATTACAAGAACATTTTAATTAATCCTTGCATATATAAATCTATCAAAATTTGGCCATATTACCGATGTCATTTAATAAAATCAAAGTTTCTCGTATGAGTTTGTTATTTACCTTATACCGTATTTATTTCAATTTACTAAAGGATCGCTCGACATAACGCTAAGTATATTAAACTTATTGAAACATGGAAAATAAATGCACTATAATACAATCATCAAAATAACAGAAAAACCTCAAATTTGAAGATTTAGTTAACTCGTGAAGTAAGTTTACGAAAACAGTTTCGGAAAATCTCACGTTTAAAGTGCTACACCATATATCAATAATAAGCGATGCCTAGCCAATAACGAAAGTTCAACATGTATATATTGGTTTAAAGGTCATAAGGAATTTTGTCAATTACATTTTTAATTTTCTTTGCTTCTGATTTTTATTACTTCCTTGTACGAAATAAAGGAAGTATTGTAATCGCGAACAATTTTGGGTATCATATTTTAACGAAATTATTTATTTTAACCGTTCCCGAATCCATTTGGAAATTTTATTTTGCGTAACGTCTGTACACACATTCCCTAAATGGATTGTAAAAAGGGATTTTTTCGTAACGTCTGTACTTACGTATGTGTGTATGTACATCTATACGTAAGTACGTATTTACGGATGTTTGTATGTATGTATGTATGTATCTCGCATAACTAAGAGACGATTAGCCGTAGAACGTTGAAATTTTGTGTATGAGTCTGCATAATATACGGTTGTGCTCCCTTCTTTTATATTGCAATCGGCTGAACCAAACGTATATATATATTACTCTAAAAGGACGAAGTCTGGTAAATCCTAGGTTTTACCGATAAAACCTAGCTTTTAATAAAGTGGCCATTTCACAAATAAGATCCCATGTGAAAAAGCTGAACTAATGCACAGTTCTTTAGATAACTACTGAAGAGATTTCAATCATTTTTAAAATAGTTAAAAAAATTAAATAGATAGCTTAGAAAAAAAAAATAATAAAAGTTATGTAATTTAAAAAGTAAGAAAAATTAAGCAAGTTTTTCGTTATACATCTAATACTTCTTACTTCCTGTTACAACAAGGTTGACTGTCATGGCATTTTGAATAACAAAGTAGATCAGCTGATTTGCACAAAAACTCAGAACTTTTACCAAGCTTTTGCGGTAAAACCTAGGAATTACTAACGCCTTCCGGTAAAAGCCCAAAACGGGGAATTTTAAAGCATACTTCGAACTTTTACCAAGCCATTTTGGTAAATGCTAGGTTTTACAGATAAAACCTAGGACCTAAGCAAACCTAGGAAACCTAGGATTTACCGGTAAAAACCTAGGATACATAGGATTTACCAGACTTCGAGGTTTTGCAGTAACATATATATCCACCCCTTTATCCGGCTTAAAAGTTCGCGCCAGGCCTTTAATTTCTCAATCGTTGATCGTGCTCATATTCTTAAACTTACAGAAGTGTTTTAAATAACGAAAATATTCATATTAATGCAATTTCAATTAAAAAAAAGTAATTTTGAACAAATAATGAAATCTAACTTTTAATACATCTCCTGGTTTCTCCACTAATATTTGGGGAATTTTATACTCGTTACGAAAAAGTAAAAGTATAAGAAATTTGACTCCCGTATAAAAAATTAAACATCCGTAATTCGCAAGCAATTTTTGATGTCGTTTTGAACTCGGTTTTAGGATTCGTTACTTGAATTAGAATAATTCTCGGAATTAAAATGTAAATTAAATGCAGCAGAAAATTTGTAGAATATAATAGGTTTAACAAAGAAGCCATGTCTTCGTCAGGTTTTTTTCAAAAAATAAAAATTGCTAAGTTATTCAATTGTTTGTAATGTTTACTTTGCATTATTGAGAGAAAATTCTACAAGAACTAACTTACTAAATGTTTGAAACTTTATACCAGTTAGAAGATAGGTTCAACTTTGGTAAAACTACATAAGTGGCATAAGCAGAAATTCGTTGCTAAGCAACGGCACGAGGTTGAATCAAAGAGTCCGTAAGCTTTGATCTGATGTATAAAATTTGAGGTACCAAAGCTCTAAAAATTGAATTTTATACTATCTGCAGCTCAATTTTATGCTATCAACGTGAGACGAATCAAGCCATCACAGCAAAGTAAATGGCACATCATTTTCGGGCATGACATTTATTCTGAACGGCACACATATTCATTCCTCTTTCAGCTGAGGGCTTCTTTTACTGGAAAGATGTTTTTCATTTCTATTTATTACTCAGTATTCTACATAAAATCACGCAGAGTTTTATTTCGATAGTAGAATTTCATGTTGTTTGAAATTTGCAACTAGAGCACTAAAACAGGAGTTATTAAGCAAGTAAAAGAAGTGTTTATGAAAAGTACATTTCGTTGCATATTTATATAATTATGAATCATATCCAGGTACTTCGTAGGTTTAAGATTTTAGACGATTCTGAATTGCTCTACGATGTATAACTCAACTCGAATTTTAATACATTATCTGGTATATTTATATGATTACGAATCACATTTACATATGTTGGAAGTTTCTGGAAATCTTATAGAACCTAGACGTTTGCATATGTATTATTATGAACTCCGATATATTGTCTGATTTTGGTTACGAATTACATGCAAATATATGATTATGAATTCATATAATCATTCGATTCACTGTTTGATTATGAAATTTAATATATTATATTGATGCTGAAATTTTTTTGCACTATCCTGTTAGGTAAGTTGATGTTTGCCTCGTTATGATAACGAACTGCATTAAGACACAGCAGAAATTAAACGCAAACTCGATTTTTGAATTTTTAATCTGCCTAAAAACGATTTAAATATGCTTTAATTTTAATTAACACAAAGTATGTATCTCCTTCAACATTGAAGAGAGAAGTTACTGAACTAGTAACAAAAATTGGTTAGATATTCCTTTCATGATAATGTACAGTCTCACTGTATTAGATAGCATACACTCAGCCAAGCATCTCGAATAGAAGTAAATGACTTATCGCTATCTACCTTTAATCGTAAGAAGGGTGGGAAAGACCCTTTTATTCAGAACTCAAATATCTGAACAGAATGTACCCATTGTGCTTACAAGAACAGCCAGTATTTATGGCGTAGAACATAAGTAAGGAGTTTCAAATAAAAATAAAGCTAAATCTTAAGTTAGCCAAAGGCTACACAGAACTAATTAACGCGCAAGTTCGCTCAAACCTACATCGGCGTAACAAGTACTATCAGCAAGAATAAAGCAACGTCTGGAAGACAGAATACTAATGTAAAATTTGAAGTAGTAAAGTGGTCTTGAGCATATAGAACACACTCTAACTAAGCAATCTCAAACCTTCCTTAAAATAATATCTCTTTCTAACTTATTTAAATAAGCGCGTGCTAAAACTTACATTCTGGCAGTAAAACGGAAAGGGAGAAAGCGCAGAAAAATTGTGGGATTTTACCTTCTTACTTCACAGTTCAATCCTCGACAACCACAAACACTGGTAAGCGAATAATCGCTATAGTGTGTGAACAAAGACTCAAGACGTAAGACTCAAGACGGGTTAACTCCCTTTTATTTCTCAAAATAAATATAACCCAATCAGCTCCTATCTCGGAGCGTACAGCAAAGCCTCCACTTGGGCTTGAACTTTAATTAATACGAAATTAAACTTAACTAGCTCAACTAAAGCTAACTGAAAGGTATAACCGAAGCTATCACGATTCTAAGTAGTTGGCCCCTAAATCTTAATTAAGTCGGCGAAGCCAAACAAGGGCCTAAAGTACGGCCGAGGGTAGCAATAGCTTAGGGGGAGGTAGCTAGGCTCTTTAACGAAGTCGGTGCAACATCGACTGAAATACTATTCTTACTCATTTGCATTAACCGCGTTTCTGAAAATACATTCTGGTAGGAAATTGTAAGCTGAAGCTAGAATGGGTTGGAAAGATGCATAAACGTAAAATAACTGTTATAAAATTAGGATAAACCTTACAAAATAATGATGAACATAGAGTAACTGGTCATATTATTAAATAAATTATAGTACATTTGTTGGACTTCGAATCAAATCTAAATACTTCAGTGCTAGAAACCATTATCAAATGTGAAATGTTTAATAACTCGAAAAGTTGGCGTAAAAAACACCTTTTACTAATTACAGAGTTGCAGTACTGCAAGTGCTTCAGCTTGGAGACTCGCTAGAATCAAAATCAGCTTAATAAAAATTGTCTTTTTGAATGAAATTCATGAAAAAATGCTCATGCTTTTATTTAATTTCATTGTATACTGAAAGTCAGGAAAAAATTTGAACAACCAAATAAACTCTACGGCGTTAATTATAATTGAAGACAACAGTGTTCGGCGATTTACTTTAAAAAGCCGTCTAAGGAATTTCTCATCGAAAATAAGCGGCGGAATTTTGCGAATTCATGGGAAGAACTTCTAATAGTAGATTTATAAATAAAAACAAGTATGCATAAACTAATCCATGAATAGCTATGGCTTGATTTAAATCCCTAACTGGCTATGGTCTAGCTTTAATCGTGATAGTATTTACCAGTGAGAACACTTTTAATAATTATATCAGTGACAAGTACGGTCTTATGCCCTGCCTTAGTTTTGCCATTAGAGGTAATTACGGTAAATCTTCAAAGTATTCTTTTTAAAATTAATATTTGGAGCGCAGGTTTAATGACATAATGCTTTTTTGTAATTAATTCCTTGGGCAGATGTTACAGAAATTACCATTTTGGGAGTGGTCATTTTGATTTTTAAAAACACGTTGTTGTAAATCTCGAAGGCTATCTTAAAAAGATGGAGGTCTCGAAAGAATCAACAAAAAAATGTTTCTTTTTATTTAAACGTTGGGGAGCTCTCTCAAGGTTTAATATCATATTTAATCTCAAGATAAAATTTTATATATTTGAAGTTGAAGTTTTATACATTTTATGTTCTGATCAGATTTGGTATTTTATACATCATATTGAAACATAAACAATAGCATTCTATAACTCATCTGATGTGAATAGTTTGAAATATTACGGAATGTAAAATAAAAACTTACAAAGAAAGTCCTTTTAAAGCCAAATGAAACTTTTCAATACAATTCAATAGTTTTTGAACTAGAAATAAATTGGGAAGGACAAAGAATATTGGAATCGTACAGGGGAAGATTTACGACTTTGAAGAATGGTGGACATTGCGGATGTCGGGAAGGGGAATAACCGGAAAAGTAACCTACAGTGAGATCATACATTTTTGAAACAGTTACAAAATGATACCCTTTCAATGGAGACGACAGGCAGGGAACTCTGTTATTTATAATCCACTGGTCAGAAGACATATGGAATTTACTGCATATAATGTATTGTATTTCATAAATAGCAAATAGTATTAGCTAAAAATACTTGTTAAATTAAATATTACTAATAAATGTGAGTTAAAAAGAGTATTAACCCGCAAGCATGATCACTAAAAGTATTAAACAAAGAAAAAACTCATGACAATTTATGATACTCCAAATACTCAATTTAACCGATAGTAATAAGGGAACGCTTGATGAAAAAATTAGTCTACAAGGAAGACCAGCTCTTTTTGCTTCCTTGGGCGAAGTAAAAAGGAAGTATTGTAATCGCGAAAAACTTCGGGTATCATATTTCAACGAAAATACCCATTTTGACCGCTATCGAATGCAATTGAACGATGTTTTTGCGTAACATCCCTACCTAAAGACAGAATAAAGGACTCTTTTCCCAAAACGGTATGTAAAATGGATTTAAAAATGGATTCAGAAGAGATTTTTTTTCGTGTCATCTGTACGTACATACGTACGTACCTATGTATGATGTTGCATAACTAAAAAATGAGTAGTCTCTGAACACCGAAATTTTGTATATAAGACTGCTATATCATGTAGTCGTGCAAATTACAAAACTGATTTAAAATGGATTCTGAAGAGAGTTTTTCGTGGCGTCTGTGCGTAAGTAAGTACGTACATGTATGTATCTCGCGTAACTCAAAAACGAGTAGTTCGTCTGTGCGTACGTACGTATGTATGTATGTATCTCGCGTAACTCAAAAACGAGTAGCTTCAGAACGTTGAAATTTTGTACATAGGACTGCTATAACATGCAGATGTGCACCTCCTATTTTGGTTGCAATCGGCGTACCAAAAGTATACACACACATATATATATAATATATATATATACACCCACTCTGTTTGTTGGCTCAGTGAACTCAGTTTCTCTTTATTCTTATATGTTTGTAAATTGCGCATTTTTTGCTTTAAAAATAATTGAATTATGTTCTTCATATTTTCCAGTTAAGGTTTTTATGCCTTTAGTTAACCTACATGTTATGTTGTAGAATTGTCAACAAATTAAAAGTTATTTAATTGCGGCTGAGCCTAATGTTTCTAATGTTTTTGGCCATAGTAGCCAAATTTATTAACATTTGAAACTTAACCAAATAGTGGATTTGTTGCCAATCTAGAGAAACTGAACTTCCAACAACAAAGATAACGCCTTCCTTTATTATTGCGAATTAAATCATGCTTAATCTGTTCCGGAATTTATTCGAGGAAATAAGTGTTTAAGATTTACTTCGTAATTTTGAATATAGATATTTTGAGTTTTTATGTATTTTTGCCTTGTCGCAAAGTGAGAACTGAACTAATTGAATGAGAAATACTGAATTGTCTGTAGAAACATATTCTTCTTTTATTTTGTTTAATTTCTTTCATACATCGTTTTAGATTCCTTATAGTATTTGAAGAGAATATGTGGCAACGATTAGATAATTCTTCAACTGATATAATTTTTTGTGCCTTCTGAGTTATAAAGTGAATGAGATGTAACGTTGTTAAGTGAACCTAGCGCCAGAGGGTCGGTATGGTAAACAAATATAGTGAATTTTAACCTTCTGAGCGTTGTGACCGGCTTTATCTGGTCATCAGAAGTTTTGCTACGTGGCATATATTAGCTTAAAATTTAAGATATTTTGCTGTCTTACTTTCTTTAATAATGTAAATATCATCTTAATGAATGTAAGTTTACGAAAATACAGACTAAATTAAGTAATTATATGGAGACAATTAATAAATGCTGTTTAAATACCGGTCTTCATGACTGATCTAAAATCCCGCGCCACTTAGAGGGTTAAAGAGTGCATTATTCAAATGGAATCTAGAGCAGTCAAAATGAATATTTTCTTCCGAAATTTTTCGCGATTACAATACTACCTTTACTTCGTACAAGGACGTAGAAAGCTCCGAAATGAGAAAACAAATAAGGGTTAACACATTTGCGAGGAATAAAAAAATAAGAAAAATCTTTCTTTTCTGAATATTGAGTATGACGCTGAATACAGCTACTGTGGATATCTCCATTTCAAAGAAAAGAATATATGAGTTTTGAGAAGAAATATAACATTCAAATGTAAAACACTGCATGCACTACTTTGTGGGTTAAACTGTTATATATATTATAGCAGTTGTACTCAACACAGTGAGCTCAAAGTTCCTAGATCATTTACATCAAATTAGTCGTAAAAATTTTAAAATGGATCTGTTTATTACAAACACCATAAGGCAGAGGCTTTCAAATGTTTTGAATTTGATTTCTTTTTTACCGTAAAAAATCCTCTAAACAACTTTTCATTGCATATACTCTTAAACAACATATATATTACACTATATTATTATATAGAACTTTATAGTACAGTTGCTGTAAAATCTGGAATTCTGTTCAGCATCTAAATCGAAGCTTTGAAAGTTAATAACTATAGTTTATTGAAGCCTCTTAACATATAAATGAGTGTTTATTGTACAGCTTGCTAATCCTCTAAGAAGCCTCAAAATATTTTGATTTATTTCGCAAATCGTTTCCATAGATAAATTTTAATGCAACTACATAAAGTTGCTTAAAGCAAGCGTAGGTTAGGCAAATTATCGCTATCCACTTCATTTCAGTCAATGGTTGTGTCAAAGAAAAGTGTACAATAAATCATCAAAACTTAACCCATCTTTGGTACTATATGGCTCGCAAGATAAAAGCGCGTATAATAAATATTCAAAAGTGAAGATAAGATAATTCATGGTACAGCTAACTTAACTTTTTGACTAGCTTGCAAATGATTTTCAAGCTTAGCACCTACTAAATTCCTAATCACCACACGGGCACATATACACTCTCATCTCTTACCAGCTGCTTTGGAGACGAATTCTGATGATTAAGTCCAATCGGATATTCCTGAGGTTCTAATTTCGAAGCTGATCAGTGCACTCGTCGCCTCATCGCACTCCATTCTGTTCGAACTTGTGCTTTCTACATACTTTGAATTAGATGCAAAAAGGATGCAGATGGGAAGATGTGTATTTTCATACACGAATGAAAAACCTTAACGACTCTTGTTTGAAAATATAATGAAAAAAGAACAGTATCACATAATCTTTTACTACTATTTTATGTAAAACAAACTTAATATTTTAATCTTTTTAAACTGTGAGAAAGTCATAATGAATGAAAGTGGCTTGTAGGGTGATTTTAGATTATAAATATTTTGTGGCCATTGAAGCTTATTTGCCGTAAACATTTATGTGGTAAATTGTTATTTGTACCGGTATTGATACGAGGTACTTTAAAAATTGGTTACGAGTTTTGAAATAATACGAAAAAAGAGCAGTTTAAAAGACTTGATGTGGAAACTAGTTCCACAATGTTTTAAAAATTACAGAGACTAATGATAGACGGACATCAAAATGCAAATGAATCTACAATTCAAGCTTAGTAAGTATTTTTGGCTTGCAAAATGAAGGAAATATTTTTTATTAGGTTGAAGAAAGTGTCTCTGCATTTACCAGAACAATTCCTGTTGGCGTACTGATAATTATACTGCAATAGTATGGCACCTCGTATCAAATTGGTTTTTATGCATACTTTTATTATCATTTTTAATTGAACAGCAGGATATCAAAAACTAATATTCTCATACCCTGTTTCTTCCAAGTTTCACTAAGAAAAAGCTTTAAAAAAATGCTTTTCTTCCGAAGTCAAAAAGAAGCACTAGAAAAGCAAATCTTTGAATTCTCTTTTTAAAATCAACCCGGCACAAAGCAGCCTACCCACATTTCAGAACCATCTGTTTCTGGAGAATAAAAAAAACTAAATAACTGAATCCGTAAATGCCTGAGACTATCCATTTACAGAGAGTGTCTCCGAGATTTCTTGTGCTCTGGAGACACTTGCTGATGCATTGATTGTGTTAAGGCAAGTTTTATCGATTGTGTTTTCCCCTCATTCTTACCTCGATATGTCCGGCAGGGATTGGGTTTATTTCCTTCGAAAGAGATATTTGTTAAATGATAACTTCAGAAGAGAGACATCTGAAAATTTCAAGTGCAAGTTTACGCAATTTTTGCATTTGATCGTGAAAACTGAGAATTTCATGGGTGATATAAATTTATCGATTGCACGTGGTAATACAGATGAAGTAAATAGACAGAAGTAAAATTTTAAAACAAGAAAATAAAAAATAAGCGTAATTCCTTCCTCCTGTGAACGCTATGAAAGATTTCTGCATTAAGCGCTTCATAAAGACACTTTCCAAAAAACATTACTTCTGTCATTTCAACGATTATCTATGCAAGAAAGCAATATTTCCAGATCCTCCCACCATTCCGATGTGTTATGATGATAATAATAATAATTTTTTCTTTTAAAAAATTAGTACTTTGGGTAATTTATATCGCAAGCAGAAGTAAAAACTTTTACATAACATGTGAATGACACTGAAGCGTGATGAACGAGGTTTTCTTATGCTCAGAGACTATCCTCTTAAATTCAGTATCCTTTTTTCATGATCCGTAAGAGTTACACTTTGCATATTATAATATCAGCAAAGAACATCCACTCAAGAAGTCTAGTATAGGATTGCATTGAGCGGGCATTTTTACTTCCCTGTACAAAGTAAAGAAAGTAGTGTAATCGCCACTTTTGGGTATCATATTTCAACAATCGTAATTTTCGGGTATCATATTTTAAAGATCGTAACCTTCGGGTATCATATTTCAACAGAAATATCCCTTTTGTCCGCTATCGAATGCAATTTAACGATGTTTTGGAGTGGCATCTGTACGTAAGCCCAGAATAAAGGACTATTTTTCCGAAAACGGCTTGTATAATGGATTTAGAAATGGATTCAGAAAAGAATTTTTTCGTGACATCTGTACGTACATACGTACGTTCCTATGAATCTCGCATAACTAAAAAATAAGTAGTTTCCGAACACTGAAATAATTTTGTATATAAGACTGCTATAACATGTAGTCGTGCACCTCCCTTTTTGGTTATAATCGGCCGCACCAAAAGTGTATATATATATTATACATACCCACTCTGTTACTCGGCTTAGTGAGCTCAGATTTTTTTATTCTTATATCTTGGTAAACTGCGCATTTTTTACTTTAAAAATGTTTGAATTAAGTTGTTCTTATGCTCAGGGTAAGATTTTTATGCCTTTAGTTAATCTGCATGCAATAATTGTAGAATTATCAACAATTTAAAAGTTGTTTAAGTGCCGCTAAGTCTAACTGAGAAGCCATATTTATTTACATTTGAAATTTGGTAGAACAGTCAATTAGGTGAGTTTCTATACCTTCAGTGTCTTCTTGCCGAATGGGACCAAAAGTAAACTTTCCAGCTCAGTTGAAAAAAAAAGTACACGTTTTGGAGAGTATTGATTCTAATGAGGAACGCGTTCTAGCTTCAAAGCAAGTAATAATTAATAACAAAAAATACTAGTTTGCTATGAAGAAAGTAAGCGAAGAAAAATGTGTTCTGACGAGTTTTATAAATTATATGAAGTCGTCGATATATAAATGACTTCGTTTCTTGTATGACATTTATTTTAATATTATTTCAAACTTCAGCTACATTCTTTATTACGTACTTTTCTTGTAAACAAATCGTGTTTTAGCTCTTTGTCGTATTTCACTAAAGTGAATATGTTTTTGCATGCAAAGTTTGAAACCGGGTAACGTGCTTTTCGTCAGTCTCACCCTTCACGCGGCTTCAAAGTCTGTGTAAAAAGAGATTAATGTAATTACGTAGGCCCACCAGGGGCCGAGTGGAAAAATCCTTGAACGCTGGTAGTTCGGTCCGAAGCTCCAATCTTCCGAACGGGCCGGCTGCATGGGCGCCTTCGTGGCTTTCCCCATGTGTAAGGTGCTAATACAAGGCAGTTTCCCCTAGAAAGTCCTCCACGAAGGCATCCCCACTTGCATGCAATGCCTTAGGGCAGAATACGTAAATAGTAATAATGTAATTATGGACTATATAAAATTTATCAAAGTTTATATATGATCATTACGGCTGTGAATCATAACTGCATTTAAGTTTCAGCTATAAGAAGTAACACCAGGTCATATCACTTTGAATAAATTTCTAATTCTGTTGTATCTTCTACTCGTTCCTCTTTTTGACCAATTAAGTGCAGACATGTCTGCAAATTTTCTCTTAATTAGCCAGCTAATTTCAAAACGCGCATTTAATTAAGATGCTGCGAACTGTTATATTTTCGTTCATAAATCTAATCCTTTATTATTCGAGAAATTTCCTTTTTCCCTTTGTAAAGATTTACTTATTTTTATCTAACCAGTTATTTTATGTTAAGTAGCTTCACTATCATAGAGGCCCTGTGGCCTAGTGGCTAACGCAGGATCACCACTAGTTCGGGGTTCGATCCTCCGGCTGGGCAAGGTTGATTCAGCTTTTCACCCCTTGAGGGAGTCGATAAAATGAGTACCAAGTTAGCTTGGGGATTAAACATTATACACCGGGGGTCCTGCTACAGGCTGAGCACTTATCCTGTCAAAGATGCACAAGCACCCCGGAGCCCACGGTCTAGAAAGCAGATATCGGGGAACTGCCGGCCATGGCTCTTTAAGGGCTTTTTGTGCCGCCGAGTTTAGTTTTAGCTTTACTGTCATTCTCCCTTTCCGTATTCCTGCCAGAATGCTAATTCTTAGTTCGCGCGTATTCAAATGAAGTAAAAAGAGATAGTGTTTAGATAAAAAGTTTTAGACTGTTTAGCCAGAGATTGTTCTGTCTGCTGAAGGCCACGTTACTAGTTGCAATTCTTTGATAACTGTCTGTCTTTAGCGTTGCGTTATTTCTGCCAATAGATGCTGTCACGCCAATATAAATTTGAGCCAACTTGCTAGTTAATCAGTTCTGCTTAGCCTTTGGCTCACTTTTGAGTTAATTTAATTTTTAATTTAAATTCAATACTTTTGAGTTATGTCATAAACGCTGGCTGTTTTTGTGAGCAAAAGAAGTACCTTCTGTTAAATTACTGAGTTCGTAATTAACGGGTCTTTTACAGCCTTCTAAAGTTCTGGTTCATCTTAGACATAGCAATAAGTAGCTTACACGTCTGTTCAAAGATTTGTCGCTGGTTATATTTAGTTACAGACACAATCCCTACAACTTTAAGTAAAAGTCTGAAATTTTATGAAAAATTTTATAGAACATCCGAAAGCTGCAAAATAGTTTCTCAATATTCCTTTTAATTTATGTAGAATTATAAATATAGACTAATATGGAAAAGACATAAACGTTTGCATATTTATATGGTATTAAGAAAATTATATTGCAAGTAGATTTCTTTAACTAACGAAAATTTAAAATTATGAGCTGTGTTGAGCAAAATAAAGAATATTTTTGGTTTTGGCGTTGTAAAATCCCTGCTGGTGGGCTCAAAGAGAATAAAACTGGTGAGGACCAAGTAATTTCTCATAAATTATGCAAATACATATAGCGATAAATTATACATACAATTTGTAGTTAAATAGATACATTATGCATTATTATAGTATAAAGACTATTTCTTTTCTGTATTCCTTAGCATTGCCAATAATTGCATATTTATGTACTCAGTTACCATTCACGTTCATTCGCGGACTATTTTACACAAATCTATGCAGATTCGTTCTTGGTGTTTTCTTACGCAAAGTTCTTGCCCACCTTGAAATAGTTTTAAGACTTACCATAAAGACTAAGAAACATCTTACGATTCCCAGAGGATATCTTGCCATAAAAAGTACTTTCTTATCGGCATGTATCAGCTTTATGCGCGTTTCTTATATATTTATTACAGTCCTGAGAGATTTATCGTATGCAGTTCTTAAATCTCTCAAAACGGTACGAAATCCCTTTTCATGAATATTTCAAGTACTTTAGTTCTGTCTGACTATTACGCATTTATACATTTCTCTCGTGAAGTAAATGTTGCGTGTTTTAGTTTATAAAATATGCTTTCAAAATGGTACGGACTAAGGTACATTTATCCACTTATGCTGGAAATCAATTCGTGCGTAACTTTAGAGAAGATTTAATATATGTGTGCTGAATTTTGTTTATCCATATTTTATAATTTATTAGAAAAGCTGATCTTCTAGAATTTTTTTTTAAAATTATCTATTATGCATTCTGCAAAAATTAAATGAAATGGTGTAACATTGCAAGTTTCAAAAACGCTTCCGAGATTTCTTTTAAAAATCCTCCTGGGAATACGGTGCATTGATAACACGATATAAAGACCTCTGCTGTAGCAAAAGCTTTATTTTATTGTAATCAGGCTTAGTGAAATTATCTTATTTGCAATATATTATTGATTTCTCGGTTTTGCAAGCTGTGAGTGGCCTTTGAGTATTAAATTGCGTTTTCGGCCATTAGTAAAGATAACAGCATTTGAGTCTGACTTTTATTTTATCCATTTATTCAAATCATCTATGTTTTATGCATTCAAGTTACTCAGCCTTTAAGGGCTGTTACCTAGCCTTTAAAATTTCTTTTAGAGATCTGTAACCAGGTATTTTTGTAATTTATACAAATTATTTCTCCATGAATAATTTTCAAAAAAATATTTAAGAATAATTTTTGTCATATGGCCGGTGCACAGCTATAAATCTATCAATCATTTTTGTCTCCAATTTTCAATCGTATTTGTTCATTATTCATCATTCGGTAAGACACTTAGTGGTGCAATGCACAGCTTTTAACTTTATCACTTGACTAGGTATTTTACTGATTATGCTAGGGAATTTTATAAATAACCATTCTGATGTAAAGATATAAATTAAATGCATTTTTATCTTATGCATGAGACGTATTTGAACGTTCTGAATGTACAGAGTCTGCGCGGTATGAGAGCACTCAAAATACACGATGAGCCCCAAATATCCTCTTGATGATCCCCTCTTTTGATGATTTAACTTATAATTGATGATGTGGAGTTAAAGGCTTGCCCTAGTGTACTCCGTAAATTTAACTTCCTTGATCTTTGATCAAATGATTTGGTATCATTGAAAAGGGTGGGAGCACACGGTCTCTCAAAATTAAGGCGGAGCTAAGCAAAGTCTCTCTGTCACCTATATCGTGCTTAAAGGACATGCCAAGAAGAAACGCGATCATCAGCTCCTTGCCACGACAACTTGTTCTATTTGAGTAAAACAAGTAAGATCAACAACATCAGTAACAAGTTGTTTAATTTATTATGAAACATAAAGTAAAGATCTGATTTCATTTTGGAAAAGAAGAAAAAAATGTGTGAAACCTGTTATCTGGCAGATCGTGAGAAAGATAAAAAAAACTTTTATCTCTTTAAACATGGTTAAAGCCATAAAACACCCACGCAGCCATCATGTTTGCCGGGATTTGAAAATCGAGTCCAACCAATAGTGGTCAAGGGCCTTCTCCCTTAGGCTGTTCGTGGGACATTTGGAGGATGATATATACTTTTGGACTGATAAGAGAAATATTTTAAAGTTTATTTCGTAATCAGAAATTAAATCGATAGCAAGGGATTTGTTTCTTTGCTACTAAAAGGTAGAACGAGCCAACGCACCATTTAGTACATTTTATTATTTATCGTCTGAATACATTTTATAGCCTGTTAGTTTCCTGTTCTTTCAGTAAGTTAGGAAAGACATCTGTAAAGGTCTGCGCATTAGAAACTAAAAGGAAATGAGACTTTTCACTCCGAGTTTTTTCATGCACTCAGATTTTTGATTTATCATCTGCAGACCTGCATTTCGTCTCCTTTCTCCATGCAGTTAAAAGCCGTCTTTTACAAAATTTTGCTTCTTTCTTCAGTCGTTGAAGAGATTCTTTTTCTATCAGCGTGGAATTTGCGTCACTTGAAAAAGTCAAACTTCCGTGTTATGTGATGGAGTAGAATTGATTCGTTTCAGCGGGGCTGGTCGAAGCATTTTGTAGTACATGAAGGAAAACTAGAAATATGTGAGAGGTACATTTATTTTTATGTGTTAAGAATATCAAGGGAATTTAATTTCTTTGCATTATTAAGCTTACTTAAAGCTTAGTGATAGAGTACTTGTTTTCAAAGTTACTTTCGTTCGTAAATGAATGATTTAAATTGCCGTCGACAAGTTAGAAAATGATCTGCATAGAAAAGGTTTTCGACGGCAAAGGTGTTTAGAGTATTGGTTGTATTCGCAAACCTTGAAGCGACGCATGGTGTCTTTAAAAGCCTATTAATACTTCCAGCTTCGTGTAATCGTAAAGCGACCTAAAAAATGATGTGAAGTTGTCAGGACTGAGTGTTCGGTGCATATTCTTGGCAAACATCTTCGTGAAACGTGAAGTCCTGATCTTGAACAGGGAGCTGAATGCAGCTATGTTCTGTGGTAGAATAATGTGATTAAGTGGTCGAAGAACTACACTTCAGAGGGATTTAAAATCCTCTTTTATTAAACCACAACTATGTACAGCCACTTCCCAACTCGGGAGGGATACAGAAAATAATGACCGCCACTTGGGTCTAAACTGAACAATCAAATAATTTAAACTAAAACTAATTAGAAATTAAATAGTCGTTGCTCACAGAGCTATAACGCGAGGTTGGCCTCTAAACTAAATGGTGCGTAGCAAGATTTAACTAATACTGACGCACTTAGAGTTACTTCAATAAGTAATCACTTAACAGCGCTACGGCTTAGAACTTAAATACTAGCTAGTCAGGAGAACGTTGAATAGAGTAACAGTGGTCTGAGACTAAAAGCTCTCTCACACTGTCTCACACTGACTCACCTTTCGTTTAAATACTACTTGGCTCTACTTCAAATTAGCATAAAGCTGAAACGCGCGCTTATTCTAACGGGAAGTTGAAATGAGAAAAGATAGAAAAGTAAAAATTATGAACTAAATACCGAACATATTAATTATATTAATCTAACTAAAATAATTACATAACTAGAAACGACGAATAACAGACAGAACTAATTGCATTCAAAACGTCTTTTTCTCTCGATAAGGCAAACAAAATGTTCCTTAATTACATTACTGCATTACTACATTAATTTATGTTTAATTTCATTGCTTTAAGTTCATTTCACTTCTCTTTTTCATGTTAAGGAAAAAACGAATATTTAATTTAATAGTGATGAATGTAATTAGATAGTTTGTTTCTGTCTTTGTAATACAGAGATTCGTCTTTCGTATTTGCAAATTTTTTTTTTTTTACCGTTAAACTTCTGGGAATGATTGTTTAAAATGCTAAACATTCTGTGTTCCCATTTCGGTGACTTTTCCCCCCAATGGCAGGCATTGGTCACTTCTAAGGCCAGAAGTGGTGGCCATTTTATTGTGGAGGCACCTAATAGGCGACCCACCGTTACCTCCTATGAAAGGACAGAAAATGTTTACATCCGTGCCTTCTCCGGGAATAGAACCCAGGCCCTTCTGTATTGCAGTCAGCCTCCCCTAACCACTGTATCGTCTGGGCGTCATTTCGGTAACTGAAAGAAGCTCTTTTCAATTTTTTTACATGAAAGCATACTTAAAATTTTGAACTTTTAATGACTTCTCTGTTTGCTTTTGTTTGGTTGATTAGGGCAAAATATGCCAGAAATATCTTTCTAAGGGAAGGGATGCTTTCGTTGAGTGCTTCCTGTGGGAAAACTGGTTTGTATCTTAGTTAAACCCTTTATTTTTCAGCTTCCGTGCAAAAATCATGCATTTTTTAAAATATGTACTTTAATTAGTGCAACAAGACATAAAAGATTCTACAAACAGTTTTGGAAAATTTTCATATTTTTTAATATTTTAATGACACAAATCAAATAATGAATAATTATCCAAATTATGAAGTTACTGTTGAATCGAAAGAGCTGTGGCATAAAACTCGCGTAACATAAATCGTTTCATAAACTCATAATAAAACGTCGTGATGTCACTGTTATGTATTACATATTTCAGTTGCGAATTAAAATGTCTTAATTGTAATGATTTAACTTAATTCTGCTATCAGACTTAAAGGTTATTAATTTGTTTTTATTTTGTAGTTGAACTTAAGTTTTTTTTTTGCCTTGTTGAAAAGTAATTGTTGTCATTTAAATTTTTCTTGACAGTTTTGGTTACCTCTGATTGATTTTAAGTTGCTTGAGTAATTAATTTTTCTTCTTTTACTTTTGGTAGTTGGTTAACTATTTAAAATTTTTGTTTAGTTAATACTTTTTCTTAACTTGGTTGCTTAATGTTTAATCTCTTGTTAAGTTGACCCTTAAGGTCAATTTTTTTTAAAGTTCTTTTAAAGTTTTTGCTTACACAAGTTGGTGTTTAAAGTTTTAATTAAGTTTTTAATGTGCCCCCTTTTCTGCTAAATTTGGGATCCATATTTTCTGACTATGGTGGTCGTTTTGGTGTTGTGGAAAACATAAAATTTTTCCTAGATGATTATTATATTTTAATTTAAGTAATTTTTATTTTCTGACTATGGTGGTCGTGTTTGGTGTTGTAGAAAATCTAAGAAATTTATCTATGTGATTATTATATTTTAGTACTTTTAGTACTTTTCTTCAGTCTTGTATTAGTATTTAAAAAAAATTAATCCTTTAGTCTTCGAAAACTTTTTACGTTGCCTTTGGGGAATCAAGATTTATGATCTTGTTTTCAACTTTCTTCACCCGCCAGACAGTGGTCTGGGAAGCATCTGTCATCAATGGAAACTTCTGCACCCTGCTGGAGAGGGTAATTTCAACTTTCCTTAAGCTACGCCAAGGTCGAGGGGACGGGGGGATTTGCTTACTTGCAGGCTTTTTACATGCTGGATTGGGACCCCGAGACGAGGCTAGTTCTGCTGACAGGTTGATGACCTTGGAGGTTCAGCGATTATTCGCCAATTTCAGGAGTTCGAACTACTTGGCTTCACCTTCCTGTGTGCTGTTTCCCCCCTGGGGTTGCCGGGCAATTGGCCTGTCTTGTACCATCTAGGATCGCCAAACGAGATTTGGCGAAAGGAAGAAAAAGGCTTGGAGCGATCTACGAGACAGAGAGACGTTGGCCGACGGGAGAAGGAAAAAGACTGAAGGTGTGACCAGACGAGTAAACGGACTGCGTCATCAGAGAACGATGTCGGAAGAAATGGATGAGAGAAGGCTCCTATGGAGGGCGACGAAAATGACAAAACATTTCAATAACAAATATCATTTCTTTTTCTCTCCTTATAGAAAGCAAGTGAAATGGCAAACCAAGAAAATTTTTGTTGACGTCTACAGCCATGATTTTGTATCCACGTATCTTCATGTACCCTTACCATTGTCAAAATCGGTATGAAAATTTTATTTTTTTCTTTTTGAAACACCACCACCCTCACCTATGTAAAAATTTGTATTAAGTAAGTTTATCTCTTAATAAATCCTATTTAATTTAACTTCTCTTGTAATGTTTTCACTTTTTAATTTATAACACTGGACCCAATAGTATTTTAAGTTAACACAACGCAAGATTTAATTACTCTGTTGGAGTTGATTTGGTCACTATTTACTTTTTATTTGAACACACAAGTTTTACGGTCTATATGTTGTTTATCATATATGTCACAAATTTTTACTCCCATGCAATATTTTGTCGTATTCAGGTGATTTAGAATTGTTATCCAAATTTTGATTTTCAAGTGTTCTAACTATTGAATTTTAAATCGTAAACACTTAAGTTAGAAAACTCCAACATCACCAATATAGCCACAAAACGCATTGCAAGTTTATTCAGGATAAATCAAGTCTCTCATGAAACATGAGTCACGAGTTAACTGGTAATAATTATTTTCGTATTGTCTCGACAGCTGAGTTAACTCGGAATAACTAGCCAGACGGCTAAACACGGAGAGAACCACAAAAACACCAGTGCAACGGAATTTCAGCCCAAGTAGAATTCCCAGCGACTCGGCCGTTGATAAGCGCGATATTCGAGAAAGAGTTTCTTTCTGCACCCGAACTGTTCTAAAAGAATGAAGTATTTATAAGAGAAACTTAAAAAAAAATAAATCATAAAAATTTCCTCTGTAATCTTGTTTTCTTTTATGAATTTATTACCCCTTTCATCTTTCCTGTCATACTGCTTTTCAAATATTTTCTGCCTGTGAGAATTAATAACTTCAGAGATAAATGAGGTTTTATTGACATATTATTCAGATTACTTTTTAAAGTTTTTTTTGTATACATTTAACGAAACAATTTTTATAAAGAATCTTTTCTGGTGCCAGTAAAAGAATCAAAAATAGATTCATTACATAAATAATTCTTTAGCGATGCAAATGAATGTTTCATTGAATAAAATAAATGAACCTTATAAATATCTAATTTCTTCACCCGTGATATCACAGAATAGTTTTATTTATAATCATGAAGACATCATTCTATAAAATAAAGTAAGCTGGAATTTAGCCAAAGCAATTCATACAGCTAGGAAAAAAATTATTAATTATTCCTGCAATAAGGATTTATTTTGTTGCACAAGACGTTTTCATTTTGCGTAACTGCTTATGAATGTTCTATGTTCTACTTTCAAACTATACAAATATATTTTGTACAATAATTTGTCTTCTAATTTCATTTCTACTGAATTTCTTATTAAATAAATAAGAGGTATATTAGCGCAACGAAGTGTATAGTCAAAAAGTTATATATGTGTTCAAATACGAATTTTTCCAGCTATGTCAAAACTTCCAAAAAACAAAAATTTTTCCAGCTATGTCAGTTTTGTTTCTTTTCACAATCGTGATAGATGAAGTTTATTTAATGTTACAACGCATTCACTCGTTGGAAAGGGAAAACAAAAGAAGTGTCGCTAGTACATATATTTTCTTTACATTTTACGCTGGTTTTAGACATAATTAAATATGGGATTATTTGAAGCATTTTGTTTGCCAATTCTTTAAACATAAAAGATAGCAAATAAAAAAGGAAAGAAAGTTCATTTAAATACCCCATTGGAATTGTTAAATAAGTGCATACTCGATAAAAAGAACACATTCAGTCATAAAGAATACATTACAATTATTAGTTAAGTAAACATTTGGAACAAAGAATTCGTGAAATTGTAAAGAATATATTTGAGTACATTCGAATGATTAATTGGTTATATTCATATTAACTTTTCTCATGTTCTAATCTGATATAAATAGAAAATAAACATCCTAAAGCAGTGATTCTCAACCACTGTGCGGCGGCAATTTTGTGTGCCGCTAAATTAAAAAAAATATAGTACTTATAATGAGTTTAATCCTAGTGTACGGTACACATCAGAATTGGCGAAATTCAGTTTTTAAGACATCAATAAGCTCACCAGTTGTGGTATCCAAGCCGATTTTGGTGCTCTGGAGGAGAGCGCAATTCGGAGCACTTTCGCGCATGTTCAGTATATAAATTGAATTGAGAAGTTTGGATTGGTGTAGATGGGAGATTAGGTTACTTATCAGACATTTTTGCTTTCTAATAATCTAGATTTAATTTTAAAATATTCGGAAGAATCAATTGATTCATTTTGGATTAACATTAGATTCGATTATCCCACGATGGCTAAAAAAAGCTTAAAAAATATTATTACAATTTTGTACATCTTATTTGTGTTAATTTGGATTTTCAATATTAACCAACATAAAAGCGAAAAAAAGATCTAGACTGTTAAATTCGAATAAATGATCGAGAATGTAGACGACGATATGAGAACAGCATTGTCATTTTTAGGACCAAATATAAATGAAATTATCAAAAAGCATCAAACTCAAATTTCTCATTAAAAGTATTCTTATTATTAACTTGTAATTAATCCCTTAATAAACGTGCTGCTGTTTTTGTAGTACATATTATTAGTCCAAAGGGGCTTTGAATCTGCATAAATTTATATATATTTTTCCAAATGTGGTAAAACAACGGTACCTAGAGACATACAATTTTGAATAACATACCTTTCCTACCAAATATGCGCATCTGGAGGCCCGAATTTGGAATTTGTTTTATTATCTATTTCATATTTTGTAAAAATTTAACAAATTTTTGATGAACAAACTCAAATGATTTAAAAGCGAGCAACGGCAGCACTCTACGGGGAAAAAACCTTTTTATCTAAAGCGCGCGGAACTGTGTATCTGAAATTCTAAAGGTATGCTCATTTTAAAATTCTTTTGCGATATTGCTGTTGAACTGAATTTTATGGTTTAAGTGCGAAGAACGTGATATTTAATAAGTAAAGGTAACACGCAAAACGTTAAAAAACTCCCCTTTGGACTTAATTTAAAATGTGACACCTTTCAGATTTTTTTTAAAATTTTACATTCAAAATTATTATAAAAAATGTGTATTAAGTAAAGAACTTTTAAACGTATCTTTTCCTTTATGTGCCGCCAAATTTTAATATCGTTAAAAGTGTGCAGCGACAGAAGAAGGTTGAGAATCACTGTATTAAAGTATTGCATAAAAACGAATCAAGCAGAAGACAGGTAGATTAAAGCATTTAATCTAGACTCTCATACAGAAAAATATAAAAGACAAATCCGTAGTGTTTGCAGAATTCAGAATATATTTTTTCATTATTTTATATGTCCAGAAGAACTTCGGTCTCCAAAACTTTCGATAATTCAAAATCGGTAATGAGGAAAAAAAAAAACAACGAATTTTAATAATACACCTTTATCCATAGTTTTCATTATATTGTGAGCTATTAGTACAGCAATATAGAATATTTCATTAATATATCATAAACATTTCATTTTATTCAATTTCCTTATTATTTCAGTTTCATTTAAGCTTCTTTTCAAACATAATTGAGTTTTGATTGGTTGATCGGTGTCAGCTGATTTTCTTTCGCTTTTAAAATGCTTGTAATACAAATGAAAAGATGATGTTCTTCAGATTCAAAGCAACTGGTACTTTTAGTTCGAAACTATTAGATCGAAAGCTTCAAACTGTGCATGGAAACTGCGGATGGGAATTTTCTAAAAAAGAATTTTTTGCTGATAATCCTATGTCCTCATTCGCAAATTTGAAGTCATTGGCACAGAAATTTGACATTTATACTGCTGCTAGATGGCCATCTTCAGTTCTTCAGTAAGGATCGAAATTAACGTGAGAACAGAAATGCATAACTAAAGAGTTGAGGATATCTATCTGAAAACTGTCGTTAGAGATGAACTGGTCTCTCCTTTCTTCAACTAAGCTCGTGTGTCCATTCTGTCAGTTATACATCACACAACCTGTGAAAACGATTGTCAGAAATCGGTCGAATTCAGCGCTTTCTATACTGAACATCTTGCATTACAAAGTACCTTTAATTAATGTTTAAATGATAAGAGTCATTTAAGTAATGTTTAAAATGTAAAGCATATTTTGAAATGTTTAATCGGACAGCCTTTTTTCTGGATTATAAGTTAGAAGGGCTTTTCGTAAAATTAACTGGTGTATTGATTTCCATTATTCTTCCTCTACATTCCAGAGTCCATCAGTCGTGGTGGGTTTGCGCTTACAAAGGGCTCTTTTCAAAAGACAAAAGGACATAAGCCACAATATTCCATACGTGAAACATTACGGGATTTGCAAGAATATGTTGAGAACAGGCTTTATTTTTTCAAGGAATAAAGTAGTACTTTTTGAAGCATGACTCGTTGCTTTGTTCTACGTCGTCGTATTTTTTCTTACCAACGATTTAACTTTAGAAAATGTAGAAAGAGTATATACTTTTTTCGGATATTCGTTTGGTGTCTTCTTTCCATGTAAAAGGGATGACTGACGGGTTTTCCCTTTCCGATTAATAATATTGCTTATTCTGAACTTAGAAATTTTAACACCATGATTTTCGCAAGGTTTTTTTTTGATAAAAATTAGAAATATTTATCTTCGGAAAGCGCAAAAACATATCCCTCATCCACAACTTGTTTACATGCGACATATTGAAAGAAGAATAAATTTAAAAGTTTAGGCGATATTTCTCATTTCAAATAATAAGCTGTTGCCAGACATTTTTATTCCAAAAAATTTGCTTTTGTTTTAATTCTTTATTGAAATATATTTTATTCAAATTATTCAAAAAGTGTGTAAAAACTTTCCAAATAAATAGCACTTTTAAGATAGAAGATATATAAGGTAAAATACTTTCATTTGCAATAGTTCTTAAATTTCCTTTTTCAATTTGATGATTTTTACTTTCTATCCTAAAACTATAACAAGCTTATAATAAAAATATCTGAAGTGTGTCATATCAGAATAAGGCCTTGTAATATGATCTTTTACAGAGCTCTTAACACGCAGATTTACATAATGGCAAAAATGAAAATAAAGTCGTATAGCCAATAATAATGCTAAGTTTTAACTCCAATTTATAATTAACGCATAGAAATGAAGTAAAACCGTAACTTTACTATTCTTAATAAAGAAACAGGTAGAATTATTAAGTATATAAACAGATAAACTATCTGAAGATGAATTAAAAATTCCCTTTCTTACAGTTTAATGCTTGCTTTTAGTGATGATTTTGAAGTATGTGTTTCATATGGCCAGAGTAAATAAGATATTTTATGTATATAATTGTAAATAAGAGTTGGTATCTGGCCTAATAATCTACTATGCATTTAAATTGCTCAAAAATAGTTTCATTATCAATACCATTTAGACATCACACTGCTCAATAACTTTTATTTATACAGAACATTTTTAAGTACATGACAACCATCTTGGGAAAATAAATTATTCAGCCTTCGCTGCATTAAATGACATCTTCTTTTCTGTTTTGAGTCTCTTCTCAGTTGAGCATCCGTGTAAGTTCTGACATATATTGGACATATAAAATGAGTTACAACTTGAATTTTCATTTGCAGTTGATAGAAAACACTATGTGACGTTTTCGAAATCGAGTTCCGTAAAGGTGGTGAAATATTAAACTACAGCTGCCACCAGATAGGGTGTGAAGAATATGCGAATTCCGTTTCGATAGTTCCTCCGGCGTACTGCTCAATTGAAATGCAATAAAATGGAGTTTCTGGCAAAATAAAATGATCGCATACTTGACATCAATCATTCTTAACTTACACTGGAAGGTTTTATAATATATCTAGATGCTTAATGTGATTTTGATGAGAGGTGATTTACAGACAAGTTTTATCATTCAAAATGGCGCCAAAGTGACGCAAATTGGATTTACGTCAATGACGCATGAGGCAATTCCCTTCATGTCACATAGTATTAGTTTGGGCATAATGCTAAGCAATGAAGAAACAAGTGTTCTCATAGATTTGAAAATAATTTCTTTAAACGGATTATTGTCCAAAGAAAATAATATAATAATAGAAAGACAGAATAGAGAATAAAATGGAAATCTCGAGGAAAGCAATAAGTAATACCGAAATGGTTTCTTAAAATTTCTTTGCTTGAAAATTAAAATTGTGAAGTTCTTAGACTCAAATGTTTCAGGCAAACAGCTGCATTTCTTTGAAGTTATTTTAATATTACACGTTTTAATTTTCGCATACGAACTAAAACTGTACGCGTGAATTACTGTAGTATAATCTTGAATGGATGAATTTTCGCCTTTGATCAACGTTTTCTTTCTTTTATTTTTTAAATCATAGTATAATACATATTGGCACAAAGAATGAAGAGAACGAATAACAGTATTTTTAAACGTTACAGATTCAGAAGTGAACCGAAAACTTATGCCGATTTATATAACAGACTATTCATAAAAAAGCTTATGTAAGTTTAGATTTTAGAGGCTTGATGATAGAGTTGCCACCATTGACAGAAATGACAACAGCAGCAGATCAAGAATTCCATTTAAATTTCCTAACAGTGAAGATTATCTTTATAAATATTCAATAAATTTCGTGCACTATGGAGAAGTCACATTTGTACCGCTGACTTTTCAGCGGTAAAAATATATACTGCTGATAAGAAGTGACAACTAGGATGCACTAAATGACTCCAAACAATGTAGATTAATTGGAAAGTTGGAGGAAGGCACAGATCGATGAATGCAATCAATTTTATCTTCCAGCAGGGAATTGCGACCGCAGACGACTTTCTGAACGCGTTGTACAGTGTGAACCAGAAACATGGATACACAAAGAAAATAAATTTGTGTATTTCTGCATATTATGAAAGCAATGACAAATGGTATATCAAATTTAAAATTTATTTCTTTCATTTTATATAAGAGATAGACTCCCGGGCTGAGCTAGGAAGAGAACTAGATTAAAAGGTTGGTTGAACATGCAGCAGAACTAGCTTGTTCATCCTAACATTGCAACAAGCTAGGTTGAACATGCAGCAGCAAGAGGAATTTTTTAACATGAATGATTTCATATCAGAATGAACGCAAATCTGTTCTCTGATTTTAGAGTAGCATTTTTGCTACTAATCATGAAAAAGCTCAGAAAAGACAGCTGACAACAGAAAACACCCTAACAGGATAATTTGTAGGCAAGGGCTCGCAGTAACGCTGTTAGTGATCACGGAAGCGTTTGATAGTAGCCTTTGGATAAAAGAAATAAAGCTAGACTTCTTTTTAATGTTATGTACCGTTGTTCAGTTTGAAGAACTGACTTCCAAGGCATTATTGTCCGTTCGGCGATAATAAGCACTGCCACCGAGCGATACGATCAAACGTGTATTCATACATCTTTTCTAAGGAATAACGAACAAACAACAGCGCCTACAATAATTACTTCATAATCTTATGCAGTATCTTATGTAGTGATCTTATGCAATAGAATTGAGATAACAACATCACAAAAACACTATTACAGCTGATAAGAATACTGATATAGTAATCACTGATATCGTGAGCGCCATATATTGTGATTTATGTTGGCTAGACGACTTCATGAAGGTGGATCTTTTTCTCGATCGACTTTACACCATGTTGCATGTTACATCTTTTATCGCAATTGGCTAAAGTAGAGCAAATTAAAACATCTGCAACAACGCATGAGTAAAGTATTCTTTACTGTAAAGAATAGATTCACTTTTAATTGCGTAAATCAGCTACTCTGGCAAGAGTTTGATATACAGTGCAAATCTTTAAAACATCACTGAAACAGATCATTTTGGCGATCGATATTTCTCTTATGGGGAGGCATATAATGAGTCGAATCAGTTGTAAAGTTTATATTAATTAACACTTTATTTTCATTCGTTAAATATGTCCTGTGCTTTAAGTTTCAATTAGCTCCACCAGAAATGCAGAACCTTATCCCAAGAGCTGTTAGATGATCTGCTACAGATGGTGCAAAGGCAACCATTAGAGTTGGGGGAAGTCATATTCCTTATTAAGGTTTTGTTGTTTTCTCTCTCGGCCAGACAGCTTTTTGTACCTCTGCCATTCTGTCAATAACGTCTTTTTCTATTCATTTTGTATTGTAAGCGTCCTATTAATTTGTTTGCTATTATAACTTCCTCTAAGCGCTACATGATGTCTCTGTAGTATGAATTTCATGTCTCCCAGTTGATTTTTACGGAATTAGGTTAAAATCAAAAACGTTTAGTGTATAAGCCGGTCAGATCTCCGTTGCTTATTTAAAAATTTCTAACTTTTCATAATCATACACAAGGGCAGATCACCTGAATGTTACAAGTTTATTGCCAATAAATTCTAAGTATGTAGGTTTTCTCTTTTTTTGTTTATCCATTAAATGATATTGACACATGAAACATCACGATGTGACTCGCTAATGAAAACTGAAAACCAAACTCAGACGCAGTGAATAATGAACATTAGTGTTATAATCAGATGCAAAGAATTCAAAAATTCTTTACTTCAATTAAGTGCTACATTCTTGCATTTCGGAATGCGTAAGTTTAATTTTAGAAGTAAATTGGAATTCATCGCTGGAAGATGATGCTAACCAAAATAATTAAAAAATAATGGATACAGAATTTCCATCAAACAGCAAAATCACAAGACAACCTATAAAGAATAAAATATAAATATATTCACATTACAACCTATAACGAAAACAATAGAAATATATATTTTCTTATGTGTACACATAATACGCATATACAGAGTTAAAAAAGAGAGAGTAATATAGAAAACGCGATAACATATTATTACTTTCATGTCTGTTGTGGATTCTATTAATCAGTTCAATGATTTCATTTTCATTTCTCACCTGTTTCTCGGATCTATTTCATTTGCCGTCTTTTCCAAATGTACGAGACTGCAGTCTCGCGTCCTTGCTTTATCCATCAATACCACTCATGCTTTGCCACGGAAATCATAGTTGAAATTCCATTATTTTTCTCACAGCCGCAGAGTCGCATGACGCCGTAGAGGGAAAACACTAAAATTTTGCATAGTGTAATGATAAATGGATGGTTGTGACAGCGCATAATCTGTCATAGTACTGTTTTTTAGAAATTTTTGTATAAAATGCTTTCCATTCTTATCCAAAGAAATGTTTAAAATTTTATTTTGTTACTATATTAATGTTATGTTGTTACTAAATTAATGTGTTTAGCAGAAGCTCTGAGCTATTTATGCCAAACAAAATTTATTACTTAAAACACGTACACGTAAAAATGATTTATTGTAAAAATTAAGTTGATCTTATGTTGTTGAAAAGAAATAAAATTTACCTGCAGGTAAGTAAAATATAATGGCAAAATGATAATTATAATCATTGCAATAATAATAATTGTATTCATTATAATAATTGTAATTATTATAATAATTGTAATTATTATAATAATTATAATCATTGTAATTAAGCCATTGATAATTATAATATTATAATTATACTACTAGACCAAAAGAACACAAGAAACGTATAATTTAGACTTCTTATCTTCTTCCCCTACCTAAATATAAATTAAAGAAAGTGACCTCTAATGCGATTAGTCTAAATTCTCTGCCAAACTCATTCTACCATGCTTTAGTACAATTATGTTGCAGAGACATTAAGCAGTTAATGAATGAGATATCTTGAAAAATGTAGTGTGTCCTCACGAGCAATTATTGACAAATTACACGAAAAATAAACTAGGAAGAAGACATTTAATAACATTCGCAAAATAAGTTGAATGTAACGAAGGTTATCCAATTCGACTTATGGGGAATATTAAAACTTAAATTTCATTAGTCAACGTAACATTATTATACATGCATTTTAAAGGACAAATATAAATCAGTATATTTAGCTTCAATGTTTCTACAGTAGCAAAGCCATGAATCATTTTCAGTCGAGGCAGACATTAAATTATTTGCGAAAAACATTGCAATACTTACGTGTTTTGGGATTTATCTTTAATTTAGTATCGAGGGTTGCAATGCAAAAAAGACTCATAGAGTAGTACGAGAGCTGGGTAATAAAACTGAAAACAAATATGTGCCTAAATTAATACTTTCTTAAAACGTAAAAAATTAATATGTTAGAAAATTATATATATGTAATGATTCCAAATGTGTAGATAAAAACATTGGAATTTTTAATAGCTTTCGATATTGCTTAGATGAAGGAGAATATGGTACTTCAATCTTTTGGCTGTAGACATGTCTGAATGGATAAAGCAGGAACAGGACGTTGACAAAATTAATTAATTTCGGCGAATCAACATCTTTATTTGTAGGCACAAAATTAATTTTTTGGCGGACAAATTTTTTTTTCGATCATAGTTGAATACAAATAATTTTTATATATACAGATAAAAAATTACGACGTCATTTCAGACAGGGAAGCCTAAGCGGCCCAGAGTAGTTTGTATAGCAGACGTCAAGGAAAGAAGGGTAGCTTAGTGCTCCCGACTCAGTATTTATATTTCGTAAATGCAGAAAGTATTCTAAGCTATGATTTATCAATATTAGTTTTAGTTATCGTTTTCAAGCAGTGTTATGTAATTTGTAATGATCTCGAATTTGAGAGAACACATGAATGATGGGGGAGAGCACCATATTTAGAATGTTACTTTTGTGGTCGCCAATTATTTTTTAAAGCAGCCATGTTATTTTGTTTTCTGTTCCTTGGAAATGGTATATGGTAAGTTTTCTTATTATAATTTATTGTGAATTATTGACTATATATATATATATATATATCACATACATATAAAAATTGTGAATTCATATGACGTATTAGAAATTCATATAAGAATATTTTAACCATTTTAATGCATTATTACTGCAAACTGAGCTTACTAATAGCATCAGAAGAGGAAGCAAGATATACTGACGGATATGGAAGATTATATGGAGGACTGATGGGGAAGAGAGAGCAAGATATAATGACGGACATAGAAAATCCATCATCATAAAGGTTCGGACGTAAAATTATGCAAATTTAGGTAAAAGCGTAACGGGTCAAGTCATGATGTAAAATGCCAGTTGGTCACATAATTACAGCACGAGGTAAAAAGGAAGGAAACGGTGAAAATCACCGTTGAGATTTTATATGCGAGAGTACCTCACCCGAAGCTTAACCGAAGTGCCGAGAACACCGCGATAAAGTTCGCTCTGACGTCGGCATGTATATAAATATGCAACACGAAACAACAGCGACTACTCTCTGCTTCTTAAGAAGTGCAGAATTTCGAGAAATTCAATGTTCCAGAAGACACGCCTAGACGACGACACCGTAGGCAGTTCCAGAAAATGGGCGATTTTACTAGGGGTCAAATTGCAGGCTTATATAAGACTGGTTGATCTTAGCTTCGCATCACTGTTGAAATGCAAGTATCCACTATATGTAGAAATTTATATAGATGGATCGACGAGGGAAATGTAAATAGACACAAAAGTCAGAGGCCCATCTAGACGTACTATAAAGAACGACGCACAAATCGACGCATACGAAGAGAACCTGTGGAGGCCCCGCAATCGATTACCATGGACATTTTGTAGAATGTTTAAGGAGCATTGGATACTCTAGAATCTCAACGAACAGTTTCCCGAAATTTGGCAGAAAGCTGCTTGCACACAGACAGTCCTTTGCGAAGACTGCCATTAACGCCGAACCATGGAAGCGAAAGACTGCGATGGTATCGTTAACGAGCCATTTGGACATCTGAATGGCATACTGTAGTATTCAGAGACGGGTCGGTTTGTTTGCTTGATGATAGTCACCGGTTAAGAGTCTGGAGGCAACCAGGCGATGGAATTAATCCGATTATCATTGTTGAACGGCACACCGATCGTCGTGGTGGCATAATTATTTCGGGTGCTATTAATCATGATAGCAGGTCACCCCTGTTAAGTATCAGAGGCCCACTGACGGCACAACAATACACTGATGAGGTACTGTAGCCGGTTGTGCTGCTTCAGCGGCTGCAAAATGATATTTTCCAACAGGATAAAGGTACATCCCATACGGCATTCGTTAGCGGATAAGCCTTGCAGCATGAATCATTTCTGCCTTCGCCTGCTATGTTCTCTGATCTTTCGCCAATCGAGCATATCTGGGACGTAACTGATCGTCGTTTATCTGCCCCAGCCGTTATCGAAGGAGGGACTTCGGACTGCTTCCCTGTGTATTTCAGCTCTGTATAAATTTATCTTTCTATAATTAGCATCTCTTATTTACATATGCGTACTCTGTCTGTGTATCAATTGACATCACATTTTATCCAATCTTTTATGGTGTTGCATTTTTTACATCGAGCAGTGTAAGCTAGATGGATTACGCACAGGGACTACTAAATCATCCTTAATATTTATGCGCTTGTACCACAACGTTTATGTACAAAACTTGAACACAGATAGTGTTCTGAAAACATGCATGGTCAAAGTACTAATTGATAGAGCTAAGGTTAATGAGTAATACAAGAGTCAATAATACAAGAGCAAATACTTGAGAAATTAAAGTCTGAAGCAATGTTTCAAATATCTTGCATAAATATCTATAAATAAAAGAAATTTAAAAATATGTATGTTATTTAACCATTGCATTTCGGAATTCATAGCTGCATACCCTTGAAAAGTGTATTTTTAAGACATTATAGAGAGATATCATGGTTCTAAAAAGTAATATTGATTAATCAACCAAGAAAATTGCAATAAAGAAAGAAATTAAAAAAACAGAAAATAGTGCTGATACCTCTGATGAAAGGTATGGCGCTGGAATCGTCTTTTAGTATCCAGCGACAGATCCCATTTGTGGGGCATCTCTTCCAGAAAATGAGTCCTGAATCTCGTGACCTAGATGTCTGGGAAGAAAAATTATCCTCTTGTGTCCCCCTCATTCAATCACCATGCCTTGCCATTGCTTCTCTTATATTTACTTCCTTACATCAACAGGAAAAAGCTGCCTATTTTCTTGGACTTTTATTACCCAACTGTTCTATTCGATTATTGAAATAAAGCAAAGAAAGAAAGGGCATATTAATTAAAAAAAGAATTTTAGAAATAAATGGGAACTTCAAAATTTCCAGACATAAAAAATATTAGAAAATATATAAGACTATGCGTAATGAAAATGAATATAATGCGGTCTACATTTAAAATATATACGGTATTTATATTAATTTTAATCCAAAAATTTCGTAAATTCGTGCTCTGCTGAAACTAAATAAGATACAAGTGTAATCAGATTATACGCCTAATTTAGGAGTCATTACTATTTGCACTTGTAGCAACAGACGCATGAACACTTTCTGAGGAGCTGTAGAAATTTTACATTTGTGACAGTGATTCACAAAAATGATCGGAGGAAAAATATATTTTATACACTAGGTCAAAAATAATACTACTTTAAAATTTGGCAAAAATGCACGTAGTTTAGATCTGTTTGAAATATAAAACATTTTTATTTATTCACAGTCGAAATGGCATCTAAACAATCACTCACATTTGCTCAGTCCTTCTCTCTTTCTAAAAGCCTCGGAAGCATTCTGCGTTAAGTATATGTGATAGATGAGCCGTAACTTCTAATCTATCACGTACATACGGACTCTGAATAACTTTAAATTGACAGAACATTGACAGAAATTGACAGAAAAAATTGACAGAACAGATCCGCCCTGATTAGACAGAATAAAGAGACGAAAGAGCAGGAAATCTTACAAAGGGTAAGGATTTGTTTCAATTAAAAGAAAATATTTATTCTTTATTCATTTACTCAAAATCCGACATTGCATCGAAAGATCCAAAGTTCATCAAACACCGTCTGAAGTACACTGCTGGCCATCGTAAATGCAACACCCTGAAGGAAGCACGCAAATAACATGAAATTTACAACATGCATTAGCGGAGGTGAGATATGCAAATGATTAGAATTTCAGCGCAGACGCGCATCACGCGAGCCTGTGGCGCCACTTCAAAGCGCAGCGCTATTTAAGGCTTGGAGTTTTTGACGATTTCAAGTTCGGCAATTGTGTTTTTCTTGTGGTTTCTGAAAAGAAAACGATCAATTATGCCTCGTAGTAAATAGCGGTCAATGTTTGATCAAGTATCCGAATTCGACAGAGGAGGATAGTGGCCTACCGTGAGTGTGGATTATCTTTCAGAGAAATCGGTAGTCGTGTTGGACGAAACCAAACAACTATAATGCGTATATGTGACTGTTGGATGCAGGAGGGTATGACGGACCGACGTGTTCGATCGCATCCACCTCAGTGCACCATGTGATGACAGGAATATTGTGCTCATGGCAGTGACGGATCGCTCAGTCACATCACGAACCATAGCATAGCACATTCAGTCTGTAACGCATCATCCAGTGTCTGCGCGTACCATTCGACGCGGTTTACGGCAGAGTGATCTGTCCGCAAGACGTCCATTGCTTCGTCTACCCTTGACTCCGAACCACAGACGTCTCCGCCGCTAATGGTGCGATGAAAGAAGGATGTGGACGGCAGAATGGAATGAAATTGTCTTTACTGACGAGTTGCGCTTCTGTCTGCAACACCACGATTGTCGGATGCGAATCTGAAGACACCGTGGAGAGAGGATGCTGAATAGCTGCGTTATGCACCGCCACACTAGTCCTGCAACGGGTATTATGGTATGGGGCGGTATTGGATATCACTCTCGCACTCCTCTAGTACGTATTGCCAGTACTTTAAACAGCCAGGGCTACATCTCCGAGGTTTTGGAGCCAATTGTCCTTGCTTACTTTCAGGGCTTGCTCACAACCATATATCAACAGGATAATGCGCGACCAAACGTGGCACGCATTGTCCAAGGGTTCTTCGTCAATCGCCAGATTGAATTGTTTCCCTGGCCGGCTCGCTGTCCGGATCTTTCGCCGATGGAAAACATGTGGTCCATGGTTGCTGAACGATTGACCCAGTTTACGTCCCAAGCTGCCACACCAGATCAACTTTGGCAACATGTGGAAGCTGCTTGGTCTGCTGTACCCCAAGAACACATCCAAAGTCTCTGTGAATCAATGTCGAGGCGTGTGGCAGCGGTGATCTCCAACAATGGTGGCTAGTCTGGCTACTGATTCTGGAAGAAACCACACTTCACAGAAGTATATAAATTTAATTATTTGATACTTGGTCAACATGTTATCTACTAAATAAATTTTGTTATGATATTTCATGTCTTTCTTGGTGTTGCAATTTGGGTGGTCAGCAGCGTAAAATGCGTCCTACGTTATCATAGATGAAATTCCTTAATGCATTTCTCACATCGACAGTACGAGCCGTCTATAGCGGTTAGAGGCGCTGATTGCTGCAACGATGGCCCCATGGTGAAATCCTGGAGAAGGAATAGATGTTTGTAAGTGTCCGTGCAGCAAGCGGCATTCAAAAGGCACGGTTAGGCGAAAGTTTCCTTGAGTGATTGGGAGACCCTCGGATCGTCTCCTGGATGTTCTCACTTAAAATTGTGGCAGCATAAACTAACGCGATGTTATTATACTTGTATAACAAATGGCGAAAGTCTGATATCCCGCACACTTATACCTACGTCTACCTTTTTTCAATAACTCAGTCTCAAAGACCAATCTCATATTTGCAATTCCAAGTAAACGTATTGTCGTCTCGCGCCATTTCGAGCACGAGGCTGGTTCGTTTTTCCTTGAAATACTCACCATAGCAGGAAAATAATCTTCACACCCTTGTTTGTTTTATAGCACAAAACACGAATTAACCAAGTACCACTATTATACACTAACATATATACATAAAACCGCAAGACATGTTTTAGTTATATCTCTCACACGGCATACTTGCCGATTTTATAGTAAGTCCTCCTTTTTCCCTGTACCAGTCTTCCCCGACCAGTTTTCGGGGTAGCTACGTCTCTTCCCTTATCCGTTTCTCACCTCTCGCGGATAACAAGTTCTTAAGATAACAAGTTTCGCTAAGGGAAGGAACTTCACACCTATAGTGAACGCTATAGCAAAAGGTCGGCTAGTGCTATCGATATCTTCCTGATCAGGAATGTAGACTATTCTTTCTATATTGCAAGTACCAACGAACAATCTTCGTATTAATAACTCGGTAATAATGGATATCAAATCGATATAGCAGTCCATAGAAAGAGCCCTTAGTACCAACTGGTATAATTTCTCGAAAGCTCTGAACAATACGCAGTACGCTAAACCAACAGCATAGGCTGAGGAATGTGGTGGTGGTAGTGGATTGTATGCTACAAACCCTGGAGAAGTTATTAGCGTCAGACACTTGTTAACTATGCACAATTAAATATACATAACAATTAAATACAATCACAAATTTAACACAACTGCAGGCTTACAAAATCAAAAGAAGTAATAAACTGATGAATATTGAAATGAAGTTACTTATAATTTATATAATGATGTGAAATGGGAAGCAGATATAAAATCTTAAAACATGAGACATTAAAGTATGTAACATTAAAATACAGGGATATAACATCAAATTATATGATAAAAGCCAGTTTCTTTCACGTACTGAAATAAATTAGTTTTGACCTCTTTCTCGATTATTCGGTCAAGAGGCAAGTCAGAAATAACTTATCATTAAAATACTTTAAATGAAGTGTGCTAAACTATGAGTATTCAGTAAATAATGACGCACTATCAGAAGTCCTATCACAATAAGAACAAACAGGTTGACTCTCGACCTTCAGAATATAACTTTGTGTGACTCGAGAGTAACCAGCACGAAGACGAGTTAAAATTACCTCCTCCCTTCGGTTTCCTATCGAGTCCCAGTATTCCACTACTGATTTCACGCTTTTAAGCTTATGTGGACTTGAGTATCCCACAGTAGCTGCCACGTATTTAGTACTTTTCCTTTATAACCTTTTGAACATTCGTAAGAGGAGCATGCTGGCTGCACAGATCAACAGCAGATTTATGTGTGATATCTGACAGCTTATTTCCCCTGATACCAGCATGACTGGGAACCTAGCAGTATAAAATTTGGTAGCCACGCTTCTGTAAGTTAGACTGTTCTGTCTATTCTTGAGATTTCCACGATTACATAATTGTGAGTGCTATAAAAAGCCTCTAAAGATTTCAAGTCGCTGTAAGATTCTGAATAAATCATGATCTCTTTCTATCATAGCTTTGATATGTACAAAAGTTCTTAATACATAACAGTTAGCTCAGATGTTAGGATTTAAGAAGCATGGTGTAAACTTCTGCCTTCCCTGTGATCTAAATTTCAAATGCAATTCCAACATGACAACTTGATTTGTATTCATCTGTATATATGGGAACATAACTGCTATATCTATGTGCACAGCAAAAAGGATCTCGTAATAATAATAATAATAATCTCGTTAGTGTTTGTTTTAACGTGATGGTGGAAACATTAAGAAGCTAGTTTGTGCATTTTCAAAGGTGGGATTCCAAAATATTGTACTGCTTAGGAGAAGATTATCAGACAGGGAGAGTTTTTCAATGAGAGGATGAACTCTTAAGAAAAAAGAAGGCACACAGATGATCATGCTTCAAATAAAATGTCACAAATCTTATCAAGCAAGCATAGCTTAGCAGGATGGTCAGGTTGAGATAATATAACAAAATACTGCCAAAGAGACAATTTCTCCCGCCTCAGATGGAGTGATGGTTCATTACAGTCAATATAAAGGCTCTGAATAATAGATGTCCTGAAAGCTTCAGAACAGCCATCCTGGAATATTGGTGAATTAACTGCCTAGTTGCAAAGATTATGGCATGATCTTCTGCAGAAGGTCATAGGTGACCTACTTGATTCGATGCCATGTCATGTTTTGGCTTGTATAGCTGCCAGAGGCTGCTATACTATTTACTGATTTGTAATATTTTTCATGCCATAACTTTTTAATAAACTATCTTCTGTTCTGAATTTGTAATCATTTGTTTATCTCCTCATACATTATACACATGTTACGTTTCGTGGTAGAAGTTCGTTTCCTTCTGGATGCATATATTTTTTTTGTGGCAGATACCTTTAAAATGTAAAAATACCACAAAAATATTATAGTTCTTAGTTAATAGACTTTAAAGTTCAGTTTCCTTATAACTAACTTGTTATAAGAGTAAAAAATTGTATACTGGTTTGGATGCCCTTGAAAGTGTATTTGCCACTTTTCTTTTATGTTCCAAATATCAAAATGTTTTAAATAAAATACATTTTTTATCATCCGTATAATACTGTAATATGCACTTTTCTTGAATTTTTAGCGGAGATCCATAATAGTTGATCATTTTAAACTCACTGTATAAGGTAGTTAAACTCACTGTATTCTCCCGCCTTCTTGGCATGCCTTCGTGGCGTAGTGATCAGCACGCTCGGCGCGTATAATCGAGAGGTCCGTGGTTCGTGTCCCGGCGAAGGCATTGCTAATTTTTCACATCTCCTGCTTCCAAGTAAATCCTAATGTCCCTACAACTGTTTTATTTTCATGCAATTAAAAAATAATCTCTTTGTGTTCATTTGTCTTAACTTAAGAAGGAAATTACCTCCAAATCCTGTAATCCTCGTTAAAATTGATAAATATCTAGAGAGATATTCTAATAAGTTAACATTTCATATATTTGTAATCATATATATGTGTAAACTTCGCATACAGAAACATTTACGAATTCGACCGAAGTGGCATGTGCGGTCAAAACGATGTGATCATGTTAACGTGCCACATCTTCATGAGAGCTTATTAGGAATTTGAAAATAGGACAATGTAAATGTTATTAACCGGTATATCAATACGTTTTGCAAGTTGTTACATTTTGGATTACCTTGCAATATGCAAATTTCAGGTATTTATAAATTTAGATCAGTTAGTTGTTTTAACTCTTTCAAAAAATGAAATGTTGGTATGCGGAGTAAGGTAATCAAGATTGCGATATGATGACAATGAGTTTAATGCTTTAACGTAAAATGGACAGTTGTTGTTTATTATTTTATCAGAGAACTATTAAACTGGACAAAATTGCTAATAGCTGTATTGAATGCTCTATCAAAATATACTAGAAATTTACTAGAAAATTTGAATTTTATAATGAATGCATCTGAAAACGGTCTAAAATTTGAAACTTGGTGTCTAAATGTAAATATAAAATTATGCCGGTTAAAATATTTGTAATTAAGTATATAGGTCAGGTTACGTTTTTAAATAGGGCAAAGAGTGGAAGTGCTATCTGCCTAAGGGGCAGATGTCTTTGCGGAGGAATTTCGAAGGAAGATTGACTTTTGAGTGCGTATTTATGCAATTTTCCTTTAATTTATACTTATACATATTTCTTACGTAAAAAATCAAATATATGCCAAATTATAGTAAATTACGTTACACGAAAAATATAGTCAATACACAGAAATTAAAGATTTGCACATGGCGAAAATGAAAAATATTAAATATACATGGATATTTATGCATTTCCTTGTAAAAAGCGTGTATTTAACAAAATACGTAAATATTTATTAAATTATTTATAAATGTATTTAGGAATAAAGGATTTATTCATTCATAAACTTCTGTGAATGTTACTGCGGTGAAATCTAGTTATTAAATATAACTGAATTTACAATGATTATGAATGTTATCTAAATATATAACAATCTTAATATTTAATTGTAGACATAAATTGAAATTCTGTTGACAAATATATTTCTAAAGCTATTTAAGTAAGAATTGTTTGTACTGGAAAACAATATATTATAAGTTGTTGCAATGCACAGTCTATGAGATACACACTTAAGGAAGTAGTAAAGTAGAATTTTTAGAATGTATATTTCTGAAATTAAGGGTAAAAAAAGGAAAGTGTGAAAAGAATTACTTTCTTACAAGTTCTAAAGATTATGAAAAGAACAAACCTCCTTTTCTTTATCCCTTTCAGAAATACTCACAGAAAATTAAAAGCACAGAAATCAGCAATAACATTTAATGTATTTCACTATTAAAATTAAAGGCGCTCTAATTTGAAATTAACCGATAGAGCATTAGTTATAAAGTGACTCTAATTTTTGTTTTAAAGGATGCCTCAGAAGCTAAAAAATCATCTCATATTTGAGAAAGTATTTCAGGAAGAAGTTCTCCAAATGGAAAAGAAATAATGTGTAATTTTGATATTAATAATGCAATAAAATTTGATATTAATTTTTGTAATCGTTAATCGAATAAAATCTAATTACCTTAAAATTTCTTTCTAATGGAATTAACGAAAACTTGTGAAAATATTTCACTCAAACGGTTCTGAGCAAAATGTCCTGGGAAAAGTATAGCATTTAATTCCTTTCAGAATAAAAATTTTGTTTAAAATGCATTCTTTTACATACTAAGGACTACGTATTGTAGAAAAGCGTGGGAGTATTATAGAAAAAGAAAATATGTATATTTATATATATATTTATGATGTAATTTCAAAATGTTTACCTGCTGTTGTGTATCAAAACCTATTAACGTTAATGGCAAATCGCTGAATGTTTTGGTCTTTAAGAAGGCTGCGCCTGGTTCAAGGCAGCGCATGCGGAAAACCAATCAGACTTGCCCTCTTATTTCCTACCTCCATTACTGTTATGCTGTAGAAAGAAGGCTGGAAGACATGTATGATTACTTTTTTCCCACCCCGATTCGACCCAACAAATTTCATTAGCAAGTCCTCGAGCTACTTTATGAAGTTAAATATCATCATGCACATGAATTTTATACCCATGTCTTTAATATTCGTTCATTAAAATATTTTTTCCCTTTGTCAGAATGAAGAACTCATAAATTCAGAATTGAATACAGTGGCAAATTCATATGCTGTTTAGCTTTGAATCATGATATCGATCAAGCAGGGAACTTCGACAAAAAAATAGCCCGACACTTTTAATTCGTACCAAATCCTATAATATTCTGCAAGCTTGACGTCGAAATTTAATTAATGACTTCTGAGATGTTTTGAGATTTTACTTCCTGCTACGTCCTGTTTTATCGCGAATGCTTTTATGTGACCAAATATATACCTAGATTTCCACTGCAATGATCTGAATAATGCATGATAGCGGGTGAAGATTTTGCGCTTTCGTTTTTGTAGTATACATGGGTAAGACACCATTTATCTTTTATCCAATCTTAAATTATTAAGGCACACTAAAATCAATCAACAAAATATCATCTTCCATTCAGATTATTGACATTTTGAACGCAAATACGGAATATTGTATCAAAAATTCAAAAACTATTTAAATAAATATCTTTGTGTTCTTTGTTAGCATGAGGAAATGATCTATAAACTAATCATTCTAGGTTTTCCAGATTACGTCATGCACAATTATTTTCAGTTTCAGACACTTTGTCGTTCGCTTAAAAATGCATTTTCCACCAACTGGCAGATCTATGCTGGAGGGCTTCAAGGGTCACTACTGGGACCAGTTTTATTTTTAATTTATGTGAACGATATACTGCGCACTTATTACACAATACTTACATTGTACGCGAATGATACAGCGATCTGTGCTCGAAATGCATATTTATATTCAGTTACTCATGGACTACAAACCCAGATACACGCCCTGGAATCCAGACTTCAAAAATAGAAGATTAAATCAACGTGAACAAGAGGGTTGCTGCTATGTTCACGAAAAGGTAAAATATCCTGGTGAACAACAGCTTTTGCAATGCTATTATCCCGCGGTCCAAGCAAGTCACTTACTTAGAATTATTTTAGACTAAGGACTGGCATAGATGCCCCTTAATTCACCGGAACTCTATTCTTTGCTAAGAAAACAAAGTACTCATCTATAAGACCATGGTGAGTCCTGTTATCACCTTATTCGTCCTATTATCCAGATCACATGGATGATATGTGGCATGATAGCATAGAGTAATAAAATATATAAAGTTAATACAAATTAATATAAAATTTGAAAAGACCTCGCTAAATGTTTTCCAAATATATATAACAAGTGAATCATTTTATTAAACTGAACCAAAATTCTTTTCGAATTCTTTTTTACAACAAGATTTTGAAAAAATTGCTGCATTAATTAGAGAAGATACCTTTGGGAAAACTCACTAATATGAAATTGGTATATATTATTCATGTTAAATATGAGAAGGTTAAATGCAAATCTTGACTAAAGAAAAACATGTTGTCAAGGGAAACGAAAAATGAGGAAATAATTAACTTATTTTATGAATCGTTTTCTTTTATTTTATCATGGGAATTCCTTACTTTATGCAGTGAAAAACAGTGAGCGTTGAAGTTTAATACATTTTAATTAAATATGTAATTTTATTTTTTTGACGTTGAAAAATTTATTCTTATTAAGAGCTTTTATAAAATGTTTCGACAGTTGAGTTATTATCCATTCTGTTGCGCTACCATGTATTTATCAATCGCGTGACTTACGAAGCTTAAAACATTGTTAAAAACATGATATTATTAAATTATTTTGCATGCATCCTTTATTATAATTCATTCTCAGAATTACGAATCTAAAAAGCTTAAGAGTTTGATTCATCTTCCAAATTTGATGAATCTGTAACTGCATAATAAACCCTGAAGAATTTTAAATAAATGAACGCACTTAAAAAAATTCAAATGTTTATTTTATTTTAATAATTTAACTAAGGTATTTAACTGATCTAATTTGGAATATATTCAATTTAAATTCTATCAAACTGGTAAATCTAGAGAACATTTTCAGCATAATTGTAGGTAACTAGAGATATTTCTAGTGTCATATATTATATAAACCAATGTTTGCTTTATACATGTCTTTATACATGAACGCTTTACTGTTCAATAGCTGTTGTTCTTTTTAAATTTCTATGATACATAATGGGAAAGATGAGCGTTAAATTATGAATTTAACGGTTTCGTGAATGGAGAGTACCTATGGGAAACATTTTTGAGAAAGAATGTCTGAAAATTACACTTTAAGTCATCGCAGTGGGCTCCATATCTAACTACGACATTTTGCTTTTTTTTACGATTTTCATATGTGAAGGAAAGTAAAGACCTCTATCTTAATGCATACTTTCTACTTTCAACGATTCATAGCATGTAAAATTAAATTATCAGACATTAAAAAAATCATATTTGCAAGCATTTTATGTCAACAGCCTCTATGCAGGACTGAATGCCATGCCATGATGACAAAAGTAAGATGATAATGCTACATTTAATCTAAATACTGCAATCTGGTAAAAGAAGTGAAAGGCCAACGTAAGCAACTCCTGCGAGCTTAAGCGCAGACGAAACTACGTCTGTTAAATAGTTAAGTTAATAAATAGCAATTAGACAAAAAAAGAATTCTCATGGTGGCTTCATACCTAAAAAAACATTTATTTTTGAATAATAATGACACAATTAATAATAAACTACACCATTTCTACTACAAATAACTTAAATGAACTTTTAATTCCTTTAAATTCATATATCACTAAAAAAATGTTTAATTTTCTGAAATCTTTTGAAATTTATGTGATTAATTAAAACAAATATGAAAATATCACGGGAAACTTCATAAATTATGATATATATCATGGATTACTTGTTTTTACACTTGAAACTGTGTTGTTAGAAAGTGTACGCAGTTATAAATTTTAAGCATTTACCGAAAAAGAAAGCTTAATTAAAAAATGCATTTTGCAGTTGACCATAAATTCTGTAAAGTAAATACGAATGGAATTTCATTGAATTAATTTACTTAATTCATAATGTGTAACAAATTCTCATTTATATAATCAAAACAAGGAGCATTTTATTTAACAATTTTGTTTTCAATCATTTCACATTGGCTCAGTGCCATGATTCAGAATTATCTGGCAGCGTTTCCAATTCACGACAGAAATTGTTTAATTGAGGAATTCCCTTTTACACTTCACCCAACTACTTACTCACTGTGGTTAAAACTAATCAATTAATTGCAATGTCAGACATGGGTGTAACATGCTTTAAATGTAGGAATTCTCAGTATTCGAGTAACGTATTTAAAATACCACTATTCGCTGGATTTCACGAGAAATAGAGCTACAAGCTTTTGATTCGAAGTTTCGGGAACATAAGTATTTAATTGCTTTTAACTTTAGTCACATACTTAAAAATCTAAGAATAAGGTTTGTTAAATATTCCTTTCCGCAGCACTTGTCTCTTTCAGAATAATGCTTTAAAGAAGATGACGAAACCTAAAGATAAAGGTTTATACCTGAAAGAAACTTCAGTCTGACCTTCAAGATCAACTTTGATAGTCATTTCTTTGTTCCTTATTGAGGTATACAGCAAAGGCAAGTATAATAGATGTAATGAAAATAAAAACTTTTTAAGTACTTTCGGTAAAAATGTTGGATTTGCAAAGTATTTTAAATTTACATTTAAAAACATAGCATTTCTCCCGCCCCCTTATTTACTGTTAAGACTCACTAAAATTACTCACCCATCTCTCTCTCTCTCTCTCATTCTATATATATATATATATATATATAGTGTGCTAAACTTAAGTAATAATAGATTCAGTTTTCAACGTACAACCATAAAACTGTCGAAAAAAACTTTTTTGCGACCAATACATTGAAAAACCAACTTAAAGCTCAGTAAATTCAGCAGAAAGATGATGCGTATGCAAATGTCATATCGATGACATCAGAAAGTATGTTAGAGCATGCAAAACGCGAGGAAGGCGGCGTGCAAGGCAACTTCAAAAGAAGACATATTTCCAGGCCTTCGTTCTTCAAGTGAAAGTGAGACTGTACGTGCATTATGGCTATAAGAAACATCAAGACGCCTTTACACGTGATAGAATGACAGGTTGAGGATGGGCGTAGTTTGACGCCTGTCACTCAAGAGTTTTCAACTGATAAAAGTTTTGTTTCTCGAGTTTGGAAATGTCTCAAAACAACAAGTACAACCGTAAGGAAGGTTGGTGGTGGTCGGCAAAGGAAAATAATAGTGACTGATGACCAATATATCGCTCTGCAATCGAAAAGAATTCGAAACCAGATAACGTGCAACATTGCTCAGGAGTTGCGCATGGCAACCGAACGACAAGTGACCTGGTTTACTGCTGCCCGACTACTTCTTGAAGGTGGCTTATTCTTCCGCCGTCCTGAACGCTGCATAGCATTGACAAAAGGCCATCGGTGGCACCGTTTGAACACGAAGAAGAACACGAAGACCGAGCACCTCATCAATGGAGTTACGTCCTCTTTACGGAGATGAGTCGCTTCGTTCTGGGGCAAAATATTCTCGGCCTTAGTTGATATGGTGAGAAGTAGGGACACGTTTCCATTCCACTAATGTAGGTGAGGTGGGGTGTTAAGGCGTGCTTTATCGGGAGGCTTTATAATGAGCGGAAGGACGGAACTCCATATTTTCGACAGAGGTTCACTTATCGGAGATCGTTACTATGATGAATTCATACGTCTTTTCCGGGGTACCATTGGTCCCGACTTCGTTTTTATGATGATAATGCATGGCCACACAAGGCTCATTCTGCTGAGGTGCTTCTGGAAAGTACAGGTATCCACAGAATGGAATGCTGAGCGTGCCCCGTGATTTAAATCCCGTTGAACATGTGTGAGATATTTTAGGAAGATGTCTAGCAACGGGATCATGCCCTTCGAAGAACACCGAACAACTGAAACAGATGCTCCTTGAATAATGGCAAACCTTATCCCAAAAGCTGTTAGATGATCTGCTACAGACGGTGCAACGCCAACCATTAGAGTTTGGGGAAGTCATATTCCTTACTAAGGTTTTGTTTTTTTCTCTCTCGGCCAGACAGTTATTTATTAGCAGCGCCATTCTATCAATAAAGCCTTTTTCTACTCGTTCTGTACTGTATGGCCCTATTCCTTTTTTTGCTACTATACGTTACTCGTTCTTTAAGTACTATATTTTTCCTGCTTATCATGAATTTCATGTCTCCCAGTTGATTGTTTTCGGAACTAGGCCCCAAACCAGAAAGGTTGTTTACGTTTTGCACTCTAGTGATTATATGTTGTAAGGTATTTATATTATTTAACCAGTGATTTTATATTACGAATCTTTACTGTCCGTTTCTGCGACAACGCAAATTTTAGCTCGCGTGTATTTCAGCGAAAGTTTGAGAGTGTTTTAGTCAGAACGTGTTCAGCTTTCTTTCTTCTTTCCGCCATCGACGGAACATCTGGCCTACTGGGTTATGTGCTTTTCAACCTGTTGGATCCCGTCGATGGAATTAAAAATAAATAAATAAATAAACATAAATAAAGAGCTTAGTACTGTGTCCTTCGGGAATTGTTTACATTTAGAGCTAAGTGGTGTGTCTCCCTGGAATTAGCAACGCTGCTGAAGATCACGTTACTAGTTGGCATTCTACGACAGCATTTCTGTCTACGGCGTTGCTTTATTCCAGCAGATTATGCTGTCACATCGGTATAAGTTACAGCCAGCTTGCGTGTTTAATTATCTCAACGTAGCTTTTGGCTGAATAAGGCCCTAATTTTGATTTAAATTTCTACTTTCTGATTTCAGGCCACAATTGCTTGCTGGTTTTGTAAGCACCAGTCAGTTTATTTGAGCTTTTAATAAAAGAGTCTTTTTTACCGTTAGTACGTTTCTGTTTGCTTATCGAGACACAGTGATAAGTAGTTTATTTTCTCCCTTCTTTCTGCATGCCTTAGTGGTGTAACAGGAAATACACGCTTATTCGCTTTAGGACGCTTATTCGAAGGCCGAGTCCCGACAGAAACACTGAACATTTTTTTCACGTCTCTTGCTTCAGAAAAAACATAATGACTTTACAGAGTTTTAGTGTATATTAATGAAACAAGTGAGGCTTTACAATATATATATATATGGATGTTTATGTGCATGTGTTTTAAAAACAAAACATATTCTAAACGAATTTAAATAGCGTGTTCAATTTGAAATATCGTGTTCAGTTTGGTACAAAAATAGCAAAAGACTGCTAATGCAAATAACACTGTAAAAAACAAACAATAACAGTATGAGAATCCAAAATCCTCAGACTAACCAAGGCAGTGCAGAAACAAAATTTGCCCTAAAATTATTCCATATAAGAAAATGCAAAATTATAAAATCAAATGGCTTTTATATATGGCGGAACATCTTTGCCATGGAGTTGCTCTACCGAGAAACGTAAAAGAAAAGCGAACTTGTAAACTGACAAATGTACATATATACACAGTGTCTCCAAACATTCTTACCAGGTATTCAGCCTCTTCGTTAAGCGCGGGCATATAATACCATCCATAAAAGTGCCGCCCATGACACAAATATTCATGCATTCACACTTTCAGTCAATTTTGTAAAAATTACGAAATCTAACCTTTGTTCATTTAGAGACAACAACCGCCATAACGACAATGTGCAAAAGGATGTAAAATTAATTTTCCTTTATAATTTCGCATTTTATTGCCTATGAGGGAATTTTTGCAAGAATTTTGCTTTTGCTCTGCTTTAGTTTCTCTGGGGATTTTGAAACATCTCTTATGTTGTTATTATTTGTTGTTTGCAATGTAATATGCGTTACCAGTTTTTGCTCTTTTTGTACCAATTCATTACTCGAAATTGAATGTGAAATTTGAATTTACTTAGGTTTATGTTTTATGCAATTTTAATGAATCTTGCCACTGAATTAATGAAGCTCGCACAACGTAATTTGGGTTATGGTTGTTAGACCTAATATTTCTTCTTATTTAAGTTATTTAAGTTCATATGCATATATATATATATATATATAGTGTCAAAATCATTTGTACATATATATATATACAAAAATATATACAATCTTGTAGCATATATATATGCTACAAGAGTACTTCCAAGATACATCTGCCGTGATTCTCAAGGTTCTGATTAATTTAAAATTGAAATGCAATTGTAATGTGCATATTGTAATAATAATTGTAGTAATACATATTGTAATGTGCACAATAAGAAGTATTTTGAGCAACTGTTGCCTCGGTGTTTCAGTGTAGCTTGCAAGAATCATCAGTAAATACAAATATTCACAAGTATTGAAATATAAGATTAAAAAATTGAGATATTTTATGATTTTTTTTAGTTTAGATTCTCAAGAGGAGTCAAATAACAAATACAAAATAAAAATTCACATATATAACTTTAGTGAACAGAAGTATAAAGTATATATTAAATTTAATCAAGTATATTTTTATATTAAAAATGATGCAGTTCGCTCAAAATACTTCTGTAACAAAGCTACTCAGCTGTATCTTTTGTTACAGGAGGCCTGTAGAGTGAGAATAATTATCTTCCATTAACATGGTTCTCAAATTAATATAAAACTAAAATTTATAATAGGAGTGCTTTATTATTTGTATGAAATAAATTTATTCGGAAATATAAGAATCTTAAAATAAGCTAAATTTTTTTTATTAGTATTAGCTTAAAATCAGTCATTTTCTGCCGTAAAAGCTTAAGAATCCCCGAGGACATCCTTTACAAATTAGAGATTTAATTTCACTGCTAAATGAAGTGCTTTTCAAAAACAATGTATTAAAAAAAGTTCTTTTGAAAGGAAAATCGTAAAAGGTAGCTTTTAATGGGGTGTACGCAAGTAAGAAGCATTTTAGAAACTGCATTTAACTTACTTGTATTAAAGCAATATTCTTCAAAATAAAAAGGATAAATGCGGTTAATAAATGGGTATATAATTTTAGTTCTCTAACCTTTATTTCTCTTCATTTATTCTAAGGTAAAGATTGTTTGAAAATTATACAAGAAAAAAAAATTGCATTAAAAAGTTACCTATGTTTAAATCAAAAAGGGTTGTATTCTATTAATTCTAGTCGTTAAACAGCTAAAGCAGACCTTCCGATTAAATACCCCGGACAAAAAGAACGGCTTAAAGTTTCATTACAATGGTTATTAAAAATGAACAAAGGGGAATAGAACCGGTATGGTACCTATATAATGCACAAATCATCTCTGAAACAAGCGCGTGTAATGTTAAAGTTAAGTAATAAAAGTACTGGATCATTTGCGATTTAAAATCAAAGCATAGTCTTTCGAAAAGAATAAATAGGAGCGAAATAAAATCGCTCACTATATTTATCAGAATTTGCGGAGATTGATTGGACAAATTGCCTTCTTTGTTTTGGTTGTTTGGCTTTTTTGATTATGGTAAAGCTCTCGAGGTCTATCTGCCTAAAGGGAGGGTTGCCTTCGTGGAGGACTTTCTAGGGGAAACTGATTCGTATGTACATTACACATTGGGAAAATCACAAAACAGCCCATGCAGGCGGTCCGTTCGAGAAATTCGAACCTCGAACCGAACTACCAGTCCGAGCTACCATCGACTATATCTTTCAGCCGCTAGTGGGTCATTGCCTTCGTTACCATAAGCCAATGATGAAAAATGAAGCATCACGATTAGTCGTGTAATTCTGTGAGGAATCTTTGCATTTTACTCCTTTAGACACCATGTTAAATATAATGCTCTAAATAGCATTGCCTGTTAGACAAATAACAGACCTTAGTGTTATTTTTTTTCGGAACTTGCTTCTAGGCGCAAGGTCAAAATAATTCGTCCTGAAGAGATGACCATGATGATAAATAGTATGCCTGCAAACAACCTGGTGCCACTCTATTTGAGGCGTACAGTAGAAGAGGCTCAAACTCTACTAGGTAGATTCCGCATCTGTCATCAAGGGGAAAGGTCTCACGAATTCAAGGACTTAATCTTATTGTCAGAAATGTGAGATAAGTCCCAACAGCAACAATATGAGAATATTTCTTTCTAATTCGTTTTAAAAGAACAGTACAATAAGCTAGAATGTTAATACAACATTTGCTTCTGTAACGTCATTAGAAAGTTCGAGTAAAAATTTGTAGTGGTAGTAAAAATTAAAAAACATTATCTGAAATCATGGAAATTTCAGTAATTGATCTCTCCTCTCATAGTTCCCTGTCTTGTTGAAACGTGGCGAAATGGGATAACTGGAATTTTCTGGCGAAATCTTTCCGAAGTGCTTTTACCATACCAATTCTTTATCTCTTGGAAGTGAAAACTTATTATGAAATTAGTCAAGAAGTTTGCAGATATGTAAATATCTGCAAAATATGAGATTTTGTAAATAACTTCAAAATATCATTGTGGAAAAAGCAATAAAATATTTTGAAAGGTTTGTTAGACTTTATAGAGCGATATCTGGGATTTCAATCCATTCAATTCAGATTATCTTTATAATTTACAAATTTCCAACCATTATATACATTCATTTGTTTGCACTATAATGTAATATAGCTAATTAAGTAAATAAAATAAAACAAACATGGACAGGCTAAAAATAAATTTAAATACAAAAGAAGTATACTAAAATAACATACAAATATGAGACAAACTAAATTATAAATAAATAAGTACAGTTCCTCAGTAACTCAAAATGTATAAATTTAAACATCATATAAAATACATTAAATTTTTTGTATAAATTTAGTAATATAATCTGAGCTGGTATAATTTTCATTATAATTTTTTACTTTGAATACTTAACTTGGCTCATTTACTCTGATACTTGAGGGTTTTAAATAAAGAACTTGCGGAATGTTCTGAGTTAAGAATTTCAAGAAACCATAAACATGGCTTTAGTTAAAATAAGTAAAATGATTATAGATATTTTAGAGTACTTAAATAAAAAATTTCTAGAACTATGTTTTTTCCTTGCAAAAGGTTGTCTTTATAATTTCAAAGACGAAGTATAAAGAAAAACCTATTATACATAGAATTTTTAAGTATAATTGTAATTCATTTTGAAATGCGTGCAGTTTTCTTTTGCTGAGGCTTGGCCATAATAATTTTTTAATAGGTTTAAATACTTTTTGTTTATTCCAATTTTATTGTTTAATACTTCTAGAAACTTTTTCCCTCATCACAGAAATTCAGAAATGCTAAAGAAAGCGCTAGAAAAGTACAGAATCAGGGGATTCGCGGCTATCTTTCATGTCGTAACTGACATCATCTACACCTAGCAAAACGTTTGGGAAAGGGTCAAAAAGGCCGCGGATTTATACGAGAGTTACTCACTTTCAATGTTACAAACAGAGAGTTGAATGATAGTCTGCCGAAAGGAAATTGCGAACACGTTCCGTAAAGCGTTTTTTAACGTGCTAAGTAACAGTAATTATCCTCAAGAATTCTCTTCTGTAAGTTACAAGCGGAAAATACCCGAATTATGTTTAACATTTCCAGCTTAGAGATTTATGACGCTAATTTTATATTGCTTGAACTGAGGGGAGGTTTGTTCAGAACTGGTAAAACAAGTCTCTGATAGCATTAGCTATGAGATGATAAAACATTTGCCCCGAAATCACTCTCCTTACACTGAATAAAGAAATTAGGGTAACATATTTTTCTCAAGAGCATGGAGAAAGTCTCCGGTAATCCACATAACAAAGCCAGGGAAAAAATCTTAGGAATCCCTTCTACTATCGTCTCATTTCTCATACCACCTGTAAATGAAAAGTTCTTGAAAAGACGGTAAACTTCCGCTTAATCCACTGCTTAGAACAAAATGGTAACTGTTCATCATAAGAGAATGGTTTCTGAAATGGAAGATCAGCCACAGATAACTTTGTGATCCTACAGACAGCTGTACGAAATGCTTTTTTTTCTGAAAAGAAACAATTTGTATCCATCTTTTTTGATATGGAGAAAACATATGTCAGAACATACTTCGAGATTTGTACAACGCCAGATTACACAATCGGTTGTTAGTTTTGCGTACAACATTCTGTCGGATACATGTTTCCAAGTATATACATAGGCTCTTTGCTGTCAAAGGCGCATTTTCAAGAAGAGGGGGTGGCCCAAAGGTGCGTTACTGAGTGTTATTCGTTTTTTATTTAAAAGTTAACTTTATTCTTAAAGAAATTGCTCAGGCAGTTACTGGCATATTATATATTAATGATCTTCAAATTAGCTACCAAGGTTCAGACATGCGTTGTTTCAAAGACTGCTGCAGATTTGTTTAAACAAAATTACTAAATGCGCCATTAGAATGGGATTCAAGTTCTTGAGCTAGAAGAGAGTACACATTTCCCATCAAAGAAACCTACATCCAGAACCATAGCTCTTTCTGGATCGCCTAGTTGATACCAATGTTGCCAGTGGTCATGATTTTGACAAAACGCTCAATTTCTTGTCCCACCTATCAAGCCTGAAGAACAAGTACCTTAAGAAATTAAACATTTAGAAGGTCTTGGCGAATACCTTGCAGAGACATCAGGTTATTTAGAAGGAGGAGAGATGAAAAATGTCCAATGCCCTCGTCGGGGCTCGAACCACGGGCCTCTCGAATACGCGCAGAGCGTGCTGACCACTACACCACGAAGGCATGCAAAGCAGGTGGGAGAAATACCTTATAACCGCATGGGGAACTGATCCATGTTCCATGCCTCGTATACATCTAGAGGTCTTGTACGATTCATAAATAACTAAATGTAATTCAATTTCTTATGGATCTGCCAGTCTTCTGTGTTTTTGAAGACTTATCCCTATCCATCACCAAGCTCTTCGGATTTGCTCGGTGTTTTCAGAACGTCTTCAGTGTGAAATATCACGGCCCATATTTAAGCCATCTTTGAGCCTGAAGTGCTACTTTAGTGTAGATTCTCAACCATTCTATCCTGTTCGATTCATTCTCCTTGATGATTGGTATCTTGATTTTACACCGAGCACGAGCTTCCTGCATTCCTCCTTTTGCTATACGAATAGATTGACTTTTGGATAGTTATTGTTTGACTGAGGTACAATTAAGCTGTACAAGCTTAAACTTTGGACATATTTGACGATCCCTATTCTCAATGGTTTTGATGACTTTGACAGCAGAAGTATTTGTGATTTTGTGTTCTGACAAATTTTTGAAGATCACAGATGCAAGTATAATAACTATATCACGTTATATACCGATGGTTCAAAGACAAACAGTTAGGCTGGATAGGCAGCTGTAAGCGGAAGTACTGTGAACATTGTAGGCTGCTTGAAGTCTTTTTTGTTTTCTCCTCAGACGTATTTGCCATCTGTAATGCTTTGACATTTATTTCTAGGCAACATCGCGAGAAACACATCATGTTTTTAGAAGTTTCATCCAAAAAGTACTCCGGTGTCTATGAGAGCCTTTTATAATGATGGCAGTCCTTTAGTTGGGAAGTCGTCGAAATCAGAATGTTAGATAAATGGCAGCAATTAGGGAAATTTAAGTGAACAATAAACTTAGACGAGTCAAATCAGGGTGCAGTGTTGGAAACTGAACAGAAATCGTAAGGAGGAAGTGCTCTTGACTATCCTGTGTATCGGTCACTCAGAATTAACTCATCGGTATTTATGAAGACAAGGGAATGAATCTATATGCAGAACTCACAATTTTAATTCATCAATTAAAAATATTCTAATTATTTGCCTTGTTTTTAACTCTTTTAGATGACTGCTTTTTTATAAAATGAATCTTACATTGATAGATTTAAAATGGGTAGCAACCCCATTTTAATATCTTTAGATTCTTAAAGACTATCAAAGTGTATTCTTTTATAAATTTTAACTGCATTTTAGGCTTTTAACTTTCGTCCATTTCTGTCAAGTGTTTCAACAGGGAAAATAATTTTAAACTTTACTTTCAACCTTCTATTATCCCTGTATTTTTATATTGAAAACTTTGCACTTTTCGCATAGTTTTGTATTATACGTCATTTAGCTTTACCGCTATTTCATGACATAGGTATGTATCTATATGTACATATATATTCCTATTTATCCATGCATATGATGCCTACGTTAGTTTGAAGAATCTATTTTTGAGTCTTCTTTTCTTTTCTTCATCTGTCACTCGCGCGTGTAACATTACGCTTGGCGCATAATAATCTGCAGTGTTATTTGCCAAAATTTTCCCCCACCACCATCACCATCCTTTCAGAACTTGGCTAATCAGCCTTTAATAGATGAAGCAAAGAAGAATGTTCAGGCCTGATAAATCTAATGCATTTACTGTAATGTTGAAAATTACCCTTAAATTGAAGCTTCTTACATCTGCTAAACTTTAAGGCTTAATTAGTTTGTAGTTATGGTAACTGAAAATTGTTCTCAGAAATCGCAAATAAAGATTAAATGTCATTAAATGTTAATTAGTGAAAGTTTAAAGTAAAAGCTGTGAGATAAGCGTGTTATTTCTGAGTTTGAAGGGATTTAGTATATTGTAACTACTTCATTATATGATATAAGCAACTGAAAAGCCTGCACCTTATTTCAATATCTATAGAAAGTCCATGTTTAATTAAGTTTTCGTCAATCTTCTTTCTAATGTGTCATTATTGTAAAGTTATTCACTTCATAGTAATATTCTGTATTGCTTTCTAGGAGACAAGGCAACTCTGGTTCGTTTCTTCAATTTAAAGCTTTAAGAGCCCGATAAATTAAAGAACAACTAAAAATGTCTTGCTAGTAGTCTCATAACGTCTAGATAAATGTCTTTTTCTAAGTTCCAACGAATGACATCGTTAGGTGAATCCTATCGCGATCTGATTGGCTCTTTGTAACAAGGTGGCACCTATTTGACTGTTTGAACACTCGTGTTCATCAGTTAGACTGAAATGAGGGTAATTTATTTTCCATGAACTTAAAAAAGTTGTGCTTTTTTCTGGTTATTTGACTACAACTTATGACAGAATGCAGATAGTTAAATAAATATTGATGCATTATATTCTTGATTATCTTTTCATTCATATATAATTTTATGATATTGCTTAAAAATAGAACGATATTATGAACACCAAACCTCAAAAACACACGTTTCCAAACATTTTCACTATTTTGGTTTCAATATTTAACGTTATAAGTTTAATACAGACAGCATGAGCTATTAGAAATGAGAGTGTTCCCGGAAGTTACTCTGGACTGTCTTGCAACAGAAAGAGAAAGACATACCTATGCATTATAAAGCCAAATCTATGCTACGTATCTGCAGCCTGGGCGTCCGTGTCAATGGCAGACTTCCACAAACATCAGGAAATATAGAATAAGATTCTGAGAAGAATTGCAAATGAAGAGAGAAACTGGTCCATGGTGACTTGAAAATCGATCCTATAGAGGACCACATAGGTAAACGTAGCAAGCGTTTCTCCGAAACGGAGATTAGCTGTGATGCTGCAAATTTTTCAAAAGTTCATAGTTACCAAATCGTTTCAGATGATAATTTGATCAGATTATTTACTTCTCAGATGCTTAGAAACTATAACTTCGTACCTAGCCATGTTTACTTGTTTTTTCTGCGGGACAGTTTTTGTCTCTCTTAGCTTCTGATTGATAGATCTGATTCTCATATATGCAGGAGACAATGGTTTACCCACTTTTACATAACTTTTTTGACTGTTCTTGGAGTTTCACCTGCTAGCTCGTCAAAGTCATGTATCCCTAGAGGCTTCACGTTCTTATCTAGCTTATTAAGGCTCCTTATGGGGCCACATAAGCAACTTCAAAATCCTTATCCGTAGAAATGGGAGGGTTATTTTGTTGCATGTGTCCTAATACAATTAGCACGTAAAAACAATTTTTGAAAAAAAAATGTTTTATGTAGCAAATGAAAAAAAAATAATAAAAAATAAAAATACACAACATATCAGTTTTTCAACCAGAAAAAATAAAAGAGAGATTCTGTGAATTGCAGTAATTATAGCATTTATGTTCATTTATAAAATATATTTTTGAAAAATAAATTCCAAGTGACAATTATGTAATTAGACATTTTGTGTAATGCCGAAATGATTAATATTTACGTAAGTTAATAGTGGGAACAGGTAATTGTAAATTCAAAAATACAATTTTGTGACTGTGAAATTTCAGTGAAATATTAAAATTCAAGACTATTAAAAGAAAATCAATCACGCGGCTCATTAAACTTTAATTAACTTACAGCTATTTGTTAAAATTGTTTAGTAAGAATAATCTTCTTAAAGTTTAAAGCGTAGATAATATGAATTATTTATTCAAATACATATAAATAGAAAGCTTAAATTACGTAGGAATGATGGAGAATAAGTTAATTAATTACCTTTTAAACTCTGTCATCATTTCGTAGCCCTAAGCCACAATATATGAAAATAAAAAGATTATGTAATGATTAATGCCTAAGTCGAGGGAATATATAATTAAAGGAGGAAAAGTTAGAATCAAATATAGATTAAATGTAAGGTAATCAACTCGAGACGTTGGCTTGTAATATTTGATGCCTTTGTCTACTCTTAATGTTGCTCAATAATCGAATTTATATGTTACTTCAGAGATGTAAATGTTAATGCATATAAGACAAATATTTCACAGAGCTATTTTTCCGCAATTACGCTAAAGCAAATGCAAAAAAAAAAAAAATTATTGCGGAATGTAAAATATTCTTATTATCTTCAAATTTTCCGCAGGTCTTTCTAACGTTCAAATATTGCAGGGATAGCCATAGCGAGGCTCACAAGCCTCATGTACCTGTCGCAGGTGAGTGGGCGGCTCTTACACAGATAAGATATATCAATAAAATGTGGTAAAATAAAACTACTCAATGTCCAAAAAAAAAAAGCAATTAAATTATTTCTTTTTACGAAATTATCAGACTTCTCTTGCCATTTGAAACCTATATTCAAAAGCTATTCTCCAGTGGAAGAATAATTAAGTCTACCGAATACTGGTAGTTCAACCTGATTTGGTTTCCGACCCAGGGGGCTGGCTGCATGACTGATTTGGATAATTCTTTCAAATTAAATAATTAATTGTTTAGATTAAAAAATCAGTTTAAAATTTGTAGTTAATCTAATTTCATTAGTTAGCACACGTTAGGCTTAACAACAGTATTGTTACGGATTTCATGTTTATTTAGCTGCTTATTTAGAATATTAATTAAAATTGCTTTATTTTTCCCTGTAACGCATACAATTTTTGAAGAGAAAGCTACGTCGGAAAACTAAAATTAAAAGAGCGCGTGCATTTAATGTTTAATAAATAAATATCTCGTAATTGCTGTTGCTATCCACAAAAATCGAGCTTTTACCGGAACGTTCTACCAAATACTTAAAAATGTTTATAAAAGCCGAAAACCTAGTTGCGAGGTCATTTCGAGCTATAGTCCCACGACAAAACAATACAGGGTTCTCTGGGACTCACTCCATATTCGAAACGGCGTCTTGTACCGTAAATTTGAATCGGATGATGGAAAGACATCCCGATGGCAGCTGCTATTACCAAGATTCCGGATCCCGGACGTTCTTAAAGAACTACATAACAGACCTGCAGGCGGCCACTTCGGAATAATGAAAACCTTGCACAGAGTTCGGGAGCGTTTATACTGGAATTATGAAAAGGATGACGTGCAAAAGTGGTGACGATCTTGCGATGCCTTCACACTAAAGGACCTAAGAAACACAGCCGAGGGAAGCTGCAACGTTGCACCTTTTGAAAGGAGCACCTTTTGAACATATCGCCTTTGACATCTTAGGATCTCTGCCACGAACTGCCGATGGCAACAGATACATCCGCGTTGTCATTGATTACTTCACCAAGCGGCCTGAAGCGTATCATATTCTTGATCAAAAGGCTGTCACAGTAGCAGGGATGATGATACAGCACTGGATTTCCAGGTTCGGAGTGTATCTTCAGTTACATTCCGATTGGGAAAGGAATTTTACCTCGGCTGTAATCAAAGAACTCTGCAAGCTACTCCGCATTGACAAAACTCAAACAACGCCTTTACATCCCCAGTCGGATGGCATGGTAGAGAGGTTTAATCGAACCATCTTCAATAACCTCTCATTAGTGGTTTCCAGAAACCAACAGAACTGGAACAAGAAGTTACCACTATTTTTACTGGCTTACCGCAGTGCTGTCCACGAGACTACCGGCTATTCCCCATCTCAGATGCTCTTCGGTCGTTAACTTCGTCTGCCATGTTGTCTATTGTTTGGTTACCCTTCGGATGCGCCTTCATCGCCTGAGGAATACATTTAAGATCTCCAGGCCCAGTTTGAAGTGATGCACAACTTTGCACGAGAACGAGTCAACTTGGTGATGGAGAAGATGAAGACCCGCTACGACACGAGAGCTACTGGACATCGTTTCAACAGAGGAGACAATATGTGGTTATGGAATCCGACTCGTAGAAAACGACTTTCTCCGAATTTACAGTCACCTTGGGATAGTCCTTACACAGTCCTAAACAGTCTGACCGACGTCGTGGTTTGGATCCGAAAGTCATCGAACTCTAAGCCTAAAGTCGTTCATTACGAGAGGTTAGCTTCTTACTATGGCCATAGTACGTAATGCATATAATTGTAAATAGTAGTGTAAATATGATAAGACCATGGTCCTTTTTGTATTTAGTATTTGATTTTTCTGTAATATTTGATTTAGGTATAGTATTTGTTTTCATTTAGTATTTGATATTATTTGATATGCTGAGAGTTACTTATTGCAATTATTGTTTATTTTGTAATTGTAATGTAATTTTTATTATTGCATTGACGCCTTAGTTGTAAGTTTGGCTTCCTGTCCAGGGATTGTACTGCCCAGGACGTGCAGTCCTTGGGAAAGGGGCAGTGTTATGGATTTCATATTTATTTAGCTGTTTATTTAGAATTGTAATTAAAATTGCTTTATTTTCCTTTTAATTTATTATTGCTTTATTGTATTATATTTATTATTGCAATACATATGGTTTTTGAAGAGAAAGTTACGTCGGAAAAGCGAAAATAAAAGAGCGCGTGCATTTAATATTTAATAAATAAATATCTCGTAATTGCTGTTTCCATCCACAAAAATTGAGGTTTTATCAGAATGTTCTAGTAAATAATTAAAAAAGCGTATAAAAGCCGACTTGAAACACCTCAGTTCAGTTGTAGTTGTAGCAGTTTTAAGCGAACTGTTTCTTTTCTTATTGCTGTTATTGATTGTAGCGATTTCGCTGTGAGACAGAATTAGTTGATCTGTTTTTGAATTGAGTTTTGCTTAACGTTTGAGATATTGTGATACCGTATGAATATCTCTGAAGAAATATTTCAGCATTTCGGTTTATTTCTTGTGGAAAGAATAAACTTTTGTTAACTTTTTTTAACGACTTGTGCATTCAATCCACAACGAACCCGTACTCGCGCAACAGTATTTTGATACTGAGCATGTTGAATTAATATTTTTTCATTTCAAAACATTTGTTGGTCTAATGTTACAGATTTTAAGAACTAACTCTTCATTTTATTTTACTTTTTCGTTAAATTTCTATTTAGCATTATTTTTCCGTACATTATATTATGTTTAAATATTATTTCATATATTATGTATACATGTTTTATATTTTGGACTCGGCCAGCTTAAATAGAAAGTAATTTTTACTTAACTTTAAAAAGATTTTGCATGCTTAGGATTTTGATGTTATAATTTTGCAAAAAAAAAAAAAAAA
>KK117850.1:395037-439841 GCA_000611955.2 Stegodyphus mimosarum | reverse complement strand
TTTAAATTTTAAAAAAAAAAAAAAAAAAACTATTTTTTTAGTCCGGCTGTATGTATTTAAATTTTCTAACGTTACTGTTTTATCATACGTTCTATTGCTTTTATTTACATGTTTTGCTGCTTGGACTCAGTCCGCTCAAAATACTAAAAAAAAGTTCAATTTGTAAGCGTTTTTAAGCTTGTTTATCCTTTTGTCGCCATAATTTCTTGCTTTACTTACTACTATGGTGAATGTGGGCCTTTGTAATGCTGCTTAAATAAATTAATGAAAGCTTTTATGTGCTAACTATTTGAATGAAATAAATATTATTTTACAGCACAAGAATACATTGCATGTAAACAGAAAAGAAATTGGAAATATCTAGTTCAAAGATGACAAAAAATGGATGCAGTTCAAGATTAAAACAAGGTGTAATCACAATCGAAAAGAAGCAAATATCAGTTTAGAATCGGAGTAATAAACGAATCTTTCCGAGCAACCTAATAAATTTCCGCTAAGGGATTCACCTCATTTATTGTATAACGTAAGATGTCTGAATTCAAGACGCAGGAGATCGAAGCTTGTCGACAAGATTTTATTTCTTTTTGATTTCTGCCGCTAAGCTAAAAGAGAACGTTTTACTGCAGAAAAGAAATCACAGACCCGAGTTTTGTGCTTTTTTTTAACGGGGATAGCTATGGCTGTGTGATAAAAAATTTTAGATCTTTTGTTTTCTGGTAATGGCAGGAAGAGCTGAAAGAAATGTTGAAAGAATCGTGCAATAAATGTCGTTTTTTGTGTGTATGTGTGTGTTCTTGTTTGTTCTTTGCTGTATTTTTGAGGAAAGATTGTTTTTTAAATCACAGACAGCCACTTCCTAAAGCCATGATCAAGTGAGAGAACAATAAACGTGTTGCCAAATGAAACTGCAACGCAACTGTTTGCCAAAACGCTATTAATGGAATTAATAATAATCAGATGCTTTGTATCCACTACTGCATATTAAAATTCATTCGAAAATTATAGAAAAATTAATAAAGTTAAACGTTTCTCAGTAAAAAAGATAGAAATTCTAAGCATATATACATAAACAAAAGAAAATAATTAGCGGTATTCTTTACGATTTTGCAAAAGGTGTTATTTCTCACATAGCGACCACAAATGTCAAACAAAGGATTTTCTTTTACACTTATAACTGTGTAAAATATTTCATTTAGGTTTTGGAATAAAGTAATCTTCATAGATACATATTTTATTATACGAGGATAAATCAAATATAAATGATGTTATTGTTTGATTGTATAGCAAACATCTGCATTTCTAAAAATTATTTTTGTAAATATTCTACTCCTTCTTTTATGCTACATTCCTCCCCCCCCCGATGTTTCGGTAATTATTTTCATTCCGTTCTTATAAAATGAAGTTCGACGGATATCTAACCAGTTGCGCACGAATGGTTTCACTTGATCGATGGCCTCAAATCGCTTGCCTCCAGGTGTTTCTTTGAGGAGTCCAACATATAAAAATCGCATAGCGATATGTCTGGGCTGTAAAGTTCATGATCAAGCGTTTTCCAGTGCACCTCCACCAGATTTCTGTTGCTTTACACTTATTGTTTGGGTCCTGGGGTTTTGTGGAGGATCAACATCTGGCAGATGGTACAGGCTGGCCTTTTGCTTCCATACTGAAGCCTAACTTAATCCAAGAGGCCGCAGTAGGAAGTTGTACTGATGGTCTGACTTCCGTGTAAGGAATCCACCAGTAAGTTCCCCTGCAGTCCCAAAAGAACGTGGTCACAGGCAATCTAGATTTGGCGTTCATGGGGTTTCCTTCGCTTTTTCTTCTCCACTCCATGTTTGTAGGCTTTGATTGAGCGGTTTCATGTTGGACCCACGTCTCGTGACAGGTAGCAATTTTATGCAGAATGCTTCCTCTTGTTCAAACCGAGTTTGAAGCAACTGAGAAGTGCGAACTCGTGCCACTTTTTGATCACCAGTCAGTAACTTTGGAATCCAACGAACTTAGATTTTTCAGAACCTAAACTGCTTTCTGATGACTGATTGAATAGTTCCACAGCTGACACCAAGTTCTCCTGAAATATGAACCACTGTGCAGCGTCGATCCCGTTCGATAAGCTCACAAACACTTGCAGTGTTTCCATTTGTCACACTGGTGCGAATGAGGCTGAAAATGACCTTTATTAGCAACACGTTCACGGCCTTGCTTGAATTCGTTGCACCGAACCTTCACTCTTGACCATTGAAGGGTAGATTCCCTGAACTGGGCTTGCAGTCTGTGGTAACTTTCGGCTGGTTTCACGTTTTTACAGACCAGGAATTTTATAATTATGCTTTGGTCAACAGAGATGGGCGCACATCCTCTCACACATCATAACGGCTACTAAATAAAGCATTGGAAAAGTCGGCTGGTGCGGTTCCCTTACTCTAGGCAACCCCACCTAACGACTTCAACTGCCCAAACACATACAAGTACCCATCCCGATGTTCAACCAATAACGGCTCTTTCATATTTGATCGCCCTATGTATATCCTTTTGGATTAGGAAGTCTAATGAATGTTTACCCGTTGCATGCAGTTTGCTGTGGTATAGATAAAGACAGTACCCACACTGTTTACCAGAGAACAACAAAATGCTTAAGTGTGTGCATAACTTTTAAAAATGAGTTTCACAATATAGGTATTTTTTCGCTCTATTAATTTAATGAATTCTTGGATGTTTCGTCAAAAATATCTTGCTGGAGGTTTTGTATTGCGCACTTGTTCCAGAGTTTAGTTACGTAGTTCGAAACTAGAGCTCTAATATTCATTCCCAAATTCTTAAATAGTGTTCTTTTATCAATTTTATAACTTTATGGGTCTCCATGTACGCTATTTAATGAACTGTATGTACGTTATTGGAGAATATTCAGATAACATGACTGAGAAAGTGGGCTTTTAGGGAATGCAACAACATATCACCTATGTATCACCTAATAACCTCAATTCTGAACTACTCATCTAATGACATTTAAAGTGCGTTATTAATTCGCTAATAGAATTTCATAGCTCTGTGACTTATGTGTGAAAGAACTACATGTATAGCAAAATATACTATTTTCAAAATTAAGAAATAAAATTTTCAAATTTCTAATTTCTAGAAAAGAATTTGTGAATAGAATTTAGAGTGCAGAATATGATAAATTAATTTGTATATAATATGCATGTCATATGATAAATTAATATGTGTATCATATATGTATTAATATGTATATTAATATGTATATATACTATTTAAGAGTAACCATTCTGATCGTGAGTAATGATTATGGCATCAAAAATGCCTGATACTGACGTTGCAAGATAGTGCCTCAAATTAGGTTAATAGGGTTATGATCATCTATAATACATATACATGTCGCATGTAAAGCCGTTATGTATTCATGAAATAGTTAATGAGTTTTGTAACAGCTGTAGCCACTCCTGCGCTGAAGCAATGTTTAAATTTTGCATGTTTCTTGGAAGTTTTCAGTGAATTCCAGCAGCTCTCTCAACAGCACGCCAGGCATGTTTAATCGAGTTACAGGAATCTTTTTGGCCCATTTATCGATCGCATATTTTCATGTATATAGATGTGAGCAGAAAAGTATACCTGTATCAAATACAAGAAATGGTAACCTGCCATTCAATATGATGCCTGATCAGACCTCAACAACTTCACCGTAAGTCAGAAGAAGTGAAACATTCTTAGGTCGTCACCAGAGCTGGGACAAGGCTGAGGCAAGTGAGGCACTTGCCTCAGGTGAATCACTAGAAGGGGCGCCAAATCGGCTGTGCGAATTCGAAAATTACTTTCATTATGGTTTTAAATAGCTTCGACAGGGTAGCTAGGGGAAATAAGCTTCGACAAATTTAATTTAATAAAACAATAGGAAGTATTGCTAGAAAAACCTGGAAATGAATGCAATGCGTATTTCAATGTTATTTCTTATTTATCAAAAAAGGATTTTTTAGCATTTTCATTTGAAAGTTATAAATAATTGGCCATATTATTTTTCTTCATTTATAAAGCTATGATTGAAAAATACTTTAAGAATTATGATACACTTATGCTATAATAATTATGATAACTTAATTTAATACACTTACGTTTTAATACAAATATAGCTATTTTGATATATATATATAGGGGAGCGCATTTACCTTTTTGCCTCAGGTGAAAAAATATCTTCTCACAGCTCTGGTCGTCACAATTTCAGATACTCTTGTCTCCCAAAGCTCCTTACTTTGGCAAAAAAGAAAATTGTGAATTTTAAAATCACTCGATAAAAAACGGAGAAATTAAAAAAAAATTAAATGGAAAGCATCATTCTTGAGGCGGTGGATTGGCAGGTGAAAGTCATTAGAGAAACATTTATACTGTAAATTTGTTGGAACATTTCTTACCACATCACTCTTTCTTGCTTTTGAGAATAAATTACTATTAATATTGTTCAGATATTCCTTCATGTAACCAGTTTTAAGATCTTTGTGCAGACTTTTATTTCTAATAAAAATAAAGCGCGCACATCCCCATACATACACTGATACATTTGGTCATACGACTAAATTTAGCCCTTGGAGAGTTGTTTTAGATAGTGAGAAATAAAACCTCTGGGGACAGATCACTTCGGCCAGTTAGCTACAAGAATCCTAGTTGGGGTAATAGAGCAGAAGGAAAGATATGGGGTGCAAGTACTCGTGCGTTCAAATGAAGATACAATAGTGCAGTGTAAATACCAGATTGCAGTACAAATATCAGCTCGAGAAGATTGGCAATACAGAATAAAAATAGAATGTGATATAGAGATATCTACAATATATAAACAATTTAAAAAGAAACAAGTTACAGTGTTAGAGGATAAACGAAAATAGGATTCACATAAGCAAACGATCTCTTTTTAGGCATATTTGCATTGTGATATTCATGCACAGCTGAGTTTACATTTTCGACACCAGCGCTATTAATAATCGTTTGACAGTATATTTTCAAATTTTAGTTCAATATTTCTGAGAAATTCGGAAAAAAAGTTCTTATTGACTTCGTCTTGAACATCAGTGTATATTTGAATGGCATTGTATATCTTTGTGGTTATTATAGCAATATTTCCCAATTAAACGTTAGAAAATGAAATCAGTAATACATAAGCCTGAAGAACTAATAAAAAAATTTAATGCTAAAATATGTTTTTTGAATATGAATTAGCGTGATAAAATCAATACCACTGCTAGCAATAATAAAACTGAATGCAGAACTTGCATTCATTAAATAAGAAGTATGCCATTATAATTAAAAATAAAAACTGCATATCTAATTAAAATATCGGCAAGCGTTTTTTTATAACTTTGACAAAGTCAGCACTGCACGAAACGTAACAAAAATAGGTTAGGTTATCCAATTATGGTAAAGCACACGAGGGCTATCTGCCTAAGGAGAGGGATGCCTTCGTGGAGGACTTTCTAAGGGAATCTGGCTCGTATACACGTTACACATGGGGAAAACCACAAAAACGCCCATACAGCCAGCCCGTTTGCGGGATTCGAACCTCGGACCGAACTACCAGTGATCAGCGTCTTTACCGCTCGGCTGCTGGTGGGCAACAAAAATAGGAATGGAGAGAAATGTGTTTTCTTGCAAAATAAAGACGTGATATTGGCAACTTGATTATGTCTGAAATTAGTAATAAAACATTTACAAAATTAGCGAATCTTCTTCTTAGATGACTTTTACAATTGATCAGATCTTCGTTTATGTACAACAAAATTTATAATCAAATAATTTACTAGTGCAATAACTTCTTTTATGGCACGGTATATTAAATCTGATGATGCAGATAAAAGTTGATTTCTGCTGTTGGTGTTATAATCGATTATTGCTTTCGAAAGCAGTGGTTGTGAAGGTAAATTTTAAGACTTGAAGAAAATTTGAAGAACGGTTGCACTGCTTGAATAGTTGTATAACATTTTACCATTTTTCTGGCCCATAGTTGACTCAGCTGTGATAAGAGCACTCATTATTACTTTGTTATCATTCATAGATTCACAGGAAGCTCCAGCTCAAGGGCAACACCTGTTGACCCCCAAAAAGACAGTTTTGCTCTTGTCTGTTTCCAAATATCATGTATTGCAGAACAACAACCTATGCCCTTAACTGAGGGTAATCACACAAGATCCCTCCAAACTGATCTCCTGGCATTACAAAGGTTTCTAATTAAAGATAGACATCAGCATCCGAAGTTTCAAAAAATTATGCAACGATTCTCTTCCTACGGCCTACACCTTTGCCAAGTATAAGTGCTCATACTGCGTAAGTTTAATGAACTTTTGCATCCTGTGAATATGTTCAAAAGGATTTCACTTGTCTAATTAATAAAATGTAATAACCTTTTGTATCTGTAGTAAACCCGTGGACACCTCTTTAGTATTATTATAGCAGTTCATTATAACATTGTACTCCCAGCAATTATTATAGTTATCTCATTATGTTCATCTGTAGACTTATTATGTCTGTCTGCTATTTTTGTTGTACCAAAACACATGTTCAGTTTAATTTTTGAATTTTAAATTGTCTTGAAAGTATGTTGTGAGCTCTTTATGTCCTAAATCATTATTTTTAATGAATACTGTATGCGGGACTTACGTTGGATTGCAAGATGTATAAACTCTAGGTCCTTTGGAAGGTTACAGCCGAAAACATCACGGACGAAAACGTCGCGAAGAAAACAACGCAAGGTGGAAACGTCGTGGTACAAAACATCGTGGCAGAAAATAAAGCAAAGAGAAAACATCGCAGTTCTAAAACATCGTGGTACAAAATATCGTGGTCGAAAATAAAGCGGTTCAAAAACTTCGAAGTTTGAAAACATCGTCGTCGAAAATATCGTGGTCAAAAATAAAGCTCCTAACAAATCATCGCTTGACGACAACATCGCACAAATGCGTTTTTCAGGTTCTAAAAGTTGTATCTGCATTTTCGCATAACGGTTTGGAAGCGCAAGAAGGAAAGAGGGAAACGGAATGAAAATGTTAACGACATTTCAAGAATAAAAGGAAACAAATCAAGATACTATTTTCACTAAAACAATAACAGATTAACAAATGTGAAAGAAAACAATTTGATACTTAACTAAGCAATTTGTATAGAAGTAACCTCATGCAGTTATTTGTTTTCCTTTTTCTAAACATTTTTAGACTGCATTTTTCATGAAAAATTATCAGCAAAACTTTATAAAGGAAGTTTAATGTATTCACAGCCTTTGTTAATTAACTATGGAAGTTTAAAAATTTTGTTAAGTGCCATAAGTTGCATTAATTTACTACTCATTCTGAATTTTTAAATGCTTAAGTTTCCTTCTTACATTTTCAGCAAAAATTTATTAGTTCACTCAAAAATATGATATATGGAAGTAAAAATATACCTCTTTCCTTTTTGCGCTCCCAAATCCTTATGCAAAAATGCACTTACAACTTTAAAAACCTGAAAAACGCATATGTGCGATGTAATCGTCATGCGATGATTTGTAGGTACTTTATTTTTTACCACTATATTTTTGGCGACGATGTTTTGAAACTGCGAAGTTTTTGAGCAACTTTTTTTTCGACCACGATACTTTGTTTACCAAGATTTTTTAGAACTGCGGTGTTTCCGCTTTGCTTTCTTTTCTCCCACAATAACTATAACGTTTTCGCCTTGTGTTGTTTTCTCCTCGACGTTTTCGTCCATAATGTTTCTGCCACGATGTTTTCGGCGGACACCCCTTTGGAACGCTTTAGTTGCTTATTTTCTCAAACTTTCTTTGTAAACTTTTACAAAGCTTGCAGCTTTTTCCCGTTCTTTTTCTTTGTTTCTCTTTTTTTAACAGTTAGTTAATATGGAAAGGCAATAGCAGTTACCCATGGTACACGGCTGGTGTTCCCCATACTTTTACCTATACCTGTACCTATTAAGAATGTGTTTCAGTATAAATAATCATTAGTTCACTCAACATTTCAGTCCCTCTCTTAAAAATGAAGGGAAGAATTCCTGTCATTAGTTTAAGTAATGTGACTTAAATGCTTCGTTTAACGCTATTAAATTAACTGATTTTTTTGAATGGCTGAACACTTGGTCCTTACATTTGCCTAGAAGAGCTAAACTCATCCGTGATTTAGTCATTTTATCAGCGAGCGAGTTGCCTAGGGTACCTCATAAGGGTGCAGACCGATATCATATCCGCGAAAAATAGAAAACGACACATACAAAGTAGCAGGACATATGAAGGATTCGAACTCATTTCATGGGCTTCGAACTAGAGTCAGTTTACTAACAATATTATTCAGGGTCAATATTAAATTAAGTAAAACTTCGAAATAAGATTTCCTTCATGCTTAAAACATTTCTTCCTGAATAAAACAAGATTTCATGATTTATTATTTTGATTTCACTTTATCACATAATATTTCTTTTATTTAACAGACTATCAAATTATTACAACATTGCAAAGGGAAACGTGAATTAATTTACAGACAGAAATAGCTGGTTTGCGCCTATTGGGCAATATATAAATAAATTAAGTATAAATAATAAAAATAAATCTTCTTTTGACTCTAATTTTAGTTAAAATGAGATTTAATAATTTATAAAGATACAAAGAATCTTATATTTCATCGCAATGAAAAATATTTTGAGCAAACTCAAATTCTATCAAGATGAATTTAGAATGATATCCATAACAACGTCTCTGTTTCAAAGAAGACGAATCATTAATTAATTTGATTAGCTCTGTCTAAATACTGCTCATGCTTTATTTAAGAAGTGTTTTAAATTTGTTTTGAACATACTGGATATGTGTTGATTTGCTATACTGATCTAAGTAAGTTTCTGTCTAGCAGAGAGCTCTACGAATCCGGAATTGTTAAGATTTTACACCAACGTTAAACCAATCAGATTCTCAAGAAATAGTAAAACTAACTGCTTCTGTACATAATTTAATTAATCCTAATTAAATATCTTTCGTTCCATAGGAATTCAGTTATCGTTATTATTTGTTGTTTTCTTTGATATACCATGATTAAATTCAGGAAAATTGTAGGACTTAATTAAAGATACATTATTTTTCTATAAATTGTAGCACTGTTTTTCTATAAATAGTCTGTTTTCTGACATTATTTTATTTAAAAGAAAGCTACTTTTAAAAGCGCTTCTTTTGAGGGTTAGGTAACTAAAAATAATTCTTGAAATTTTAAAGCTTTATTCAAATAACATTGTTTTTTTGAGGCTAAACACGCCTATGGTGTTTGTTAAAGACAGATGACATCGCTATTTATTGATCGTCTTTGTTTCTAATCACAATCTATTGAAAGTTCGCGTGTTAACACGTACTAAGGTTTTGTTTTGATTAGAAAAAATCGTTCTACGTATAAACAGTGCACTACAATGAAGTTAGAAGAGAAGAAAAGAGGAAAACACAAGCTTTAAAGATTGATGAAAAGGCTTGGTACTAAACGAAGCTACTTAATTTAGTTTCCCTCACACAATGCAGCTTGTTGGAATGTCGCTATTTAAGTTTAATGGTCTTTTAACCCTTTCATTCACTTGATATATTTCTTCCCAGAGAACGCTATTACCTAAACCAAAGACTAGTAATTCTGATTAGCAGAGCTTGCAAACTTTGTTCTAGGCTCCTGTTTCTTTGTTCAAATATAACGCAATATTTTTGACATACTAATTTACTCACATTTCAAAATATTTACATTAATGGCTTTATACCAGTCCGCTGCGGAATAATTTCAATTTTAAAACTAAAAACGGTATGATGATAAAGTAGCTCAAGTATTCCAAGGACTACTACATTTACATAATTTTATTTACAATTTTGAAAATGTTTACCTATCAAAGAACTTCTCGAACGAGAGGTTTTATTTGGAACTGAAGATTCCGTAAAACGTTTAAAGTTAACTTGAATTTTTTAAGTCTTATATTCAGCCTTACTGCAAGTATAAAAAAGTCAGATTTGCCAAATAATATCATGCCGACAAACCGAACGACGAGAGCAGAAATTACGAATATCAGTTTTTATGAAAATTCTAGCGGGCTGCAGCCAAAGCAGAATTTATAAGAAAAAATTTGAAAAGAAAATGTATGAACACATTTCAGCGTGAAAGGAATTAGTTCATTTTTTCCAAGCAACAACTAATTCGTAAATAATTATTTTTATTGTCGAACCAGGAATCAAAAACTTTTGACACTTCAGGTTAATACTTATACGACGTCATGATTTAAATTTAATGTAATATAACAAAATTTTCTCAATATTTATTAAAGAATTAACGTGGCAATAATATATCTTGTCAATTGTACTAACCTTATAAGGTATTTCTCCCGTCTTGTTAGCATGCCTTCGTGGTGTAGTGGTCAACATGCTGGGCGCGTATTTGAGAGGTCCGTGATTCGAGTCTTGGCGAGGACATTGCTCGTTTTTCATCTTTCCTGCTTCGAAAATACCTAATGTCTCTACACTGGCTCCTGAATTAAACAAGGTGGTGGATGATGATTCTCCACCACCAGAATTTGCCGACTGGGTTCCCTAATCCCCAGGCGCCCTTTAAAAAGCGGAGTATAGAAGGTATATCTCCCGCCTTTTTAGCATGTCTTCGTGGTGTAGTGGTCAGCACGCTCAACGCGTATTCGAGAGATATTGGTTAGAGTTCCGGCGAGGGCACTGCTCATTTTTCATCTCTTCTGCTTCAGAAATACCTAATGTCTCTACAACCTGAAACAAAAATGCTGCCAAAAGCTGCTATTTTTTAAAATGCTGACATTAAGGAACAATTTTCGACATACAGTAACGTCACATGCAATTGCATACTTTCTTCAGCGTCAGAATATAACCTTACATAATAATAATGTGTTTAGAGTTGGCAATGATATTTTTATTTCATATTTTGTAAAACTTAAAAATTTTGATTAACAAACTCCCCGATTTGAAGGCGAACAGTAGCAAAACGTTTCGAAAAAAAAGCAAATTTTTGTCTCCAACTCGCGAGACTGTTGGCACTCTGGAAAATGATTGCTAAAATTAGTGTTTTCAGAATTTTTAATTAATATCTGGGCTGATTAAGTCGTACGAAAATGGAACAGTGGAAATGGCTTCTCACAAAATTTTTGGAATCGGGAATAATATATTTAATGCTAATTTGCTTTCATATTTTGTAAAACTGAGAAATTTTTTATTAACAAATTCTACGATTTGAAAGCAAGCAGTGGCAACAGTTCTCGAAATAAAGCAGTTTTTTATCCCCAACGGGTTAGACTGTTGCCACTTGGAAAAATGAGGGCGGAAAATTAGCGTTTTCAGAAATTTTAATTAATATCTACGCTAATTAAAGTCATACGAAGATGAGAATGGTCGAAATGGCTTTCCACGAATTTTCGGAATCCGGAAGAACCTCTCTCGAAATTCTACTCCTCGCTGTTCCGGAGGATGTAATGCCAAAAACAAACACGCAAACAAACAGATAGACTCGCACAGATTTTAATGGTACAGATGCTAAATTATAAGCAACCATTATATGGAAGAATCGAAGAATAATCTAATAATATAACAGAAAATATCTGAAATACTAGTTTACCAAACTGTCTTTATACATTGAACGGTAGTCTGGTCGACTTGAATATGTAAAGTTTTATGATATTTTATATCCTTTCTTATTCTTTATTTTGTTTTCTAATAGGTCTATTTCCCGGGGTCTGCCATTTCAATTTCAAAAAATTTCAATTTAAGTGGCAAAAGAGTAAGCAGAGAGTATGCAGGAAAATTGACTTAATATAAACTCTCAGATTTTAAGGATTCTTCAACATTTTGTTCCATTACATCGATCAATAGGTATATTTGATACTCAGAGAACAATGTCACTAACTATAAGATACTATATTACATCTTTTTTTTATCAATTAAGTGTCATAACCCCACTTTTATTGAAATTTTGTATTAATAAAACATGTTTATTGTTATGTTTTCCAGAAAATTAGCAAAATTTGTAATTTTTTTCTTTTCATTGAAGTGATCCTAATTTTATTAGCATTTTGTGTAAATTAATCATTCCATTGTTATTTTTTCCAGGAAATAGAAAAATTCATAAAACTTTAATTAAGACAATAAATGGTTGCTGGAACGGAATGAATAAGCCAGAATTAAACGAAATCTAGAAAAAAATTTTATTTCAATCATTGTTGCTATATCCGCATAATCAATAATGCGCTATTTAAAATTAATCAAATATTTTGACCTGTTATTTTCTCATTCTCTTCAATTTACTAACCACTAGCGTTAGCCTTGTGATGAGTGTCTTTTATTTCCGATATTTTCAAAATAACAAAACACTTGAATTTATTTCTAAAAGTTTGTTCAATATCATCATCTTTTTTTTTTCAAGAAAACGAAGAATACGTTGGGAAAGAGAAAACCTATTTTTCTCAACTTCTTACTTACACACTTTGGGCAATTTCCACATCACCGGCTTGCAACAAGCTGTCCGTTCACACTGAAACCTTCACCAAATAAGAAAGGTGATGAGAAGACGAAGAGAACTGTTCTGCTACAAACAAATTGAATTATCCAGTAAAAAAAGGCCTTACCCAGAAAAACGTTTTTCATTTTTATCCTTTTAAGAGCCAATGGAAATAAAGATTAAGCACTGGCAGATCGTAAAAACAAGGTATTTGCAGTGTGTCTCTCGCTCATTTGCAGAAAAGTTCGTAGACTTTTGTTAAAGAGAATAGCCCAAACAATAAATTAGGTAACGGTAGACAGAAAATGCACAATAATTCTCTCTGATTAATTTTAAGTAAACAGATCTTACGATAATTTTCAATAAATTAGATTTCTTATTTGTTTACTGAAGGTTTGGACTAGCTTGGATAGCAAATTCGTTTTTTTCAAAAAAGGGTAAAAGTGAAGCATAAAAATGGTTAGTATTAATTTTTATTATTTTACTAGAATTTACACTTTCGTCAATTATAGAATCTCAGCTAACAATACACATTCATAGAAAATGAGCACAATTCTTGATGGAATTTTATTGCCTCAAGTAATAGTGGTTTTTACTTTAAAACTTCTTCCAAGCTAAAATTATTTGTTGTTGTTGTGACTTATCCCACCCGATCGACAGTAACATCAGATCAGGTCCCTGAAATCAGAGCAAGCCCACGAAATTCATCGTGGCAAGGGTCGCCACAACGAATTGCGCCAGTTGTTAATAAGGCGGAATGCTGGCCCTTGGTCTTAGGCATCCTACAGTTGACTATACGACTTTGCTCAGTTCCGACCCTAAATTTGATGGAGAACACCACAATGGGGCGGATCCGAGGATCTCCCACCCCTCCTCCCATACTATCAAACCCTCGAGAGACTTTCGGCTCGCCGAAAATTTAGAGTACCCCCATACCGCACAGTCACTATACATTTACAGACATCCATGCCTTCTTCTGGATTCGCACTCAGGCCCTTTGGTACAGCAGACAGCAATGCTAAAGAGCGAAATAAAATACGTTTTAATAAATGTGGCTGTTTCAAATCTTCTTTTGAGTTGTATGCGAAGTGGCCAAAAGTTGACCAAAAGACAAATATATCTCTCTGCGCAACCATGATTTACGCATTGTTATTTGGCAGCACGTACATTTAGAAACTAATTTCAAGAGTGAAGCACACTAAGAGTAAAATTAGAACCAGAATATGGCACGAACACTGTAGAGTCTCATCTTCTTTGGAAGCATAATCTTACTTGGGACTCTTGAAGATGTTGGCAGATTTCTTCGAAATTATATCAGAGACATACTAAGAGTGTAAAAGACCCTTTTATTAAAATAACAGAAGTCTTGTGCTTGCAAAACCATAGGCGTAACTCTAAGGTAACGAATTTAAATTGAACTAAGTAAATCGAAAGTTAGCCCAAAGGCTACACATAGAGAATACGCGTAAGTTGGCTGAAACCTAACACCAGTTTGACAAGTCTAATGGCGAGAATAACTAAACTCCGCAGACAAATTCCTATCAAGAGATTCAACCAGTAAAGTGGCCTTTTAGCAGGCGGATCACGCTCTCATTCAATAAGCTACAACCTTTCTTTCAATACTATCTCTTTCTACCTCATGTGAATAGGTGCGAACTAAAATCTGCATTCTGGCAGGAAACTGGAAAATGGGAATGCTAGAAAAGGTACTGAACATAAAATAACAGGTTAATAAAAATAAATACTTTACAACACTTTGAAAGCTTCATGAGAATTGCAGGTTATCAGTTAACAGAATTTAGCTTTGAAATATAAAGGTTTCGTAAAAGCTTTCTCAAACTTTGATTGTACTTCTTCTCAAACGTACTCTTGGTGTAATGGTCAGCACACTCGGCGCGTATTCGATGGGTCCGAGGTTCTAGTCCCGGCGAGGGCATTTCATTTTTCACTCCTGCTTCGAAATAAATTCTAATGACTCTACATCATACCTATTCTAACTGCAACTGTCGCTTAAATCACATCTTGAATGCAATATTATAAACAATACGAAAATAGCTTAAAATAAAATACTATTAACATTATGCATTTATAATGGACAGAAGGCGATAAACATTATCAGCGCAGTTATGTTCCCTATAACACTATGAACACTATAAACAGAGTACTTACATCAAAGCTCTATAAAAAATAGTAGTACATATTATACTGCTTAAAAAAATATAACAACTAGAGCGAAAGATACAGGAGGTACAAGTATTCTTCCAACTAAAGTTAGTTTTAGCAGAATACATACCAGATTTAAAACATTGAGTTGTAATCATTGTTTAGCTATAAATACTGAAAATGTAACTGTGGTTAAGTTTTAATGCATATTAATCACAGCTGCGAATCAGATAAAATTAAAGAAACAGTTCAGTCAAGTGACTAAAATTTCTAATAGTTTCTCTTTAAACCTATAAAGCAAATCATGGTGTGAAAAAGCTTTTGCATGAAAATGAATTAAAGTATTTTACAATTTATTATGTCTAGCTTTATTTCAAATTTCAAAGTACAGTCTTTTGAAAAAAAAATCGAAGCACAGAGAAGGACTTTCATGATCGTGACGAAATTTGGTATGCAAAAACATCTTGATCGAACATGCAAATGATCAAAGTTTCAAGGCAAATGAACAGGAATTGCGATTATAGCGCGCATTTCTAGTGCGCAATAATTCGCAAAGTATAAAACCAGTAACAGAGGTGGAAAATGTATCTTTTTTTTGTTGTTGCCATTGTAATTCCGTAAAGAAGCAACTAAAGATGCCCTAACGACGATATCGAAAACCTTACAGGCAACTAAACGACTTCGAACGTGGTCGCATTGTAGGTTTGCGTGAAGCTGGGTGGTCATACCGAGGGATAGGACGTCACCTGCAGCGTACAGACACTGCTGTGCAAAGATGTTGGCAGCAATGGTTGCTACAAGGAAATTGCCGACGAAATGAAGGCTCTGAAAGGCCAAGGAGCACAAACGCGAGGAAAGATAGGATGATTGTTCGCCAGGTCCGAACCGTACCAACGGTATCATTATTGACTATGCAACGCATTGCAGCCATGTCTCTACCTCCCGTGCTACCATCCACCATCTCATGCACTTGTCTGAGGCGGGTGCGCACGCAGAGACCTTAAGAAGTTTGCCTTTGACCCCACAACATCGCGGCTGATCATCATGGCTGCTATCCGACTGGCGTCGTATAGTGTTCAGCGATGAATCCCGCTTCACTGTTGAAGCAGATGACCACAGTCTTCGTGTCTGGAAAGGACGGGGCCAACGGTCCCAATCAGCCTTTCAGGCAAAGGCGTACAGCCAAAGGCATACAGCCATAACCCCTGGTGTGATGGTGTGGGGCGCTATTTCTTATAACAGCAGGTCATCTTTAGTCATCCTCCATATATCTTGAACGATATGTTGGTACCATCCTGCGGCCTGTTGCATTACCCTTCATGGCACGTAATCCTGGGGCCATTTTCCAACAAGATAATGCCAGGCCACATACCTCTCGCATCTCTCTGGACTGTTTCCGTGCGGCTGATACACTTTCTTGGCCAGCAAGGCCACCAGACCTTTCACCAATTGAGCATATCTGGAACATAGTAGGCCGCCATATTTGGAGCACCAAAAAATATCGCAGATCTGGAACGACAACTGGTGAATGCCTGGTATAATGTGTCGCAGGATGAGATTAGGAATCTCATCCAATCTTTGCCTCGACGATGTCAAGCATGCATTGCCGCTAAGGGCGGTTCGACCAACTACTAATTTGAACATTCAATGGGTGATTGTGAGCCGTGAACAGTTACTATGACCTTGATTTTTAAATTATTTTATTGTCTGTGTATGAGCTATACACATATTCTATTTCATTAAAAACAAACACTTCCTTCATGGTGCTTCGATTGTTTTGCAAAAGAGTGTATATTTGCCACAGTCAGATGTAATTGAAACATTTCTTCCTTCGATTAATATGTTTTGAATGCTTCTTTATAGCCCACCAGCGGCCGAGCGGTAAAGTCGCTGAACACTGGTAGTTCGGTCCAAGGTTTGATTCCCACGAACGGGCTGGCTGCATGGTCGTTTTCGTAGCTTTCCCCATGTGTAAATTAAATACGAGCCAGTTCCCTTCGAAGTCCTCCACGAAGACATCTCTCCCTTCCGTGTAGTTCCTAAGAGCGGAACACGTAAAAACAAAAATAATAATAATGTTTCTTTAAGTTTATCTGATAAATAACTAAAACGCATGATATAAAGTTTGAAAGTTTCATACTAAAGTTTTAAACACATAATCATCAAAAATAACTTTTCACATTCCATGACATTTATATTTGTAAATTTTGCAAAGAGCATTATCTGGTAATATAAGAACTTTACTACAGATATGAAAACAACTATCTTGTGATAATACCGCGATGAAAAAAAGCATGAAGAAAATAATCTATGAGGAAAACACTGCAAGAAAAATTAAACTTGCGGAAAGAATTGCAAGGAGGAAAAACGATGTTTTGTGATTTGTATGCTCATGTTAAAACATGGTTATACAAAACATGGTGTTAATGGAAATGATAATGATAATGAAACTTCGCAATTTAGAAACCTAGTCATACAAAATATCGCGGTTAAAAATTGCAGACCTGTACATTTTATGTACAGGTCTGCAAAAAGTTAGAAAATCAGTAAAAGTAGTCTGCTATATTCTTGTGGTTATTTATTTTACAGCGTGTCTTTAAAATTGCGAAGTTTTGCTTTTATTCTGATATTTAAAACAGCATTTAAAAAAAACTAATTACGATAATTTCGCACCATGTTTTCTTTAGGGGCATCAAATACAGATTAAATTTTCTAAATTTTCAAAGTGAGGTAAATCTGGAATCAAATTTAAAATCTGAGGAAGTTACTTAATACAACTTTTGTCTTATAAGTGGCCAAGAGTTAAGGTAATTAAACACCAGAAATTTATCTCAGGTGCGGATCTTGGCAAATCAGGTCATCGTGGTCTCCCAATACAAAACGAGCCTGTTTTGCTTATGAAGTTCTCCACAAAAGCACCCCTTCACTAAGCAGATAAATCTTCTGTGATTTGATATGATTAACTATTATAATAATTATTGAGATTTGATATGATTAACTATTATAATAATTATTGAGATTTGCTATAATTTAAATAGTCAAATCCTATAATATATTGCTTTTCAAAATTAAAGGGTAATCGGAAAAAATATATCCGTTACTAAAGTTTTCAAACAAAGTCAACAAAGTTTTTAAATAAAGTTACAGTGTGTCTTTTGCAGGAAACTGACCATCGGCAAATTAAAAAAAGAGACAATCAGCACTGGAGATTTATTTATGCTTGAGTTTATACAGGTTGTATCAGTAGACCATTGGCAAACTTTCAGGAGAGAGACAGAGTGTACCTAGACGATAGGAAATCACATAGCCATGCATGGTCTCCGTTTCCTGGCGCGGTAGTAACGACGCAAAAATAAAGAAAGAAAGGAGAGGGACTGAGTGAGAGAGACTGGTGAGTTTATTATTCGAAGTACAGCAAAAGCAAAGAAAAAGCAACATAAAGAGACAACGATCGCCATCAAAAAAGGTGTTCGAAATTACGCCCCGGACCATGATGTAGGTGTAGAATCATTAGGTTATTTTGGAACAGAAGACATGAAAAATAAGCAATGCCCTTGCCGGGACTCGAACCTTGGACCTCTCGAATACCCCCCCGACGTTGCAGACCATTACACCACGAAAGCATGCTAAGAAGGCGGGAGAAATACCTTGTATAGGAATCGCGTGCCTTACATCTTCCATGCGCCGGAGATGTGAGGCCTGCATCAAGGTTCGAGGGTGTAATTTCAAACACCTTCTTTAATGACGATTATTGTTTGTTTTTCTTCTTATTTGTTGGTTTCTTCTGTACTAAACATAATAAAACACGTTTTGTCTCACTGTTTGTGTCCTTCCTTTTTTACATATTGTGTCGTCACCACCGTGCCAGGAAAGCTTTTCCGACTATGCATTACTGTGTGATTTCCCATCGACTAGGAGTATTCTATCTCTTCTGAAAGTTTTCACCGCTGTACTACACTCTGTAGACTATTAAGAAAAAGTATTGGTGATTAATGTCTGTTAGCGCTTGACTAACGACTCACTGAACAAATGATCTGTCATGACTGATGAAAAAAATCTTCGAAATATGATCCAAGCAATTAATGATTACCGGTATTGTGGATTGGGACAGATTATCCGCTGATCTCGAAAGGCAATGAAGATATAAACCAGGAACCAGACGTCTAACTTACTTTTCAGCTGTCTGCTCGTTTCGAGTATTATGTTTCCCAGAAATGGCTCACACTGCTGCAGAATTCCTTCCAAACTGTGGCAGTATAATAAAAATATGAGTTTCGGTTATAAAATAGATGCATTAATTTGACAAACAGTGCCTCTTCGGATTATTGCAGTAGGTCAGATTTAGTCGTGTTGTCGTTATGTTCACAGACAGATATCAGACAGCCTTCAAAGAACACAATCTTTGACAGGGCCTTACATTTCAAAGCGTGTCAGCGAGAAAGAGCAGTGAAATTGGCCGAATGAAGCATAAATGTGCGACAGCAGGGCTATTTCAAAAGCATCTAGCTGTTACTGTCATTGCTTGACATGCCAAATATTTGCAGCATGGCAAAATATTGCTCAATGGCAATACGCCGCGAAACAATAATCATATTCCCTGCTAAATAATCGAGATGATCTGAGAGCTTTGTTTCCGAAATTTGTTCATTTTCAATTGACTCACATGTCTACCAGTTGTACGAATTTCAAATTTCTAAGACCTTTTCTTATTAGTGTAGCACTTTGAATGTTAAGCCTTGTAAATGACCGCATGACTTAAAGTTCATCATAGAATAACTAAGTCATTAAGAGTCATTAAGTTTTTTAAAGCTGGAGATGTGAAAAATGAGCAATGCCCTCACCGGGACTCCAACCTTGACCTCTGGAATAACGCGGCGAGTGTGCTACCATTGCACCACGAAGGCATGCAGAAAGGAGAGAGAAAATACCTTATTGCATAAATCTGCACATAAGTTCTATATATAAGCAAAAATTTAACCACGTTAAGTTCAATTACACCTTTCTTTCTCTCAGTAACATGAGTATTGTTTAAACACATTGTGTGTTGATTAAGATATTTAGCCATACATTACTAATCAGTTTATATTTTCCAGATATTCTGCTTCTATATTTATTCTTAGTATATGTAACGTGAAGTCAAAATCAGATACTTATCATTAATATTTTCTTGCCAATGATGGTTGAAGTTTTTGTTAATTTCGATCTAAATTTTTTGTGCATAAATTTCTTAAAATAATTATTTTTATTACTGATTATATGTAAGCTTATTAACAATTACATGCATTACTTTATTAACTATTATATGCAAGTATGAGTATGATTTATCAGAAAGTGACATAAATTAAGAGGCATAACAAACATTTCGAAAACTAACAAATATTTTAGTTTCAAAATCAGATAATTCTTCCCTTGAAATAATTTCTCTCTCGTTCATATTTCTATATTTTGATACTTGAGACGAGATTTCATGAAAAAATTCACAGTACAGGTGCTATTTTTATTATGATTTCGTTCAAATGTCAAACGTTATTTGATTTTTTCTTCCCTCGAATATTATTATAGAAAATGCTTTTACAGAAACTAAAGTACGTTGTGTTCAAACTATCTTTACGTTCCATTTAGAAAAGATGGCTTATTCGAAAGAACAACACATTCGTATCAGTACTCGATTGATTGGAAATAAAGCAGTGTTTCGCAAACGATATGCAAAAGATAAATGGAAAGGAAGGAAGATGTTTAGTTTTCTCTCGATTAACTCTTACCTAGGCATCTGTATTTTTTGAAATAAAATCACTTGGGCATTTCATATTTAAAAACGATACATGAAAACTTATGCACTCAACCGCGCTTTTGAGCTTATACAACCTTTATTATATTATGCATTGTAATTACTGAAATAACCTCCGCATACAGTTTTCATATACATATATGTCATAATTTAATGCGTAGTCAGAATCCGGGTACTTTAAAAGTTGGCAGTCGTGATGGTAGAGCGGCAAAGACGGGAAGGAAATATTGATACCAAACCAAGTTCAGCCAATTACGATGTTTATTTACAAGCACACTAGAATAATTACACACTAGACACACTAAGCAATATACTCTTTAATCATAGATAATTAAAATAATTTCTTATATACACAGGTTAACATCATTTTAAGCGGTTAAGTAGGGTAACAAGGATACGTTAGCAGTGGCAGAAGCTAGTGTAAAGAAGACGAATGGCGTAATTCCTTCGCGAAGCAGTATATGTACTAGGTAGGTGTACAAAGTATTTCTAAGCTATGCTTGGTTAAATTTGGATTTGTTACATAACATGAAAGGATTTTGAATTTGGGAGAACAGATGAATTTAGGGGAAGAGCAACAAAATCTAGAATGCTAATTTTGAGGTCGCCAATTATTTTTTTAAAGCAGCTATCGTATTTTGTTATATCTTACACACACACACACACATGTATATATATAAGTAATGTAGGAAATCAATCTTAAATTCATAGTCTATTTTAGCAGGAATAAAATACTTCAGGTTGATGGATAAAAATATAACACCACACAAGAAAAATAATTAATGGACAGAACTAGAATACAATGTCGTTTAAAACGAAAAGGTCACAAGAAATCAAACTGAGATGTTATATTTTGTTTAACATCGGTTTCAGAGGATTTGAGCCTCGAGGAATGCAAGTTTAGCCTTGTTTCTTCGATAACCGATGAAGAAATTAGCAAGACCAAAAGTAAACTTAACTAACTAAAAAGTAGTAATTAGATTATATCGCTCGTTAGTTACTAACCCCAATACGTCTTCCAGCAAAATCGTAACACTTGGCATAAAACGGGTCTATTAGTTTAAAAAGAATAATACAGAAATACAAAATGAATAGCCAGAAATTTCCCTAATTAAATGTTAGAAAAAGTGTGCAATCTAGATTTAGCATTTTGCAATATGTTAAAAAGCAATCATGCAATATAAAAAGTATGTCAGTCGACGTTAGAAAGCAAAAATCTGAGCTACAGGTAAGCGTAATCCTTGTGATAGGGAATAGTGTCTAAATTTTTGATTAAAGAAAAAAAGATACATTATAAATGATAAAAAAAGATAAATTATAAGAAAAGGAAAAAAAAATTAAAATCTGAAAGGTTTCAGATTTTAAATTACGTCCATAGGGGCGTTTTTTAACGTTTTGTCTGTTACCTTTATTTATTAAATATCATGTTCTTCGCACTTAAATCATAAAATTCAATTCAACAGCAATATCGCAAAATAATTTTAAAAGGAGTATATCTTTAGAATTTCGGATACACAGTTCCGCGCGCTTTAGATAAAAAGTTTTTTTCCCGTAGAGTGTTGTCACTGCTCGTTTTTAAATCGTTTGAGTTTGTTCGTCAAAAATTCGTTGAAGTTTTACAAAATATGAAATAGATAATAAAACAAATTCGGGCTTCCAGATGCGCATATTCGGGTGGAAAGGTACGTTATTCAAAATTGTATGTCTCTAGGTACCGTTGTTTTATCACATTTGGAAAAATATATATACATTTATGCAGATTCTTCATTATTATAACTCTTTAAATATAATACAGGGCTGCAATATTTTGTGGGAATAGTTTGAAAAGTGATTCAGACTTTTAATGTTTCCAAAGCAAAATCACAAATCGAAAACAATAGTCCTTCAGGGACAAAGCCCCTTTGGACTAATAAATTATAAATACCAAAAAAGATAAATTATAAAAGAAGATAAATTATAAATGCCAACCCAGTTTGAAAAAGATAAGAAGATTCAATAACGATAAAGCAAATAATAACTACTTTGATACGTAAGCTAATATACTAAGCAGTGGACAGAGAATTAATTTTATAAAACATAAAAATTGTAGAATTTATCAGTTAGTAGGAAACTATGGAGGGATAAAATAAGGGTTTAAATAAATAAAAAAGTCTGAAAGGGTTTTTTAAAAAATTTAGTTTGGTTTATCAGCAGATATTATCAATAGAGTAATTGGTGGAACAGCGCAACATTTTTTAGTCTATTAGATGAATATGCATTTCAGCTAATAAGGGAACGTTATATATATCTTCTACAAATTAAAAAATGAAACATGTGTAATGTTATTCTATAAAAGTATTTAATATTTTAATTAGATATATTGTGAATTCGGTGCATTTTAATTTATAGTAGAAAACTAATATTCTCAAAAAACTGAATGTATTGCTTCTAAGTAATTTAGTTTGTTAATTAATAACAAATAGATTAAATAGGAACACAAATATCTTACATTTTCCGAAGGGCACCAGACACAAATGAAAAAGAAAACAGCGCAAAATCGTGTTTCGAGATTAATATCTCTTTTGATCTGGAATTACGTGACTGTAATAAAATGGTGAGACATTCCCCATAAGAGGGTATTGCGCCATCTTTGAACTATATCTGTCAACCTTTTATAATATCACCAAAATGTCTACCATTCGAACTTCTGATTCTTTAAATATTAAATTTCACAAATCAACCCATAATCATAAATATATATAAAAATTTGATATAAAAGTAATAAATACTTTTATTACCATGCCTGCTTTTTTAAATTTATGTTCATGCACATTGTGTAAATGTCATCAATTTGACTAGAATTCATTTACCTGACAAGCCGATACACATATTTGATTGGAACCGATGTACACTGCGAAGAAAAGGGGACAGTTCTATATCTCCTGTTCTACCGGGCTGATTGACGAAATTCAAATTGCGGTCACATGTCTCGAAAGTGCGACTAGGATATATATATTAGATTTACATATAGCATTGTTCTAATATAGGTATTTTGACACAAAATCAGACTTTTACTGAAATCACATGCCGATTGTTTTCCATATTTCGATTCAAGTTATGCCTACATATTAAATTTTGTAAAATTTGGGGCGAAATTTACGGAGAAATTCGAAAATTTATCGTGGCGCATTTTTTCAATTTGCGCCAAGAATAATTCACTCGGCGAATTTCTTAATTTATAGCAGTAGTAGTAGTTACATAAAATTTTGGTTGGAGAAATTTCTCTTATTTCTTTCTTTCGTAATTTGTCTTTATTTTTAAACAGTCTACATATTATTTCTTTATCTTTTGTTATTTGCACCATTTCAATAAGAATGTTGTCAAACTCCACTTGCAAAATTTCTTTCATTTTGCTACAGTTCTTTCATGAGTTTCTCAATTTCAAGGTTTCTATTTTATTTCTCATCTCTCACCTTATATATTGTGCTAATGTCTTCTAGAATAGTACTTTCTCTTTTCAAAGTTTTTCTTCTTTTCCATTTGTACGTCGCTGAATCCTGTCTCTCTTTGAAAGTCACATCGTTCTTATTTTCAAATAATTTTAACAAAGGGTGTAAACCACATTTTCGTTATTATCGCTTACAACAAATATGCCAAATTTCAAAACGCGCCAATATATAAATTCACGTATGTCTTCTGAAATTTTGAATGAAAAGCTTTAATTTTTTGTAGGTATGTTTAGAAATAAATGCATCTACTTTAAGATGACTGTAAAAATTTTATAGGTTATAATTTATAAAAGAAGAGATATTAATAAATACGTACATACCAAATTAAATTAACATTGAGGAGCTAAATTTTGAGAGCTCATTTTTTAGAAACTACTGGTGCAATTTTTACAAAAATTGGGAGTTCGGCATAATTTGAGTCGTAGAATCCAATTATGGAATTATAGAAAAGAAATTGACATGCCATTTCTGAAAAAATCGGATTTTGTGTGAATGTACCTATATTAGAACAATGCTATATATAAATCTAATACATATCCTAAGTCGCGCTTTCGAGACATGAAAAACGCAGTTTGAATTTTGTCAATCGGCGCAATAGAACGGGAGACCCATTTTTTTTTCTTTTTTTTGGGCAATGTACATTTTAAATGTAATATGTATTATATTTTCGCTAGAAATTAATCGCTTTTTCAAATTATGAACCCTGATGTTATTTGCTTTACTCTATTACAGATTGCATTTATTACTTTACTTATTTATTTATTATTCTATTACAATATAATATTATTATAACTTGTTATATGAAATTATATTACTTGACATAAATCCGTGCCCAATTTTATTAGGTCCATAGTTTTTGTGATTTTTTGCACGATGTATTTTTGTTTTTACTAAGAATTTACTGAAAGCTTGAATACTTGTTTTTGGCATTCAAATATGAAAATCTTTAGTCAGTGGGCAATTAGTAATGTAATGTTCAGGCGTTCCCAGCTGACCACAAATACAGGCACTTGTGTTTGAAATACCACGAATACCACTTGTGTACGAAATATTCGGGGAAAGATCAGTGGCCTGAAACAAAACTCACTGACTATGGGTTTGCAATTAGTGGCTGTTGGTTTACCTTGGCAAAGTGTTGATGTGTTCTTTTACCCGTTTCACTGTTGTTCTGCTCGTCTTGCCATTTTGATATGACAAATGAAATAAGAGGCCTTTTTACATGAGAGGTTGGCCACGGGATATCTATATATTCTGCGTCTTGTCCCCTAGCAGCCTCTTTAGCTAGTTGGTCCCCTATTCATTGCGGTATATCCTGGCATGACCTTCTATCCAATTTTAGAGTTATTTTGAATGAAACATTAAGTCGTATTAAGTCTTCTGTATTGCTGCAATAATAGATGAGATAGTTTTCGGATCTTTAATTGCGTATAGTGTGGAAGGGCTGTCAGATTTTATAGTTATATTATGTCTGCAATATTCCTTAATGTATTTTATTGCTGCTTTACTTATTGCCATCGCCTCGGCTTGAAATAGACTATTATTTTTGTGAAGCTGATCCTTCCATCGGTGAATTATGGTGCCATTAATTTATAGCAACCTGCTTTTTCTTCTTTTTTTCATTGAATACGAGCGGAAAAAAGGTCATCCTTCATGCTTTCAAATAATTTTATCAAAGTGCTTAAACCATATTTGGCGTTATTATCGCTTATAACAAATATGCCAAATTTAAAACGCGCCAGTATGTAAATTCACGAATATCTTGGGAAATTTTGAATAAAGAACTCTAATTTTTCCAGGTATGCTTGGGAATATATCTACTTTAAGAGAACAGTAAAAATTTTATAGGCTATACTTCAAAATAAGTTTTGAAAATTTATAAAAATTATTTAAAAATACAAACTTTAAAAATAAATCATAAAAAGTGGGCGAATTCTATTTGGAGTGCCGAATTTCGGAATGTGAAAGGAAGAATGAAATGAGTTTAATAAAAAAAAGAGATATCAATAAATATGTACTAAGTTCAATTGAGATGGAGGAGCTAAAATTTTGAGAGCTAATTTTTAAAAACTACACATGCGACTTTTACAAAACTTAGCAGTTTAGTACAATTTGAGTAGTAGAACCGAAACATGGAAAAAATTGTCATGTCATTTCAGAAATACCTATGTTAGAGTAATGCTATATATAAATGTAATACATATCCTAAAGTCGCGCTTTCGAGACATGAAAAACGCAATTTGAATTTCGTCAATCGGCCTAGTAGAACAAGAGATGTAGATTTTGTTTTTGGTACAGTGTGCATAGTAACTGTCAAATACATTTTCCTTTGAATATTGAATACAATGAATATAACGTGTGACACAAAACACACGTCGCAATTTCTTTGAAAACTGTAACATGTGTTTTATATCACATGTTATATTCTGTAATAAATATGACGTAAAAAATAATCGACAAAAAATAGCAAAACGAAAACAATAGTCATTCACGGTGATAACCCCTTTGGACTAAAAAAATAAGAAAATAAAAAAATAATTATTATTCTACAAGCGGCGCACGAACTAAAAGGTGGTGGACTTTAACTCTTCATTACTAGGATCTGGCAATTGGATCCCCAATCGCCCTTTAGAAGGGGGGGGTATATAAGGTATTTTCTCCTTCCTTTGCCCCTGCCTTCGTATTTGTAATTGGAAGCATACTTGACACATTTTCCAGAGGTCCAGGCTTGGAGGCCCGGCGAGGGCACTGCACATTTTTCACATGTTCTGCATTAAAAGTCCTGATGACTCTGAAGTAGCATTTCACGTCATACATATTTCACAAACACAGCAGATTTAAAACAGAAAAATCTTTAATTTTTCGTCGTATTTATAGTAGCATGCGTCTTGCCTTTAAATACAGACTTGTTTACGTTACCTTCGTGTTCCTCATGTGGTTTAAGTGAGTGGATTAACTGATTCAAAACACAAGCAGGTTACTAAGGCGGCATATACACTAGGGTGTGTTTTGTAGTTAGATATGCTAATGCATTCGTCTTTCATTTTAGGCTGCGATTTCTTTCCTTTTTTTCCACAAAATATTCAGCAATAATAGAGAAAACAAGTAAAATCAATCTATTTGTAAGCTTGATTTTTCCTGATTCCCAAAGGTAGCTATTTCTACGGACTTAAAAATCTGTCGCTATATACTTACGTTTTATGCATTAGGGACTCAAAAAAAAATCACTTAAAAACAAGAGTTAAAACGATATTCTCGAGAGAGTGAAAAAGAAAGCTCACGTTTGTTTAGAATGGAAGCTGTTTGAAATGGACTAAATTTAAGAGAAACACGTGCGGTAAAAATATATATGAGAGTTTGTGGTGAACGTGACAGAAGCTCATGAGGAAAGTATTCTTTTCTCTTTATTTTACTTTATTTCTATTATTTCCCTTTGTTTTAAACGGAAATTGAATCAAAAGAGAACAGTGGTTTCCCTTTGAGAATCACGAATTTATCGTATTATTACTGATCTTGAATTCAATTTGCTTGAGCGTTTCAAAACAAAGCAGGAATAATTAGATTTGCATAAATTAATGAGTGAAAAGCAAAATATGAAGATAAAGCTAAATAAAATATTCAGTTTGTTTAGCGAAGATAATAATTTTAAACTCATTTAATTAGATTTATTTCGCTTTCATGAGTTATAGTTTTTTTTAGTTTAGCTGAGTTCATTGTTTAATATTCTGAACATATGACTTCAGAAGTGGTGAAGTCAAATGATTTTTCCAGCGAAAAGTATTCGATTTAGATAAATTCATTTGTTTAAGAACTTAAAAATAATTTTTAGGCGATATTTGTTAGTATTATTCTATGCTTAAGTAAATATTATTTTAATTTTCTGGTCCTTGTCTTTGGCAACATATTATGTTTTTAACTTCTTTTCTCGCGTCTTTGTAACAAAGCCAGAATAAATTTTGTTAGTATTATCTTTTATTAGGAATGTTTAATATGAGAAAATATTGTAATTGAACCATTAAATAAATCAACATCAAGAATTCTTATTAAAAGAGTTTATTTATTTTCATTCGAAATCCATTAAAATTTCACACATTAAATTATTTTTTTATTCGTTCATTACTTTGATTAAATTTATAGATCTCTAAGTAGTAAGTAAGTATGTAAGTAAATAAACTTTTATTTAAAGTATTAATCTGCATGAATTTTTTTAACAGGCAGTCTTTATCTCATCCTCTGCTTCTAACACAATAATAAATTAGTTTTCCGAAAGTTTAATAGATCATTCTTATTACCAGATTATACCCTGTTGTAGTCATCTGTTCAGCGTATTTTCAATGGCTATATTTCCGCTGTTGCTCTAAGAGTTAAATAATTTATTTTTTATTTACGGTTTGAAAGTAAAGTTTATAAGGAATTATAGCATCTCCCATGCTGCCTCATAATGTAGGGTGTTAGCACATCTAGCTAGCAGCAACTGGCAGAACTGTGCTTCGAATCTTAGTGATGGCGTAGTTGAATTTTCATTTTTTGTAGCCCGAAATGTGCTATGGTACCCTTCGCGCGCACTCACACACACACACACACAGCAAAAAAAAAAAAAAAAAAAAAAAAAAAAAAAAAAAAAATTCTCAAAATTGTTTTTGCTGTGTGTGTGGGTTTGCGCGCGAGGAGTACCACAAAAAAAAAAATTCTGTATCTCCCCTTTCTACTGAACCGATAGTCGAAATTTAACTTGCGTTTCCATGCCTCGAAAGCGAGACTTAGAATGTATGTTAGATTTATATATAGTCATTATTCTAACATAGGTATTTTGACACAAAATTGGACTTTTCTGAAATAACATAGCAATGTTTTCCATATTTCGATTCTACGACTCACATTATGCCTAGATATTAAATTTTGTAATTTTTCGTGAGAAATTTATGGAGAAATTTAAAATTTTATCTTGGCTTATATTTTTCAGTTTGCGCCAAGAATAGTTCACTTGGCGAACTTCTTAATTTATAGCAACCTATTTTCGTGTCCTTTTTCTCATTGTACACGAGCGGAAAATAGATCACAGTTCATGCTTTCAAATAATTTTAACGAAGTGCGTAAACCAGCGATTCTCAACCTGTGGGGCGCGCCCCCTAAGGGGACGCGAGCACACTAGAGGGGGGGGGGTCGCGACAATATCCAAGAGAAAATATTATTTAAAAAAAATTATTAACTGACTGAAAGGAAAGCACACATACACATAGAAAACAAAATACATTTCGAAATATTTAATAATTAACTTGTTAAAGTAAAACAACTTCTAAAACAAAACTTACTTAGTCAAAACATACCAAATTAAAAACAAATTTAATAATTATTAGTGACTTTCTGAGGCCTGTCTTGCAAGGCAAAGTATTTCGAAGCAATGTTTGATATTAGAAATAGCCACTCTCAGTTTTGTTTCTATATTTAGCTGAGATCTACATTTTGTCTTCACAGAAACCACAGCAGAAAATCCAGTTTCACAAACGTAGGATGTTAAAAATGGTAATAAAATACGAAATGCCCTTGTTTTTAATGCAGAAAAATAATCCTCTACTCCTGACCAAAATTCAAATAGTGATTTTTTATTAAATTGTCTTTTGGTTTCTCCACTTGTCGTGAAGGTCTATGAATTTTTCTTCCTCATCAATTAAGAGTCCTTCGGGAGTCTTATGAAATGCATCCCTAACTCACTCGTAACTTGCTATAAGTTTGTAGTCAGCAAGGAAGTACTTTTTAAAATTCTTTGCCAGCATGGTTAAATGATTTTCAATGGTTACAAAACAACTTTTACATGTTCTTCTTCAGCCTTGCAAATTTTAGTGCAACCATTCATATTTACAAACATTGTTAGGTTTTTTTTACTTTAAATTTCTGCTCCACAATTCCAATTTTCTATGAAAAGCATTAACTTTATAACTCGTATTCAACATATGTGTATTTGCTCCTTGGAGTTGAAGATTCAAGTTATTTAATGTTTCGAATATGTCGAACAAGTAGCTCAATTTCATCACAAATAAATCATCGCGAAAATTCTCGGCTTCCGGTCTGTTTTCTTCTTCTAGGAAAATGGCGATTTCTTCTCTTAATTCATAAACACGTTGCAAGAATTTCCCATGTGATAACTATTTTACCTCGCAATAAAATAGTAACTCTGAATGTATTGCACTCATGTCTTTACAAAGTGCGGAAAAGATTCTTGATTTCAGGGGGTCTCATTTTGATATAATTTACTACGGTTACAACCGTAATAATTAACCCAATATGCAGAACAGGGCTCATTTCTGTGCAAGCCAAAGCTTCTCTGTGGATTACGCAATGTGTCCAGACGCACTGAGGCGATTTTTGTTTTACAAAAGCTTTTATTCTTTGGAATCTTCCGGACATTGAACGAGCACCACTGGTGCATATTCCGACGCAATTTGTCCATTCTATGTTTGCCTCTTTCATGAAATCATTTAAAATAGCAAATAATGCGAGCGCTGTTGCATTGAGTTCTATTGGTTTGCAGAAAAGTAAGTCTTTTACTACTGACATATTATCACAAAATCGAACATAGGCAATGAAATGAGCATCTTTATTACTATTTGTTTCTTCATCAAGCTGTATTGAAAACAATTTGTCACGCAACTTCAAGAAAAGCTGAAACTGTACATCTTCAGCTATATCACCAATTCGACAAGCAACAGTATCATTTGAAAGAGATATGGACTGCAATTGTTTTGAAAAATTATCTCCAAACATAGTTTCTACAATCTCAATTGGTGCTGACAAAATAAGCTCTTCACCAACGGTGTGAGGGTTTTTACATCTGGCTATTTTAATTGAAACTTTGTAGCATGCAATTAAAGCTTTTTTATTCACAAAGTTTCTTTAAAAATGATATTTGCTTTTCATATGATTTCATATGATTTTATTTCATATGATTTGGGTTTGTTGACGTACTTACTATAAAGTGTTTCTAAATGTCGTTTATTAGGTTTCATGCTGTCTGCGGCCAACATTTTGAGAAAATGATACATAGGGGGCTTTCTTCTTCATTTACTTCAATACTGGTAAACCCCAAATTTAAGTATTCTTGAGAATATTTTCTTGATTTTATTTTCGGAACCACGCTCGCCTGTGTACTTGTTGATGCTTGACTAATGCTCGCTTACGTCCGCTTAAAAAGTTATCTATGTGTCTGCATAAATCTGCTCTAGTGAATATTTAATATGGTGAATTGTAATTAACACGAAAACATGTATAACATACGATAGATTCGATAGAGATCGACTCGAATGAGAATTGAAACTTGCGTTATCGAAAATTTTCCTTCTTGGTATGAGAAAACATTTGCTCTGCGCATTCTCGAAACGGCTTCCACAAACCATATTACTTATTTTTTCTCTTTTCTTTAGTCATGCCTCTGTTTTAGTATTCCCAGTTTCTAAATTTAGCTCACCTCGTCTTAGTTAACATTCATTAATGAATTTTTGTAATTTCATATTCTTTTAACGTTATCTCCCTGTTTGGCTTTCATTTCAAACATAGTAGTCAAATTTTCCCTGCTTCGATTCGCTTCATCTGTTCACTGCCCGCTTGGCAAAATGCCAGATGTGGTTTCTCGCCAAAGTTGGCTCGCTTTTACTCTTGTTTTGGCTGTTAGTTAAAAATAATTTTAAAAAAGATATCAAAATACTCAATATATATTGCTGATGTATATATTTTATTGTATGTGGGGGGGCGATGAAAATTATGATTGAAAACTGGGCCGCGAACAATGAAAGGTTGAAAAACGCTGGTGTAAACTATATTTGGCGATATATCGCTTATAACGGATTCGTCAAACTTCAAAACGCGCCAAAATGTAAATTCACGTATATCTTAGGAAATTTTGAATACAAAATCTGTCATATATACCACATGACTTCCTTGTACGGAATATTAAATTATACGCATTTATTTCCTGTATTTCATTTAAGCTTATTGGATTTAATTAAATCCACTTCGTCAATAGCGCAAAAACATGAATACAATAAATGCACTCTTTAAAATTCACTATATTTATTTACCGTAGAGAAACTCTGGCGCTAGGTTCACTTTACAGCGTTACATTTCATTCATTTTATAACTTAGAATGCACAAAAATTATATCATATGAAGAATTACCTAATCGTTGCCAGATGTTCTTTTCAAATACTATAATAAATCTAAAACAATGCACAAAAGAAATTAAACAAATAAAAAAGAAACTGTTTTTCACAGACGATTCAGCGCGGCTTACTTAATGTGTATACCCTAATCCATTCTCCTCTGTTCGAGACAGACTGGCGACAATATTTACTGCTACTACCAAACACTTAACTTCCTCGAATTTCGTTAGAGATACATTTCTCATTCAATTAATTCCGTTCTCACTTCGTGGCAAGACAAAAATAGATAAAAACTCAAAATAACTTCAAATTATTAAAACTTAAAGTTATTAAAAATTGAAGAATATAGAAAAACGTAAAACACCAAATACCGTTGTAACAATAAAAAAAAATGTTACAATTAAAATTAGAATTCCTGCGAAAAAACAAGCAATTCCGCCAGCAGGCAAGAAGGCTTCGGTGCACAAAACTAAAAGCTTTCTTTTGGTCCCACTCGGCAAAAAATCATTGAGGGTGCAGAAAGACTTTCACTATTCTTTAAGTTTCAAATGTGAACAAATATGGCTGCTATAATAAGAACAAATTACGCTTAGCCGCACTTAAACAACTTTTAAATTGTTGATAATTCTACAACTATTGCACGCAGTTTAACTAAAGGCATAAAAACCTTAACCGGAAGATAAGAACAACATAATTCAACCATTATTAAAGGAAAAAATGCGCAATTTACCAACATGTAGGAATAAAAAAACTGAGCTCACGGAGCCGAGTAATAAAGTAGATTTTTACTTTTGGTGCGGCCGAATGCAACGAAAAAGGCAAATGCACAACTACATGTTTTCTTCTGCCCTCGTGAACAGATGTCACGCAAAAACATCCTTTAATTACATTCGATAGCGCTGAAAATGGATATTTTCGTTGAAATGTGTTACCCGAAATTTTTCGTGATTACAATACTTCCTTTACTTCGTACAAGGAAGTGAAAACTCTAGTTTGCTGTAGGTATGCTTAGAAATACATCCATGCTATATATAAATCTAATATATATCCTAAGTCGTGCTGTCGAGACATGGAAAATGCAAGTTCAATTTCAACAAGTGATCCAGTAGAATGGGAGATATAGAACTGTTGCATCTTTTTCGCGTAAGTGTACCTGCAGGTTTTCCAAAAGTGATTAAATGCATTTTGATTTCTTTGTACGCTTTGATAACAAAGCAAAATATCTGCAAGAATTTGCATAAACGGGTTATCATGTCTTGCAAAAATAAGGTAATTTGTTTACATTTATCTTAAAATAGTTAAACTACTACTTGTCCATACCTAGACTGCGTAAAACAAACAACTTAAGATTTTTGGAAGCATTAGATACGTTACTTATTATATAATGGTGTTTTCAGATATTTCCAGTCAAGAAAGTAGTGTGCTTCAAGGCTGTGTGCTGGTGGTCAGTCATTCTATCTAAAGAATAAACTATGTTTTAAACGAGTTTCCTCCTACTGTTTGGGAATTATTACATGCTGACAACCTCCAAATAAGTTGTAAAGCTGCAAATATGAAATGTATTGAGAGACAGCCGCAGATCGCTCTCAGCATATTGTGCAATTGTCGAATAAGTAGAACTTTATATTCTCAAAAGAGAAGACGGATCGTGTGCATGCAATGTACTTGAGGAAGAGACGTTTCAAAGTACTAAAAATGTAAAAGTGCTGGGATCAGGAGTTTAGATTAGTTAGTTTATAGAGCACGTTTTCGATTAGGAACATATTTTGGCTCGGTAGCTTATGAATCAGCCGAACTTTTATTTTACTAAAACTAGATCCAGCTCATCATCGGTCTTTACGGATTACTACTTGAGCCTTCGTAAAATTTCCAGTACAGAGTCTGTATAACTACTGATTCGAAACATCTCTTCAGTTGAGACGGCAGCAATCGTCTTTTACTCAATTTTCAAAATTTTATCAGTATCTGATCACTCTTGTCGTTTCCCCTTTGCTTGATGACTGCTATGACAATATATTAAAAAGCACACTAAATAGGAAAAGTCAGACTCGAATTCTTTTAACTTATTTTTTAACCGACTCCTCAACGAAACCTAAAAATATATGTTAAACATCCCAAATTCTGAAATTAAATATCTTGGTTACCATATGCGAACATGGAAATCAAATGTTTTTTTCGTAATATTTTTCGAATGCGTATAAGCTTTGATTAAATATAAGTCTAAATTAAATAAATATAAATTAAATTTATCAACCAAGAGATGATATCAAAATTTAGATTTTGTAAATTTTTCAAAATTGATTTTTTCAATGTAAAAAATACCGTAACATGAAAATTTGCATCGTTATAAAAATTTTCGTTTATGAACCAGCCGAACTTCTATTTTACTAAAACAAGATATAAAGTATTATTGAAGTATATGTGTACGGCTTACGCATGAGAAAATAGACCACGTAAAGACTTTAATACACATGTTGAACTTGAATGGAAGCAGCATCTCAAAAGACAAATATTTACTCCTTCATCATTTTGCCATCATCAAAATGAACAGAAACATTATTGAAAAATTTGTTATCTGGAAATGTCTGAGCTTATTCGTTGATAAGAAGTTTGTCATTTTAAAGATAGTTTAAAGATTTTAGGCTATAAAATTTGGCATTGTTCTTACACAAGTCAATAAACATTACCAATAGCAACCTTGCAATAAATATTAACACACACACACACATATATATATATATATATAGAGAGAGAGAGATAAATACAAATCTGCGTGATTTGTAAGGACAGAGGTTAATTTGATTTATTTTCCGAGATTATTTTAACTTCTTAAACTCTCACTTTTGATTTTTCTCTTTGTTACTTCAGAAATAGGTTCATGTGTAAGAATTTTAAGTTTTACTAACGTTTATTTTATTTTAAAACTTTGCTATCCGCTCTAATTTTCCATTTCTGGCCAGAATAAGCCAGAGTAGAATTGTTTATGCAGATGAGATTGCAAACTGTATAAGTATTTAAGATATGGCTTTTAGCAGAAAAAAGAGAGAGAGATTTCTCTCTGCCTTACCACGCGTGTGGTTTTCAGTCAGTTCATGTCTGTCTTTAAGGTCAGAACTTAGTTCTCGCTAATATTTGAAGACGTATTATAGTTTTTTTGCATTCCGCTCGCTACATACGTGGTGTTAGAAAGCCAATTTTCGCGTTACTACTCTCTGTAAAGCATCTAAGTTTAGTTCTTCTTTAGTTAATTTGTTTATTTCTTATTTTCTTCGTTTTAGATCATAAGTGCTGGTCTCTGTATCCCGAAATGCGGGAATGGCTTTACGCTGTGAGAAATAAAAGGTAAATTTAACCCTTCTTATCTTTGTTGTACCTTCTACACAGGCACGAACATAGTTTTCAGTAAGCTCCTGTTGCTACTCAGGACTCCAGTTATGTATTGAAAGGCAGTTAGAAGGCACAGCAGTCCTGACACATGTATTTAGTTTTTTTCATTGTATCATCCCCCTGATGACGATGCAAATTATTTTTTTCATTTTTCCCTTTTGCTTTTAACATTTTTAACAACCTTTCATACAATTTACCATTGTGTTTCTGTTTTTTTTTTATTTTTGCCTATGGTTTGTTCCGAACCGAATATGGGATAGATTTTTAAATGTAATAATTTAATTTATTTTAATTTATTTTTTCACAAAGCCAAAAACTGAAATTCGTAAGTAATAAATTTTAAAAATATCCTATAAATGTAAAAAAGAATTTAATAAAATGTATATATATATATATATTTAAGAGTAAGACATTGGTAACTTTTTTATTTCATGAAATACAATAAAATATCTATAAAAAGCATATTTCAACTGATATTATGAAAAACAATTGCTCAACACAAGTTATTTTATTCATTGCTAAAACGTGCTATGAGTGTAAAAGTCGATCTTCTTACTTTTTAATCGGTGCCTTATTAGCATATTTTTCAGAGCTATTGAATCCCCAGTAGCTCAGTGGTTTAGGTACATTGTTCCAAATCGCGAAATCGGGTGTTCGTGACTCACTGACTGCCTCTCAAATAGGACAGAGGTTAGTAACTCTAACTGGCCATGCCGATGGGCCTGGATTCGAATCCTGAAGAAGTCACGAATCTCTGTAAGCTATAGTGTCTGTGCAGCACGGGGGAACTGAAATCCTTTCGATATGTTTGTGGCAGAGAATGGGAGTACTTGAGACTGCCTCCAGGTGTGTTCTTCCTCGGAATTTCAATGATTCAGCATGCGGAAAGTTAACAGTTAGCAAGGCCCGGCGATACCTAATATGCTTATATGGATGCACAAGTGCTGGCCTAGCTTCAACCTGTACTTCTTCAGAGATATTGTACAGAATAATTTGTTCAAATTTGATCATTGAAAGACAGGAATAGTTACGAAAGCTTTTGTTACAAATAGCTGATATTGGTGTATGATACCCTTGTTCTCATAAAATGTATTAGTAAGAGGAGTCTTCAATGAACAACGTAAAAATTTTTTTTCAATCATTGCATATTGTAATATATACATTAGACATTCAGCGGTATGTTAAATGTGAAATCTCGGCACCTCCGTACGGCAAAGCCATGATAACGGAGCTGCTGTAACTACGACTACCATTTAACTGATTTAATTATTTAACTTAAAATAATGCAGAGTGAAACCTGTAGTTCACAAATCATAGTCTAAAATTCGTTGGACAAAATACTCAACTACATCTTTAAAATGTATTAAAAATGCAGAGACATCCCACAGTGTATGTATTACTAATTTTACAATCGATGAAAATTAAATTAAATATTTCTTTCATTTTAAGAACAAAACAGCTCATCTTAAATTAAGTAGTAACCATTTCCTGCATTTCGTCTGATGAAGAGTCGATAAAGCTTCTATTTCTTCGAAACTTTAGCAATTTTCTGTGCCGAATCCGAACATCTTAACTTTTATCCGAAATCTAATTGATTCTCAAGGTTCTAATGAAATGAAGGATCTTCTTTTCCAATGAAAACGCTGATATAAAGAGAAACGTAATTCTTTTCATTTAATCGGTTTATAGTTAGTTTTATCTCTATACAACAACGAAAATTAAGAGATGATCTCTTTCTTTCTTAGTTTTGCTAAACTTATCTATTTTTAGCTAACAATGGTATATGAGTAAGTTTCCTGCTTTAAGTGAATAAGACTTTGGTAAAGGTTACGAATTTCAAATAAAATATTCCTTTTCTTAATTATAAAACACAGTAATTATCAAAGAATGAGAAAAGTAATTACTTTATTGAAGTATTATTAAATATTTCAAATTATCTGTTTTACCAAATAGGTTTTGTTTTTAGTCAGCTTTTTATTAAGCTTGCAAATCTTTTTCTTAAACCACAGGAGAGCAAAAAACAGAGGTGGATCAATTTTCAGAAACGAATGTTCTGTTAACAAGAGGTATTGCAAAAAGATTTTGCACTTAAGTACAATAATTGTATCGCATTTATAGATGAATGGACGTTCTTATACATTTTGCAATGCGGAACTAAGCAGCATTCATGTGCAGAAAGTGGATTACAATTGGGTTACGAAACGCAAGGAATAAACCTTTGGTAGATGGTCATAAAGCAAAATATCGGTGGTAAATGGCAGCATTCTGCGGTGTACAAACAACAGCAAGTTGGAAAATGCACAAGTCGAAGAGTAGAAAATCTGAAATCAAAAGAAACTACTCTCTCTTACATATATTTGTTTAATACAAGGCTAAACTGGAAGAGAAAGTAATCTGAAAATTACGCAGTAAAATGAAGAGATAGCACTGACGCAAAAAGCTATTCATAATCATGGAAAGATGGGTACTAGCCATGTCCAATATTCATTTGTTCTTTTGAGTGGTAGGGAAAAATGAGATCAGATATCCGGATGATCCATTTGCAGCATGAGAAGCGAAATTTCATAGTAACCTTTTTATAGGCACAGTATCTGCAGAAATCCAGCGACAGCCTTCAGCATAACATGGGAAACATGCTATCTATGCATATAAAGAAGAAAGTCTGGGTGTTTGGTTGTCCTCTAGTAACTCAGTCACTGCTTTAGCTATCGTCACCAAACTTTCTGAACCTCCTTTCCTCTTTTCATTTTCTTTTTCCAAAAAAAGTAGCTAAAATTAAAGATATTAATTAAAAACTTGGAAAAATGATCATTTTCGTCCTTATTTTTCCGAGTGGCTACAGTCCCGCAAGCTGGAGATGAAAATCTGCTTTATTTCGAAAGTTGTTGCTACTGCTCTTTTTCAAATCTTAGAGTTTGTTAATAAAACTATTTTGAGTTTTACGGTGAAATAAAAGTAGCATTGCCAAGCATTAAATATGTACATTATTCCCGATTTCAAAAATTCGAGGGAAGCCATTTCAGTTATTCCCATCTTCGTATGACTTTAATCAGCCGAAATATTAATTAAAAACTCTGTAAGCGCTAATTTTCGCACTCATTTTTCAGAGTGGCAACAGTGTCGCGAGTTGGATATAGAAGTGTTTTATTTCGAAAAGTGTTGCTGCTACTGGCTTTCAAATCGTAGAGTTTGTTAATCAAAAATTTGTAAATTTTACAAAATCTACATATATAAACAAGAATGTTTGTTTGTGTGTGTGTGTTTGTTCGCGGCGTTACTGATTTCTGATCAATTATGATAATTTTTTTGCAACATTTAATCGACTAAAATTGAATATAGGTGAAATTTTGGAAGGAACTTGAGGTTTTACGACCATTTCATTAAAAAGACAAAAATCATTAAAAACTGCATGCCATTGTTGCTGATATAATGAGAAAGAATTAGTTTATTTTCCTCTCGAAATTTTTACGCGTGTTCCATATCGCATCAGACTGAAAATTGTACGACTATGAATCCTATTTTTTGCATCATTATTACAGAAGGATTAGAGCGGAAATGGATCATCCCGGTATCTGATCTCATTTCTCCCTACCACTCAAAAGAACAAATGAATATTGGACGTGGCTAGTATCCATCTTTCCATGATTATGAATAGCTTTTTGCGTCAGTACTATCTCTTCATTTTACTGCTTAATTTTCAGATTACTTTCTCTTCCAGTTTAGCCTTGTATTAAATAAATACATGTAAGATAAAGTAGTTTCTTTTGATTTCAGATTTTCTACTCTTCGACTTCAACATTTTCTAACTTACTGTTGCTTCTGCGCCGCAGAATGCTGCCATTTATCACCGATATTTTGCTTTATGACCATCTATCAAAGGTTTATTCTCTTTAGATAGATTACTCTGAATCTAACGTAACTGACATCGGTTACTTCCGCTAGTAAATTAATAAAAGGTGTACAAGTGGTAGATGGCTTCAAAGCTGATGGCGATTTCCCATCATTGCCGCACAGGAAAGCACGCATCTAGAGGACAGATGCTTTGGGTCCTATTCTCCTATCGTGCTAAACGACCCTTCTCGTTCGATTGCTGCTAACGCAAGATCGTGATCCTAGTTTGTAAACAATGTGCTTGTTTGTTCGGGCTTCCCCCGTGGGTCGATGCTGGAAAACGGGTAAAGCTACTGACTAGGATCTGTATTTAGGCAGACTGATGCCGCAGGGGTACATGTATTACAGGTGTATATGCCATGGGGTTCTCTTCACAGGACTAGAACCTCTGTTCATTTGGAAGATGATTCACTCTCGGCAGGGACAGGGTACTATCTTGTCTGCCCCTCGGCTGTGGGATCGTTATATGGTTCAAACATCAAACGTGGTCGCCCTCTGGATACTGCGTACGGGAACAAATCTCTCCAGCTATGCCACAGTCGGACAACAAGAGTGTCCAATTAAAACAGTCTGGAACTGTAAGCATAAAACGCCAAGGGTCCCGGCTACTAGTATTCTTAGTATTGCTTGATGAAGGGAAAGTTTGCATTTGACTCATAGTAAGAAGATGGTTTTTTGAAGTCTTAAAATATCATGCTTAATCCCTGTATCTTGTGAACCTAGGCGAAATTAGGGCTTAAAATCAATTATTTGGTGCGCGCTATTATCTTTTGCTCTGATGCATAGTGTCAGCTTATAGCCAACATATGTTAGCAATGGTAGAGCTATTTTTCTGAATTTATAATAATCTCTCAAAATTCATAATAATCTTGATGTTCTTGCAAACATCCTTATTAAACTTAATATTTTTATTAAGCGACTTTCCTAAAAATGTATATTTGCAGCCTACATATGTTAGCAAAAGCTGTTTTTACGAATTCTGAATTCATAATAATCTTCCAAAATTCACAGCAGTCTTAATGTTCTTAATAAATATCCACATTAAACTTGGCACTTTTTTAAGCCAGTTCCTTTTCAATTTATAATGAACATAGGAACTTATAGCTTCTTAAATGAACTTATTTAACTGTGAAGTTTTAACTCGGTAGCTGTATATCACTAATTTATATCTCTTTGTTTATTTTTAATTTTGATTGGATGATTTTATTTGCTTGCATTTGTTTTATTTTACATCAAACTTCTATCTTTTAAAATAATACAGGCATATTAATCTTATTTAGAGATAAACTAAACAGCAAAACAGACATAGCAAATAATGCTGGATTTTTATATAAAGTGGTTTCTCAATAAGGATACTTAGAAAATTGTTTTAGGTATATTTGTTTATGCTTATAGAGGAATGTATTTTTCTTTCTAGTGTTTTCTGTTAAAAGAGATCTTCATTGCTGTCAGTGCTTCCAACTTGTGAATTTGAACTGTATGTCTGAATTATAAAATTTATTTTGAAAATTAAATACCAAGGAAAAAATGATTCATTATTCGCTAAGTAATAATTAAGAATAATTAGAAAGCATACATTTTATTCAGTGTTCCTCACTACCTTTTCGACTATATTTCAGAACTCGGTACTTAAGTATTAACGCACCCACCTTGGTTGGTCCAAATTTTCAGAATGTGCCAAACTCTGGCAACCATGCGCATACCATTCTTTCCCCAACCATGTTCATAAGAGTTCTTCAGTCAAGTAACGCCGCCATTTTCGTATGCGTTCTTTTTTGTTGCATTCCAAGTTCCAACGACTTTTATAAACAAATCGCGATATTTTTTAGTTAGTTTTAAAATACGAGTTTGTGGAATTTGCCATCAATTGAAGAAACTGCTGTAAAATTTCTTCAAGAATGCAGAATTTTACTGAAATTTTTCTAAAGGGAATAACAAAGAAATGCGTTTCCTTGATAGCCGTTGCTGCCGGGGATTGTACGAAGCCGAGTCTCCGTAAATCGCTGATGTTTTTTGAAGTGAAAACAGATCGCTGTGTACTTCGAGAGAAGAACAGCGCAAAAAATTTCAGAAAGATTTGGAGAAGAATGCAAGCTTTATTTTTTTTCATTGTATCACATAATCCTTATTTAGTAATTCAAATTTGTATTTTAAATTGTTAAAGCGTGTTTTTCTTTCATACGTTGATAATGTTTACCGACTTAAAAAAGTATAGATAGTTTGGGAATCTTTCTTAAAAAAAGTGCGAAAACCACTAATTTAGACCCGATAATTATTTTCTCCTTTTCATTTGTAAAAAATAGTCACATTGCGCCAAAGTGATTGCGTTAATATTTAAGTGTCCAGTAATATATTAAAGGGCAATTTTTATGTAAAAAAATTTATGGACATAGCAAGTATTCCAGTACTAAGCTTTTTTTTTTTTTTGGTTTCGTACAGATTTTTAGTTTACTAAAAACCTTTGAACTCAGATATTTTTACGCAAGAATAGTTGCTAAATTCATTCACTATTGATATGCAAATGCATCTTTAAAATTAGACGTGTTACATTCCAATTTAATTTGTTTATTTTAAGTGAAATATTCTGCTCCTTTCAAATGGCTTGAATAATTGAGGTTGTTATTTAGGCTGATTATTAGTCGATTGCGGAATGCTTGCTGTTGTTGTGTCTTATCTCACTTACCTGACAGTGATATCAGAACAAGCTCTCGAAATTCATCATGGCAAGAAGAGTAACATTTCGCCTGTCATTGGCAAAGCCTTGAGCACCATACAGGTGACAGTATGACTTCGCTCATATTTGTCCCCAATTTTGTAGGAGAGCACCCTGGAGGAACGGGTCCGAAGGTCTCCCATCCCTCTTTCCGTACCACGACCTCTCGAGTGGATTTTCGGCTCGCCACATATTTAGCCGCATAGTCACTATATATTTACAAACATCCATGCCTTCGCCGGGATTCGAACTCAAGCCCTTCGGTATCGCAGTAGGCTTCCCTAACCACTATACGTCTGGGCGGCCTGTGATTTTGAGCTCATCATATGTTATCCATGCATTACAAAGTTAGAATAATATTAACGTTCTCGAGCATCGATAGATAACAATGAGACCTATTAAAAGTAGTGGATAACATCCACGAAGAAGGTAAGTGTGGTGTGTAAGATGATATCAGCTTTTGATATATTCACAGTTTTATACGTAAAATAATCTAACACTCTAATCTTTTCTAATTAAAAAAAAACATCCTTATGTGTAAGTCATGTGTGAAAAAGTTCATTAATATCTAAGTTTTATATGATTTTTTGACATTAGAATTTATAAATTTTGTAATATAATTATGGTAATATTATGAAATTTATTATAAATTTATCCCAAAGCAATAATTAGAGCAGTGTAACATATTCTTTGAACGCTATAGTTTGCTAGAGATTAATGTTCAGCCAAGTAGATGGGAGTCTCTAGAAGGACTCAGAGATTAATTAATGAAATTCTTTTAGCAGTTAATTCTTGTCTCAGATGTCCAGCCATGAAATATTGGAACCTACGATTTCGGTGCTCTCGTACTTTGAATTTATTCTACTAATTTCGTATTCCAATGTCCTTCATTCTCGAAATTTTAATATAGAATATTTTAGAAATATCGTATGGATAATTATAATAATTGTTTTGTTTCTGAATTTATTATAAAGATTTGTACAATTCCGATTTATGCAAAATGTTATTGTGCAAAATACGTAGCCGTTACGAATGCGAATTATAAGTAGATGTCTATATTTATTTTCAGGAACCCGTTTTTTTTTTTGTTACAACTTATAATGAAAGGGAATTAATTATTGATCAAGATTCTACTTAACAAATACCTTGCAGATTTGACGGAATAATAATTGAAAATATTTTATATATACACATTAAGCGATTTAATTAATTAAAAACTAATGAGGATTCTCTTTAATATATTTGCAGTTGTTGATCTGTTTATTTCAAAAACTAAAAAATTCATAAATTTTATAAACCCTGCTGAAATATTTGTCCTGTATTAGTTAGAGTAGGTAAAATACCTCAGAAACATTTTACTAGTAATACTTAATAAAATTACAAGAAATAAATAGAAGAACGTAGCAATCAATACTGTGTAGAGGTTACTTTTAGCTTCTAACAGTTATTTTAAGTTTAAACATGCTATACTGCTTATTCTCTTTTCCCATCTACTATTCCCTACCAATACGAGCTTTTGTATCGCGTTGTATGCAAATATGTTAGAAGGAAGATTCATCTTACTTCTAAAGAGAGAGAGAGAGAGCTTAAGAGTCTTTACTGGTGTGTGTTTGCCATCAGGCTACGTCGTTCTTAATTTTCTACGCCCGGATGTATGCACTTGCCTGTTGTTAATCCCCAGCTGTTAGCGTCCCCAGCGTTATGTACTTGTGTCTAACTTCAGTTTAGTTTAGTATTAGATTAGTTTCTTATTTCTTTATTTTGATTTAAAACCCCGAGTGCAGGCTTTCCTGTAAGCCCGTGAAGGGGGCCATCAGTGATTATTTCTTTGAGTGAATAAAAGGGTATTTTAACCTTTCTTCTGGACTCTGTCGTTAAATGCTGGAACTTAGCGATAAGTCACTATCCAGTTCATTAGGTTCATCTACGTTCAGCACAGATAAAGTACCGAAGAACATGATAACTGATTTGAATATTTGAATCTATTTTTATACAAATGTCGTAGGCCGAATACGTTTACATGTTTTTGCAAACTATACTTTTACTCAGCTAACAACTTAGCAACTTCAAAGAAAAAAAATCTACTGAGTAAAAATAGTTCTTTGCATGTATAGTAAAGAAAAATTCAGGTCATCTTTTAATGCTATATCAATCAAAGTTTTTGTTGAATTAAGAAACAAACGAGGATTTATCGTTTGAAACATAAACGATATACTTATAAATGTCCAGCGCATTGTAAGTAAACAGACTGAACTGTAATCTTTGTCAGTTAGATGCTACAAAATTCAAGTGTTAGTATAGTGTTAGCAGTACAGTGCTACATAAAAATGAATCGTAATACATTATCATTTAAAATAATAGCAAAGTTTATCAACAGAATGCTCTATGAGGCCTGTGTTGCAAGGTTCCGTCAAATATAAAAGGAAACAAAATTGTTTTGAAACTGTAATTCTAAGTTTAATAATCGTGGTTCTAATATTTTTAAGATAATTATGGTTTGGCAAGAATGAAACGATACAAAATTACAGTGCAACTAGAAATAGTCTAGAACAATCTGAAAGGATATGTTGTGGCTGTAAAAGAAATCTGAAGTTTATTGAAGGTAAGTACATTAAGAGCTGTACTTAAACATTTTGAAAGAAAGTGTTCATAAAAATGCATAGAAATGATATCCTGGGCTATCATTTATTTTTCAATAAAGAATACAGTAAGATGCGTTTT
>KK117850.1:369023-390954 GCA_000611955.2 Stegodyphus mimosarum | reverse complement strand
CAATGAAATTTTCATAGCTACTTTTCATCTTTTTTTTCATTAATGGTTTATTAATATTAATTTTTCTTTCAGAAAACTAGTAATTAGTACTTCCTAAAATTGTCTATTTTTCAATGAAATAAAACTAACTCAATAACGCTCAAATTTATGTTTGAAAATTCTAGAAAAGAACTTTTTTTTGCATGATAAACCAGTTGTTCTAACAATTTAACGACCTTTATTTTCCAGTTAACTACCAACTAACTTGAAATTGAAATTTCATTTTTTTTACAACTTCTTGATATTAAAAGTGGTATTAATCTTCTAAAACGTTTTGAAAATTCTACAAAAATTAATTTTATGAGCAAACAGGATTGGAAGGAAGTTAAAATGATGCAATAAAAATGAGCCAAATATTTCATTACCAATGAAGAAGGAAAGAAGGCACAATTTCTTCCTTTCTCAATTTTGTTTTCATATTTTAATTGACCAACTCTCTACCAAATTTAATGCACTCTGTACCAACTTTAATGCGCTCCCTGTAACCTAATGTTTCGTTCTGTTTGAGTTTATCATCACTTGAGGCATTCCTAGCGTAGAGAGAAAGTATATTGCATATCAGTAATCTGATTGCGCTAAAACATTTTAGAGAGGGAAGAGAAACAATTTTCTTCTTCCTTGTTTTTAAGTGCTACATTAGAAAAAAATTCTTATTCCCTCATGAGAGAATTCAATTTGAGTAATATCTTTCTACTTCTCAGGTTTCATTTTCTTTTTTTGCCGGTTTTTTTTTTTGGTACAAATTTTTGTAAAGAGGTTCTTTACTTTGAACAAACTACTTGAACGAGATTAAAAGAAAACAAAACCAAATTGGAAAAATTTCTTTTGGAAGCATTTTCTCCTAGAACTGAAATTTCTCGTCGATAGTAAAAGAAAAATAAAATTTAAGAATAGGTGCTGTCCTAAATATTTTGCAATGAGAAATATGAGTACAAACGTGAACTTAAAAGCTGTGTACAGAGCTGCTCGCACACTAGACGAATTTCATTGTATTTACAGAAATAGTTTACCCAAAATTTTGTGTTTTAAGTGCTCCATTTGATAACCCTTACTTTCTACACCGTAATTTCAAACATAATAAAGCCTTTTTTAGTATCGAAAGAATTATCTTATTCCATTCCTCTTTAACAGCTTTCAGCAAGTCCAACAATGGTTGCTGGTCGACGTTTGGACAATTCACTTCTCAAAAGTTCAAAAGCGCAAAACTTAGCAAAAGATACATTAGAAGATTTAGTAGGGATATGAGTGAAGGGCATGGCTTCGATATACTTTCCTTCTTCCGTTCCTTTCCAAGCAATTAAAAGTGGATTTTGACATAAGGCTGCTTGTTTTGTCTTGACGCTGTTCCACTGATTGATGGCACTGTGTATAGAGAGAAGGTATTTCATATTTAACAATTAAGTCAAAAATATGTTGAGTTGAATGTTACAGTTTTCTGCACTGCCTTTAACTTTTATTTGTCGTTATACCAAAAACCAGCAACAGTCATAAATCCCTTTAAAAAACTTTCATTAGATTCTTCGAACTATATTCTAAGATTTTTCTTTCTTTGTTGATAATAAATGGATCTCTTTTTATTGCGGTCATTTAAATATAACCCAAATTCATCTATTGCGGTAACAGTATTCCATTTTTGTCCGAATAATTTTTTCTCTTAGTGATTTTTGCAGCGGTTCTGCTTTCAGCGATACTCCGTGGAGAAAGAGATGCACATTATGTTTTTTCAACTTTTAGGATTCAAATCAGCATTAATCACTTTGTTCACAGCTGACACTGGGCATTTTAATGATTATTCAACTGTCCTTCGACTTCGCAGATTTTCTTTTAACATTAAAATTCTTACCTTTGCAACATTCTAAACATTGCGCGTTTTCCTTTTTTAGGTATGTATATTGAATAATGTTTCTCCTTGAAGCCAAAATTTAACTTTTTCACTTTCTTATTCTCAATATTATCTATTGTTGCTTTAGATACCAAAAATCATGGCCTTTCACAGCACGTTTTTAAATACGAATAATTTTCTTCTGAAAGAGAATAAACATAGCCTTCCGGTCATTGCTTCTTTAAAAGAGCCATTTTACATGAAAATAAAATTGTCAAAGAGCAGACGATAATCCATACTTTCAAAAATATAGCTGCAGTTAAAAATGTTTTTCCAAGCAGACGATTTTTTATAATAAAGGAAATTCGTCTAAAAAATGTACGAACAGCCTTTGTAGTTGTAAATTCAGAGTTCTGTAGACTTTTATATGATATGTGTATTCACAGAATTTTAAAAAGTGTTGTTTTGAAAATAAATAATTAAAATTCTTTCAAATGAGTTATGATTTCGATGCTAGCAAAAAAATTAATCTTAATAAATGTGTATCGCCAAGCATTTTGCAATGCAAATAATTTAATGCAAGAACGAAATCATGACATCTATTGCTGCAAAAATATTATTTAACCTCTTCACACACATAGCATTTTAAACATTGTTTGAATTGTCAAAAAATAAGTTATAAGAAGCATTTTAAACGTTGTAAAACAAATTCCTTAAATTGCAGTGGTTAAAATGATTTATGCACGTAATTTTGTTTCTTTTTAAAGTTCAATGTTAAATTAGCATTAAAAATATACTTGTTTTTGAAACATTTTTTGCAAATGAAATTAAGCTGAATAATATATTTGCCTTTATCTTTGAAAGGAAAATATTTTATGACGCCATTTACTGTTTCTTAGTGTTAGAACTCACTGTCCTACATTTATTTAGTTAGCTACAAAATTAAAACAATCAGCCAACCAGCTGTCTGTTGAACACAGCGGACTTATGTTTTTTATTTTGTGAGTAATTACCTTTTTTTCCTTCAAAGGCGGACACTCAGCCAACTTCAGCTATTACTAACGCTAGAAGTGGTGGTATTTTATCATGGAGGCCCCCAATTGCAGGGCCTCATTTGCCTTCTATAAAGGGACTGACAGTTACAGCCATGCCTTCTCTCGGATTCGAAACCGCGGCCTATGGTATCGCAGTCGGCTTCCGTAACCACTATACGGTCCGGGCAGCAACCTTTCTTTAAAGATTTTGAAAAGAATACAGCTTATGACTATATTTATGTTATATAGAAGCTTTTTAATTGTTTGTATAAGTGTTCCTCTAGGGATAGAAATATCAGCAACCATGTGCCTGATGAACATAACATACAGCATCTCTCCCTTTCTTGTCTTCGGCGTGTACTAGGTAACAAACCTTTCTTTTATCTTAAAAATAAATACAAAACATGATTCCTTTGCAAGCCTGGTCAAAAAGCAATTCATATGAAAAACTTGAAATTAGGAAAATCTGTATGGATTAAATATGATCATCAACTGCTGCCAAGTTATTTCTTTTTGCGTTTAAGATTAGACAGCAAATTTTACACATTTTTGTAATATTCTATGAAATCTTTTAATTGGTGAACGCTTACAATTATTTCTGATACATGCTTTAAGTTTTCTAGGGGATGAAAATATTGTTCTTATATTTATGTTCAGCCTTGGAAGTAAGACAAATGTTCTCTATGGAAAATATTAAACTGCTCAGAATGACAAAGTCAGAAATCCGAACGAAGGTATCATTGATAATATTTCCCTAGCACAAAGGTGTTGTGCAAAGAATTTGTCCTTTAGTTTGATCGTAATCTTTGTTTGTCTTAGAGAAAAGGAAAGGTAGCATTATATTGTACGGTTTGAGACGTGTGTGTGAGAGAAAGTTTGTTACAAAGACTCCAGTTGGTGAAGGATGGTAACTGTTTTGTCTCGACGCGACAGTGTTTCAAGCTGCAGTGCCTTCACAACACAAGTGTTTAATAGAAAAGAAGATCCCTGTAGTTCCGCCTTTATCTTACTTTCTCACCATTCTGACTTAATATTTTGTTATATTTTCTATCTAAATATATCAGATTTCAGTCTATGACTAACCAAGGAAGGTAACTGTATGGATTCTATATCAGATAAAATGTCATATGTAACTCCAAGCACTGGAATCAATTCATATATACAAGGGAAGATACTTTGAAGGGTATGGAGACCAAATTTATTAAGACAAGCTTTCAGAATTTGGTTGGCCTTTTTATGGGTATTTTTCTTTCAGCTTCAGATATGTTTTTATTGGCGGATGAATTCTGAGTTCAGAGTGCATTATTTTAAAGGCTGAAATATCAGGAATCAGGTATCTGTTGACCGTCATCACTTTTAGCTTTTCCGCTATTGCGTAAGCTTAAAGATGTTGAAAGGAGATCGAGTGACATTTTGGAAGGTATTTTCTTTCTCCTTGCTGCGTGTCTCTGTGGATATTCTGCTATCAGAATTCCCAACGAAGGTACATAAGAATAAATTTAAAGTACAATTCCTATGCACTTTAAATTTATTCATATGTACTCGCTTATATTAATTCTGATGCGCGTTTGTATACGTATTGATGCTAGGTAAATATCTATAACAAGCGTAGTAATGCTCTGCTTAAAAGTAAGCGTAATGGTATCAGCCGTATTGCACATGCAGACAATTGAAATTAATTATATTGATAATACTGATTATAGTTCAAGTTGCAGTACCGTTGCTGAGAAATATTGCAAAATCTATGCATGCAATTTTTATGCTTTTTTATGCTTATTAGTCCTAAGGGGCAATTTGTCTAAAAGCAGTATTAATTTCGTTTCGGCATTTTGCGTCGATTCGCTATCAACGTTGATTCGCTTTTCAAATTGTTCCCACCAAATGTTAGAACCCAGTCTTATATTTAAAGCAATTAAATAATGAAGAATCTGCATAAATATATGTATGTTTCTCACATTGTGATAAAACAACGGTACCCAGAGCCATCCAATTTTGAATAAAGTACGTTTCCACCCGAATGAGTCCATCTGGAAGCCCAAATTTGGAATTTGGCATTCGTTTTGTTATCTATTTCATATTTTGTAACATTTTAACGAATTCTTGATTAACAAACTCGACGATTTCAGAGCAATGGCAACACTGTACTGGAAAAAAAAATTATTTCCAGCGCTTGAGACTGTGTATCTGAAATTCTAAAGATATGCTCATTTTAAAATTATTTTGCGATATTGCTGTTGAATTGAATTTTATGGTTTAATGGCGAAGAACATAATGCTTAATAAAAAGTAAAAGGAAAAAATCTGAAAGGTTTCAGATTTTAAATTACGTCCAAAGGGGCGTTTTCTTAACATTTTGTGTGTTACCCTTATTTATTAAATACAATGTTCTTCGCACTTAAACCATAAATTTCAGTTCAAAAGCAATATCGCAAAATGATCCTATCTTTAGAATTTCCGATACACAGTCTCGTGCTCTGGAGATAAAAATGTTTTTTTCTGTACAACGTTGCCATTGCTCGCTTTGAAATCTTTGAGTTCGTTAATCAAAAATTCGCTAAAATTTTACAAAATATGAAATCACAGTGCAAGATATATATATACATTTATGCAGATTCTTCATTACTTAATTTCTTTAAATATAATACAGGGCTCTAACATTTGGTGGCAACAATTTGAAAAGGGAAACAACGCTTTTAGTGAATCGACGCAAAATGCCAAAACGAAATGAATGCTCTTTCTGAGTAAATTGCCCTTTGGACTAATAAAAAAAGGTAACAACGTAAAACGTTAAAAAAACGCCCCTTTGGACCTAATACAGAATCTGAAAGCTTTCAATTTTTTTTTTTATTATTTTTAATTATTTTTCATCTTACGTTAATATATCTTCCTTTACTTTTTTCTTCCATTGGGGTGACGTTCAATTCTATATGGCTCGATCTAGGGCGGATGCTGTCTTGGAGGGGTATTATACATACGGGCAAAATAAACGACACTTTATTCTAAAATGGATTGTAAAACGAATTTAAAGTGCGTTCAAAATGGATTTTTTTCCTGACGTTTGTAACGTGTATATGTACGTAGGTCTGTCATATAACTGCAAAAGATTAGCCAGAGAAAATTAAAATTTTATGTATGGGACTGCTATAATATCCAGCTGCCTATTTCTCTTTTTTATTGAATGGGCAGAACCATAAATATATATATACAAGTAAGATAAAAAATCAAAATCACAATTTAAACTAGCGGTAACCCCTAATTCCCCCTCTCTATTCTAAAAATCGTAATAATAGCTTTTCTCGACTACGTCATAACTTGCGTAACGCTAATGACGTAGGTAATTCGGAACCTAAATTCGGAGAACTGAAACCTATCTAACTTAAACCGAAAAACCTTTCTCTTTAACAGACTCCCTTATTGGATAAATGGACACTTCGCTCGTGGCCACAAATGCTAATTTACATAAAAATGAGATTTAATTCGCCTCGAGTGCCAAGTTTCCTAGTCATTTAGGATTTAACACTCTACGCAATCACAATTCTTCCTCTTCAGTATGGCATCTACGTGCATCGCCATCAGTATTTGCTGCGTTTCGAGTCTCAGTGTTCCTGCTTCAGTACTTCTAAATTTGTTTTCATCACATACGTACACACACATATATGTATAACCATGCTATGCATATATATGTATAAGTATGCTATATATAGGTAAGCAAAAAGAGTAAACTTCTAAAAGCTATTGCCTAAAAGTAAATTTGATATCCAAGTTTCAAGCAAAAAGAGAAAAATTCTAAAGGCAATCTCCTAAAAGTAAATTTGATACCTACGTTCCAGAGTTTAAAAAACATTAACAAAAATTAATTACTCAAAAGTAAAAGTAACGCAAAAAAACTACTGAAAACTAAATGTTGTTATTCAAGAAATTCAACATTTAAAAATTTTTTAACACGTAAAAATGAAAACCGTTTTAAGCACAAACTAAATTTAAATAAAAGACCAGAAAAATTACAAAGAATGGCAGTAAATGGCACTTTAGCCTACGTCGAGCTTGTTGCGGACTTATCAAGGGAAAAGCGCAACAACTCGCGCATAGCTAAACTCCATTACGCGTTTCGTCAAACGACAATGATTCAAACAAAAGCGAAAAAACTTTAACAGATAAAAATAGATAAAAATCTACATATATACATATACATAACCTCTTATCCGACTTAAATGTCTTTATTCGGACTTTATTTTTGCAATCATTGGTCGTAGACATATACTTGCAAATACAGAAGTGTTTTAGATGAAAGAAACATTCATATTTCAGCAAATGTTCCACTGCGCAGCATTTCTGTTCAGAAGATCACACTTTTCGATTCACTGCAGACAAAATTGTTCAAAAAACGAATGTTTTCAGTTGGAAAATGGATTTCCTGGAAGATTCATAGATTCTTAAAAACATTCCTGTTCTTTTTTTCTAACAAGACAAATTCTAAAATCTCTGTACTTTTAGCCTACAAAGAAATCGATTCCCTGTTGCTTCTTGCCCACTTTTTTGTGAATAGATGAGTTTGAAAAAACGTCCTGGACTAGCTCAAACAGTTCAGGATCCGTAATTACGTCCGGAGTTGTCTCCGGGATAGTAAAAAAAAATGAATATTCTCCTAATTAATTAGTTTCCTTGTTAAATGCATCAACTTAAATTTTTAGCTATTAATAATATTTAGTTTTCAGAACGAAGTGGATTATAAATGTTAACTGTTAAAAAACCTTGAAATTGAACAAATGAACTCCAAATACTTACGCAATGATTTAAGTGTACATATAAAATCCAATGAAGAATTTCTTAAAAAATAACTTAATGAAAAATATGCAAAAGTGGAATAGAAACAAAATTTCGTCACGGACATTTCAGGATAGACATGCTTTGAAAACGTAGGCAGTATCTCTAGTAATTGTTCTGTAATTACTATATGATTTCTTTTTATTTCTTCACACCAACTTTATTTGAAGTAGTCTTGTTAAACGAAAATACTGAAGGTAATTTTTCATGAAGTGTACTGAGCATGGCCATCGCAGAAAATTTTGAAAGCGAGAGAAATTGTAGACTTAATTATCAATAAATTCGATTTAATTGTTTAATTTTTGAGGTTCACAAATGGATGATGGCATACAGTACGGGAAGCATCGCAAAAACACCTGGATTATACATTTGCGCTTTACGCCTCGGAAAAAAAAAATTACTGTCGATTCCAGAGGGATCATGTATTGCACCTGCTCACAATGGTTCTGGTTTCTTTTTCCTAAAATATGGTAACCCTAGGGATGAGTTTTGTTTCCTCTGGATGTGGCCTGAAGCTTCTTCTGTCTTGTGACAAAACCCTCGTCTGTTTACATTTCGTTTTCGAATTCGTAGCTAAGGATTATTTTATGTTTGAATTTTGGAACTATAATTCTGCATTGTTAACTTACTATACACCAACTCCTCCTGTTAATTTTTGCTTTCTTTATCATCAAATCAGTTTTTATTTAGGAGTTATAAACTTCCATAATTTTCTTCAGTATGTAACAGTAAATGAAATTCAGATTTCCAGCCCAAAGTCTATTTAAAATCACAACTCTTTCGAAATTTTCATATGTTTGCGAGGATTTGATTAAAAAGTACTTTCGCTTTCATATTTTTCGATGTAGTTATATACCTCGTCCACGGAAGTCTTTACCCGGCGTATACTTTTGGAACGTTGGTCATAGAGATACATTTCCATTTCGAAAAGTGTTTTAAATGAGACAAAGGTTTATGTTTTGGTATTTTAAATTTAAAGAAATTAATTTTATAAAAGTAATGAAATCTAACATTTTATAAATTCTGCCGGTCCTTATATTTAAGATTATTTTGTATTCGTTATAAAAAATAAAACGCAAAATGTTTGATTCTCGTACGACAAAAATGGACTCAGATACTTATTATTAAAGCCTGGGATTTTTTCTAGGGATTGTACACAAATTGAAAAGGGAAATTTTGCATATGCATGTAACTAAATAACAAAATATCCTTTCAGAAAAAGATTCTTAATGTTAAGTCATTAAATAAAAATCGTTCATATGCAGATTATTGTAAATAATATTGGCCAATTTTTTTCCAAAACAGAGATCTTATTCGTAGAATCTTATACAGGGTGGGCGGAAAGTAACTTCCAAGTTTGAATTTGGAATAGCTATTGATGTTATGCATAGATTGCTATGAAAGTTTCCTTGTTTTGTAAATTGAAGTGTGGTATTATTATAATATTTTTATTTTTTGTTTCAATATGCCTTATATTTTTTACGTTTTCTTTTTTTTTTCAGAGATTTCTAATTGCCATAATTGCCTTTGCGTCCAAAACAGCATGTTTCCTATGTTCACTGCCTCACCACCGTTCAACCTGCGTTACAGATTGCCGCAATTTTCGCTCTGTCCTGAATAACTGAATAACTTATTTGTTGTGACATCTCTCGTTCCTCATCAGAGTCTCTAAAAAAAACGAAAAAGAAAAAATATTAGACATATGAAAAAGGAAAAAATATTACGAATAATGCCACACTACAGTCTACAAAACAAGGTAACTTTCATTACAATCGACATCAATAAACATCATAACATCAATAGCTATTCCAAATTCAAAATAGGGAGTTACTTTCCACCCACCCTGTAGAAATCGTGCTCTAGAAAACACTGCACACAAAAATTTGCACGCAGCTTATCCCTAATATTATTGTCTTTAATTAAAAAAGCATTTGCAGTTTAATGAATTGATTGTACGATTACCAGGTTATGTTTTTAAGGTATTAAAACTTTGTGAGAATATTAATAATGTATTTGTAGACACTGAAAACTTATAAATTACTTGCGTGAAAATTCTTTCGGCATGATAAATGTAAAAAAAAAATCGTGCTTTAAAGATACTAGTAAGTCACAAAACAGTATCATTGAACAGCAGTTGCCTTGAAATACTCTAATTTATTTATTAACCAACCCCTCAATGCAAATAAAGTGACGTCAAAAGTAGCAAATTTTAAATTTAAGTATCGTGGTCAGTTTTTGTCGCATAAAAAAATCAAGCTTTACTTTTTTTTTTTAAATAACGAGTACGAAATTTTTCGAAATATAAAATGTAAATTTCTTAGTTTTACGAAAATTGATTTCTTTGTATTTCAGAATGTCAAAACATGAATATAAGCATTATTTGAAACATTTTTGTAATTGAAAGTGCGTGTCTACGCCCCGCGATTGGGAAAATAAAGGCTGAGTAAAGGTTATAACGGACACGGTGTTAATTTGATAACATACATTAATTATTTATGTAAGAAACAAATATGAATAAATATTACCTTATTTTTATTATCCAACCGTATCAAAAGTTATTTCATCTGCGGTAGAAATATTTATTGTTGAGTTTTATTACCCCTATTCAGATGAAATGCAATTTTGGTATGAAAAGCTATTTTTTGCAATGAATTCTTTTTGGTAAAATTCGCAGTACAAAGTTTCGTAGTTATGCCATAACGCATTTTCTACAATATTCCTGACATGGGAAACTTTCCCCGCGAAAATTTGACAGCTGCTATTTCAATGCAATTTCATCAGCATTACATTTTATACCGATTTTTCCCCTTTTCAAGTTATTCCATTCCTCTGTCAAGAATTTCGTAATTCAACCATTGTTACTCAAAATGCATCTCCTTCCCCTTTTTTGGTTCTTACCAGAAATAGATTTTACATTCAGAATACCAAGAGAAATGCTTTTTAAGCATTTATTTCTAGTTTTACTTTAGTGTAAAAGAGTACAATTATTTATTCGGACTTTCATTTTAAATTGCTTTGTAATTCTGTGAAATGTCTTAAATTCCGGAAGGTTAACGTAACTCTGTAATGTGATGTTTCAACCAATACACTTAATATCAGAATAGAAATATCAGAAACGTAAATACTACTTCAGCTTCTCTTTGTCCCTGAAGGACTATTGTTTTCGTTTTGCGATTTTGCGTCTGAAACATTAAAAGTCTGAATCACTTTTTGAACTGTTGCCACAAAATATTGCAGCCCTGTATTATATTTAAAGAAATTAAGTAATGAAGAATCCGCATAAATGTATGTATATTTCTCTAAATGTGGTAAAACAACAGTACCTAAAGCCATCCAATTTCGAATAACGTACGTTTCTACCCGAATATGCGCATCTGGAAGCCCGAATTTAGAATTTGTTTTATTTCTATTTCATATTTTGTAAAACTTTAACGAGTTTTTGATGAACAAACTCGAGCAATTTAAAAGCGAGCAATGGCAACACTCTAAGGGAAAGAAAACCTTTTATCTAAAGCGCGCGGAACTGTTTATCACAAATTCTAAAGATATATTCATTTAAAAATTATTTTGCGATATTGCTGTTGGACTGAATTTTATGGTTTAAGGGGCAAGAATGTGATATTTAATAAATAAAGGTAACACACAAAACGTTAAAAAACGCCCCTTTGGAAGTAATTTAAAATCTGAAATCTTTCAAAAATTTTTTTTCGGAAAGAAGCTGCATTACTCTATAGTTAATTTACGTGTTCTTGGCTACCAGAACGAAGAGTCTAGCGACTATTCGCTGGTCATACAACTATCAGGATAGAGTCCAAAGATGGGTTAAAATACTCGTTTATTGGCTCAAAGAAATAATAACAGTCGGCCCCTCTGGGGCTTGCAGAAAAGCCTCCACGTGAGCTTAAGATAGAAAATAAGAAACTAAACTAATTCTAACTTACTAAGTAAGCCGAGACTGTACAGCAATAACTAAGCGAGATGGGCTTGGACCGTAATTAAATCTGATCAACGAATACTAACAAGCAACTAAGACTACGGCCGAACGTAGTAAGCTAGCAACCCTTAAAGTAACGACGTGGCCCTGAAGAATCCCCCTGCAGCTCTACTAAGAACTTTACAACAAGCTCTTTGGCTTAAGTCTTTTGTCCTTAGTCATCACTTTCTAAGTAGTATACGACCGTTAAGGCCTACCACTATATCTATCCCTAAGAATCATATAGTTATATTCTTGAAATCCTAAGTGCGGAGTAGGTCTGCACTTCTGTGTTGCATTCAAAGTTGTACTTTGGGCTTGTGGTAGAACATAGAGCAATTATATAGCAATTACATGGCCCTGTTGATAGCAATCACAATTTTAAAAGCAGTTGCATTTGAATATCTTTTCCGTAGGTCTAAGAAATTGATTGAACTTCAAATTAAATACTAGTTCTGCTTCATTTACATAAAACGCGATACTAAAAGTGCATTCTGTTAGGAAAGGTAGGCAATATTTTGGTATACAGGGCTGCAATATTTTATAGGTGCGAAAGGAGAATTTATAGGAAAAGTTTCAAAATTAAAATAACTATTAGAAAATTAAAATAATCTCTACATCTCTTCCTCATTTAATTTTAGGTAATCTCTGTATCTAGTTAGTTGGTCATGAAGTTTTAGAAAATACTTTTAACAATCCGAAAATTTTAATTTAGACGCTTGGGTACTGCTGAAAATTATGGTTCAAAGCGATTTTAATAATGCCAATCTTTTTTATTCTATCAGTAATTGAAAAAAGTAATTAAAATAGCTTAATTATAAAGAAAAGGACTTTTATAATGTTTTATATAACTGTTTTTGATAACCCTAATATTCGCTTATTTTTACATAATATTTACGCACATATTACGAAAAAAAAATTACATGTATTCTATAAGTGAATAAATTACAAATACTCAAATTTTACATGTTTTTCGAAATTCAAAGCATATGAATAGGTAACCGTATGTAAACATTTAAGTTACGGAAATTGTGATAAAACTGCTTAAAATCTGCAGGTGTATTAAAAACTGTGTTTGTTTCATCCTTTGGTGATAAAAAGATTTCTTTCAGCGGTTGTTTATTTTCTTAATTAAAATCTGCAGCAGAAAAATATGCAATATTCTAACTGTGTGCATTTAAGCTGAAAAGAAAATGTTTGAAATATTAGGTGTCAATAGGTTTTCAATGCTGACTAAAAATATGCATAAAAAACATAACTTACAAGAACGCTTATAAAAGATGAGCAAAAATACTCTTTTATCACATGAAATAAATATTTGTTTAGGAAATAGATAACATTAATCTGCACACATCTACGATTTGTTAGAATCATTTCAATGGAAAGTATATTTATTCATGCATAAATATTCTAAGTAAGTTTTAAGCCACGTTCTAAAATTTGGCTCAAGCTATTTTGAGAATATCTAATTGAAAACGTGAGTGTGACAAAAGAAAAACGGCCATGGATTTTATTAAAGCTCCTGTCGAATATTCAGCTTTGATATTCGAGTTTGTAACAAAGAGATAATGGTAAATAGAGACAATTTAGATAAAAGGTATTTCTCGAGATAATCCTAAAATGCTAAAAATTGTTTATACCGAATTCAATTATTCACTCAACATAAAAAGGGAAAGGAATTACATTTTTGCCTCCCAGGAAGTATTTCATAACGAAAATAATGAAAATATAATTTAAAAAATCTGAAAGGTTTCAGATTTTAAATTACGTCCAAAGGAGCATTTTTTAAACATTTTGTAAGTTACTTTTATTTATTGAATATCATGTTCTTCGCATTTAAACCATAAAATTCAGTTAAAGAACAATATCGAAAAATAATTTTAAACTGAGCATATCTTTAGAATTTCCTACACACAGTCTCACGCGCTGCAATAAAAATGTTTATGAAATCGTTAATAAAACAAATTCCAAATTTCAAATTTGGGCTTCCAGATGCCCATATTCGCAGCAGGATTACGGCATTCAAAATTCGATGGCTTTAGGTACCGTCGTTTTATCACAATGCGAGAAACATACATACATTTATGCACATTCTTCATTATTTATTTCTTTAAATATAATACATGGCTGCAATATTTTGTGGCAACAGTTTGAAAAGTGATACAGACTTTTAATGTTTCCGAGGCAAAATCGCAAAACGGAACGAAATCGCAGGACGAAAACAATAGTCCTTCACGGACAAAGCCCCTTTGGACTAAAAAGATTTCATATGAACTGCTTAAATTGCTTATAGAATTAAGAACAGAATACATATATATCGCTAAGGATTTCATATTTTTTTGGTATTTATTTAGAATTGTAATTAAAATTGCTTTATTTTCCCGTGCAACGCAGACGATTTTTGAAGAGAAAGCTAAAGCGGAAAAGTAAAAATAAAAGAGTGCGTGCATTTAATATTTTATAAATAAATATCTCATGATTACTGTTGCCATCCAGAAAAATCTAGAAAAATCGAGATTGTTCTAGTGATAATTAAAAAGCTTATAAAAGCCGAATTGAAACACCTCATCTCAGTTGTGGTTGTTGTTGTAGTTGTAGCTGTTTAAAGCGAACTACTGTTTGTTTACTTAGTGCTGTGATTGATTGTAGCGATTTCTCTGTGAGTTAGAATTAGTTTATTTGTTTTAAATAGAATTCTGTTTAACATTTGAGATATTGTGATGTTGTAAGAATATCTCTGAAGAAATATTTTAGCATTTTTTTATTTATTTCATGTGGAAAGAATAAATTTTTGTTAACTTTTTAACGACTTGTGCCCAACTAACCATAACGAATCCATAACGAACCCGTACGCAGCAACAGTATATATGTGGTTTCTTGTTTATATTGTTTTTATATTCATTTTAGATGCAAACAAAATTAATGTAATTCGAAAGCTGTCTTAATATGTATTCGCGAAGAAGAAACTGAAACCAGTTCTATTAATAAAGTTTGCATTAAATCAATATGATAACATTTAATTCGGTATTTAGTGCTTTCATATCAATTAAGGTTCGAATTGATGATAATTTGTCATGCATATTACATTCTGAGGTATGCTGACATACGTATCCTGCTTATTTAAGAATAAACATAAAATAGTTAACCCAAAGGGGCGGTAGCTCACAAGGGCTATTAGTCTCAAAACGGCATTTTGTGGCGTCTCACTATAAACGGCAAATCACTTTTTAAATTGTTGTGATCAATATTATCTCACTGTATATTTAAAGAAATTAAATAATGAAAAATCTGCATAAATGTATGTACAGTGTCTCACAAAAGTGATGGGACACTTGTGCTTTACAAAAGGAAATTGTGGTAAAATAAATTAAAAAAACATGTAAAAATTTTTTGTGGGTGTGTTTCATACTTAAATTTAGTAACAATTATTACATAACATACATTTTCTCAAAATATTAATTCAATAAAAATACAATTGTTTAGAATGGAGCAAAAAATGGCTCACATAAGTGATGGGACACTTACTTTTCCACCAAATATTTATCCAAAAATTTTACTTTTTAAAAGGTTTTAATATTTTATTGGATTTCCTTTTACTTTTAAAACATGATTTAATCTTCTTGGGATGGATTCGAATAATTTTTTTTGTGATATCTGGAGTGATTTTACCCTATTCTTCTTGAAGCACCGATTTTAATTGTTGTTTTGAAGAAATGGTGTGTTTGCGAATTCTTGATTTCAATTCTTGCCAAATATTCTCTATGGGATTTAAAGTCTGGAGATTGTGGTGGTGTTTTTATTATTTCAGGACAGTTATACAGCAGCCAGAGTCTATCGTTCAAAGCAGTGCGCTTGGGGTTACTGTCCTGGTAGAATTTAAAATCGTTATGAAGATTAAATTTTCGTGCTGAAGATTTCAAATTTTGATTTAATATGCCAATATACTTTTACTGATCCATTATACTGTCAATAAAAACAAGATTACCAACTCCAGCGGACGACATACACTCCCATAATATAACTCCTCCTCCACCATGTTTTACTACTGGCACCAAGTTCTGTTTGCGAAAATTTTCCCTGGGTTTTCTCCACACCAAAAATCTACCCTCAGAACCAAATGTATTAAATTTACTCTCATCAACAAATATAATTTCATTTCAGTAATCAAAATTCTTATTTATTATGGATTTTGCGAAAGCCAGTCTGAGTTTTCTAGTCTTTTCACTTACGAAGAATTTTTTCCTGGCTCCTCTACCGTGATATCCAGTAGATCGAATTACTCTTCTAATAGTCTCAGGATCAACAATTACTCCATATAATGCTTGTAAATCAGCAGCAACTTTAGCATTCTTGGATTTTTTTTAATATTTCGAACGATAATTCGCTTTATTCCATCGGATAGCTTTGATGGTCGGCCAGGTCTTCTTTTATCCTGAATCATATCATTCTCTTTATATCGTTTAATGATACTGAAAACTGTTGAATGACTCAAGTTAACTGTTTCAGTAGTTTCTCTAATAGATTTTCCACGTTCAATATGCAAAGTAATAACTAATTTTCGAATTTCAGGCAAAGTTTCTTTTCGTTTAGCCTTCATGGCTGCACAGAGCTAAAAAACACAAAACTTCCAAAACAAACTGGAGAGAAATAATGCAGACGGTTTTATAAATTATTGCCAATTGCTTTTGAGTAAAAATAAAAACCCCAAAAAATATTTTTATTGCTTACTTGAGACGATTTTTGTTGTGATCACATAAGTGATGGTGTCCCATCACTTATGTGAGCCATTTTTTGCTCCGTTCTAAACAATTGTATTTTTATTAAATTAATATTTTAATATTTTGAGAAAATATATGTTATGTAATAATTGTTACTAAATTTAAGTATTAAACACACCCACAAAAAAGTTTTACATGTTTTTTTTAATTTATTTTATTACGGTTTCCTTTTGTAAAGCACAAGTGTCCCATCACTTTTGTGAGACACTGTATGTTTCTCGCATTGTGAAAAAACGGCGGTACCGAGAGCCATCAAATTTTGAGTAACGTAATTTTCCACCCGAACATGGGCACCTGGATGCTCAAATTTTGTATTTCGAATTTCTTTTATTAGCTATTTCATATTTTGTAAAACTTTTAAGAAACTCGACGATTTTAAAGCGAGGAATGGCAACAATGTACGGTAAAAATATTTTTATCTCCACCGCGAGTCTATCTATTGGAAATTCTGAAGATATGCTGTTTTTACATATTTCGTGATATTGCTGTTTAACTAAATTTTATGTAGTTTAAGTGCGAAGACCATGGCATTTGATAAATAAAGGTAACACACAATACCTTAATAAATGTTCCTTTGGGCGTAATATGAAATCCTTATCATTTAACTAAATATTTTAATGAATTTATCAGTTACATAAAACTTCCACCCTCAATATTTCCTTGCTTGTAAGGCTTGAAATGCAAATATGATGCCACAAAAATTTGACGTAGTATAATTTTTGTAAATTCCAATACTTAATCATCTGTAAGATGTTTTTTTTTCAACATCTTCCAGTATCATACGCACACATATAGAATCTTGTTGCAGCGTCTCAATTTACTTTGACGGCATATTTATAAAGCCTCTTTCTCTAAGGGACTGAGTTATTATTTTGACATACAGCTGATGGATCACTTAAGTGAAGACGCTCTTAACTCATCAATTTTGAGCAGTTCCTCATACTCATGTAACATTAATCCAACCGTGTCAGTCTAGTTTGCTTCTATTTTTGAAAGACGTGAAGATAACATAAAAGCTTAAAGCTAGGTTTCGAAATAGAGTTTCTGACTACTTCCAACATTTCTTTTATTTGTAAAATGTCAAATTAATGAAGCCTTCATTCATTTTAAAAATATCACAATTCTTTTTATACGAAATATTTCAACTATTGCGATTACTTCCAAAATTGTTACAATAAATACCCAGCTCGTTCTACCTATTAATCAGATTTGGCCATTCATACGTATTTAATGTTTAGTTTAATACTACAGATTTTTTTATTCATATGTGCTTAATGTTTAATTTATTAATATATCAAAACGTTATTGTTGTTGTTGTGATTCTGCTATCTGATATCAGACCAAGCCCACGAAATTTATCGTGGTAAGAAGGCAAAATTGCGCCTGTCGTTGGCAAGAACCTTGGGCACCATACAGGTGGCAGTACGACTTTGCTCAGTTCATCCTCATCCCCAATTTTGAAGGAAAGCACCTTGGGGGCATGGGTCTGAGAGTCTCTCACCCTCTTCAACTATCATCAACCTCCCCAGAGGACTTTCGGGCAGCGGCAAATTTTGAATGTCCCCGCGCTGCAAAGACACTATTCATTTACAAACATCCATGCCTTCTTTGAGATTCGGACCCGGGTACTTCAATATGGCACTCACAGTCACTAACCACTATCCCGGTTGGACAGCATGATAAAACGTGAAATACTCGACAATTTTAAAGCGATTTCTGCTCAAATTCAAATCAGTTAAGTAGAAAATTTCTGGAATGGTTAATGGCTCTGAAAAGGGAATCTATCAAATGAAAGATTTTGAATTTGAATATTAGCCGAAATCCAGCTCGATGCAACACCATCTATCTATAGAGAAATAAATTAAAATAGTATCTGCTTCTCTAGCATCGTTGAAATTGGAAAGAGCTGGTTCGAAGAGCTTCGGTACAAATGATTCCAAGTGCGTTAAGTTGATTCTTTAACAAAGATCTTTCTCCTGCAATTGATCTACGATTCAAAAATAAAAAATGCATTAGATTTAAGTTAAAAAATTGCGTTCTAATGTGCCGAGTTTACTGTACTTCAATAAACTAGTAAATATGAAAATTAAATGATTAACATATTTTTTCTTACAAAAATAAAATTTAAATTATTCCATCGTTGCTATCGCTATTTGTAACTCATAAGAACATATAAAATAAGAACTTTTTTTCATTTTGTTTAATTTACGACTTCAAAGATCATCCAAGGAGAGGTAAGAAAATTTTAAGTTTTATTCATTTAGGCATTTACTAAAATACTACAAAAAATTATAAGGTTTCAAGAAGCTCTAGAATAAATAACAAAGTTGGCAAAGAAAAGAAAAGCGTAGTATCTGTTGCGACAGAAAATATGCATTCAGAGAAAGGAGGAGTTGATTACGAGATTATTTTCTCAAAGAAAATATTATTATACACTAGTAAACCTTACCCCAAAACATTTTTTGTTTAGTCACTATGAAGAATAAGAGAAATAATATAGCTTTTGTGGTCTGATTAGAGGTCGGCGGTCTTTTGACACTGAAACCTTAAGACTCGTCCGTCTTGCGAGACACCAGAATTAATGGAGGATGTGTATGAGAGTGAGGATTACGAGGCAATCCGGGCTCTTTAATGATGTAACGGAGACATACTTTACTTGCTGCGACGTGTCGGTTGAGTCGCAAACGGGATTTTATTTGTTTTTTTATTCTCAAGACAGTTCTGCTTGACGACATCGTATGACCTCAATGGAATGAGTGCCTGAAATCAGGTAACCAATAAAGAATCACTGTACTTTAGAGAAAGTATACGCAATAGAGTAATTACTGGTACATAAATTAATATGTGCTTAAATTGCAAGGAATATTCAATTTTTTTGCGTAATAGGTATTGAAAATATCAAGTTATTTATAGCCTTCTAATGGATTTTATTTTGCCATTTAAGTATAGAAGAAGCCTTACTAAAGTAAAGAACAGTATCACATAAATGCAGGATAAACTAGGCTATAATCAAACTAATTTTTCTGAGTACGGGTTAGATCAAGCTAAACACGAAACCATGTATTTACCGGGTTGGCAGAAGAGTAGTTTCGACCGGCTAGTGACGAAGTGACCAGCGCATCGCGCAGCTGCACCAGAGGTCCGGGGCTCGATCTTCGGGTTGCGCAAGCCTGACTCAGCCTTTCATCCCTCAAGTGGGTCGATAAAATGTGTACCAAGTTCGCTCGGGGACTAAAAACCAGGGCGTCCTGCGACAAGCTGACTACTTGTCCAGGGCATATGCGGAGGCACTCCGGGGTCCAAAGGTCAAGAAAGCAGAAAAAGGGCACTGCAGGCCGTGGCCCACTAGGGCTATTGCGCCACTGAGCTTAGTTTTAAGAGAGTAGTTTCAGTTCTCTGTATTATATAAAACTCGCTTTTTTTCAACACAAAAAATAAACTTTAATCAGTCAAATATCTTCCATTATGTTCGATGAACCTTTTCCCTCTTTCTCGTAACTTCATGATTCCGCCCTTGTAAAACTTCTGAGCTTTATCAGGAAAAAGAAATCAACCAAGTGCTATTTAAAGGTCATCGTTATTAATGAAATTCTTATTTTTTAAGAAATTTTGTAAACTTCGAAATAAACGATAACGGTTAGTGCAAGGTCAGGGTTATATGGGGGATGCGACATCATTTCCCAACCAAGATCCAATAATTTCGCTTCACGTAGCTGTGTGAGGCCTCGCGTTTTCAAGGTAGAATACACTTTCCTTGTGATTTGAATATTATGGCCTTTTCTGTTTGATTGTTTCCTCTAGTTTCATAAGTTTTTGGAAGTAAACATCTGAGATGATAGTTTGGTTGCTTGAAAGTAGCTTAAAATATACAAGAACTTTGCAATCCCATCAAACTGACAGCATGATTTTTTCTGATGCACTTTAGCTTTCGATATGATTTGAGCTAATTCGTCATGATCTTTTTCAATTAATGCTATTGCAAACGACCAGTGATAATTTGTTTAAAAAAAGGGTCAACTGCAGTACGTTTGAAACGCGCATAGCAAATATTGATTCGTTGTGTAAGTGAATTTCTTTCAGTTTATGCGGAACCCACATATCAAGCTTCTTAACGAGTTCAAGATACCTTATGTGATTTTAAATAGTTCCATGTGGCACAATTAACCTTTTTGTAACCTCTCGCACAGTTTTATGATGACTCGATTCAGGTTTGCCGTTTATTTTGTCATGATCAACTTCAGAAGTTTGGCCAGAACGGTGGTCATCTTCAAGGGAGAAATCTCCAGAAAGATATTTTATAAGCCAATTCTGATGCATGCGTTTTGCTAAACAATCATCACCATAAATTTCACAATATCTCATTATGAGCTTCCCCCGCTTAATTTCCTTTATGAAAATGAAAAAGCAAAGCATATGAAAAATATTTATTTCTGCATGCCGTGTTAAAATTGACAGTTGTAAGCAAAAACTAACAGCTGTAAGCAAAAAATACATGGAATGTGCTTATGTGGCAACCTTAAAGTGTCAGCTGCCATATCCCAAGAGTAAAAAATATAGGATTGACAGAAGAATAACAAAACAAACATAACGTGGCTTATTTGTGCAAACCGACGTCTTGCCAATACGATAGTTTTATAACTAAAATGGAATGTGAGACCATAATTGATATTTTTCCCATAACAGTGTATGTTTTCATTAAAAGTAAATGCTTTTTTAATCGCATTTACGATCTGACTGGAGTGACGTTTTAATATGCATGTAAATCTATTCCTTTTGTGAGTTATTCTTACATTTTACTCAGAGCCGCACGATACTTACCGTTGCTAAAAACTATGAACTACTGAATTTGCAGCTTTTTGCCTTTTAAGAAGGATTACGATTCAATTAAAGTAAATTTTATTTATTTATTAATATCTTGAAAATGAGTTATTGCTTTCATTTGGCAATTAAAATCAAGTTCAGGTAAAATAAAATTTATTTATTTATTATCATATTAAAGGGATGCTGCTGCTTTTATTTGGAAGGTAAAATCCCAATCGGGAGGAAATAAAATTCGTAGACTCAATCATGCTTCGTAAAATTACAGAGAAAGAAAAGAAAAAACAACGAAGCAAAATAAATCGTTCTGATATATTATAACATAAATAAATAAAACATAAATGTTCTGACATAAATAAAATCTTTTGTTATATAAGTAAATGAAAAAGTTTGCAATAGTGACATTCGGAAAGTGTCGTATGTATTTTTGCCTTGCAAATAATATAATTCCAAATTTATAAGAATACATTTTTTAATTCGAAAATAATTACCGCACTTTGGAAGAAGTTGCCCTTTTATGTCAATAATATCTTCCAGACATTAATAAAATAGCCTGACAAACAATTCATTTCTTTGACGTAAAATCATTTTACTTCCAGATTAAATTTTTCTGGAATTTCATAAAGTCGAATCAATAAATGCCA
>KK117850.1:348185-368977 GCA_000611955.2 Stegodyphus mimosarum | reverse complement strand
GGATATATATATATATATATATATATATAATACGAAATTATATGCGCATTAGTTATGTTCAGAATTATTTGAATTCTTACTAGACTTGCTTTTCATGATCCCAAGAAATGACGTTCTCTTATCTGACATTAAAAATTAAATACTCTAAATCATTTTAATATTTAGGCACACTTGCATGCAAAATTAAGAGCTTTGAACATTATGTCGAATTTCGGAAAAACTGATGGACATATTTTAATGAAATATGGTATGAGTATACATCCATAACAGAGAAAGATACGTGCCATTCAAAAGCCATTTTATGGATACACGAATATCAGTAAAACTCATTGTTCAGCGATCTCCAAAATCCACGTTGTGATATCGAACTGAAAATGAGTCTAATATGGGGTATGATCCCCTCTCACAATCACACAGTCCACGCAGCGTGACGGCATACTGGACAGGAGGCATGTCAGGAGTCTCCGTGGAAGATTATCCTACTCCTGCAGCAAGACAGTTTTCAACTAAATGATAGTTCTTGGAGGGGAATGGCGAAATGAATTTCTCTCCAAGAGCATTTCAGATATACTGCATAGGGTTAAGGTCAGGAGATCCATCCGGACAGTCCGTCAAATGTCCTTATTTTCCGGATAATCTTTGACCAGTGTAGACAAGCGTTCTCATCCATCAACAGACGCCCAGGACCAAAGCGCCTTTAAAGATACGAACATAGGTATCTAAGATCTCCTCTGCACCTCATAGCAGCTAGCAAGACTTTGTCAAACACATGAGAGTCGGGTTGGCGGCCGTTCAGCATAATGCCTGCCCAAACTATTAGATCTCCCCTACCGTAATCATCCCCTCCCCTGATGAAGGAGGTATGGTATCGTGTTCCAGGTATGGTATCGTGTTATATATGCCAGGCTCCCTTCATATATATATATGAAGGGAGCCTGGCATATATAATCTAGAATAAGTGTCGAGGCTGCATCTCAACTAATTTGTAAAATGTATGGTGCCACACTTAGGTCTGGTCTAAAGCGCATGTTACATGCACACTAAACTCGCTTTCTTGGGCGTTGCGATTTATGAGACTCAAGCAGTGGTCTTCTGGGGTACAATCCTATCTTCTAAAGCTTTCGAGCAACTGTAGTCCGTGAAACTTGGGTTCTAGTGGTAGCATAAACTCATGCGAGAGCTGTGAAGTCTCTGCCCTAAAAGTGGCATATGACAACCCTCATTCGTCATTATGAATCTTGACGTTGTGAATCTTATGAATTGACCTTGTCTAGGTCTTCACGACTTGGATCCAGTGTCCTGAAACTGTTTCCTCACACTGCAGACGACACTGGGCATTAAATTGAACTCTGTAACCACCTGCATTTGTGATTAGCCTGCCTCCAATCTACCTGCGATTCTCCATTTCATTCCGTCACGCGTCATTCGCGGCTGCTCATTTTACCTGATACCCTATAAAATTGATCCTGCTTCTTTCGAGAAAACGGCGAATGTCTTACGTATTCGTTTCTGATTATTTGCATAATTCTTCGGCGGCATAATTAGTCCCGTTTGTTCAATATTTTCCGTAAAAATAGACATAATTTGCAAATTGTCTTAATTTTCCTGATGCGTGTATTTGTAAAAACGTTTTCAAGGGATAATATTCGTTAATGTAATACCCTAGCTTAGAATATTTTAATAAATACAAGATTTGCGAAGATTGTGTTAATATTTTAGTGTATAATTAAATAATAAATACGTCCGCACGACATGTAGTATGACTGAATATTACGATATGTAAGGTAACAGTTTAAAACGTTATCTTTTGTAATGATTAAAAATATTAAAGAAAAGTAATTAACGCTTACCAAGCATATTTTCCTCTGCATTTGTAAATGATTATTAAATCAAATTCAAGGAATAAATGGAAGTAAAAATTTAAATTCTTTTACAAAACGTGTAAAATTTTCTTTAAGCTTACTTTAGAAGTACTTACTACTTTACTTTAGAAGAAAAAACCCACAAAAAATAGTAGCTATTTATACAGATTTGCGTTCATAATATTTATCAGATAAAGGGAGAAAATTCTAATTTAGCAATAGCTATCTTTAATTTTGTGAAGCAGTAGTAAATATATGCACTAAGATTTGTGAGAATCAAACTGCCTCTGCGCAATATATTAATCGATTAGGCAGTAGCCTGATTATCATGTTAATTATTCATTCTCGTCATTAGTGAAATGAATGGTTTGCTTAATGAATATAACAAGATAACAATGAGAGGAATCGATTAATTGACCTTAATTATCATCCCTATGAAGTAATTCTACAATTACCATGAATATTAAACATATGTGTTTTTGCGAAATCCTTCCTTTTTATTGGCTTATTTTTCTATGAAAATGTTAAGCAACATTTGATGCTATACGACAAAGTAATTCCGCTGTTAAGCCTATTTTACTTTTTTAAAATTTAAAACAGATTACTTTGCAGTTATTATACTGAAATTTGAAATGAATCCACAATTTATATACAATTATTTACAGAATATTGCACTTTCAATTGAATAAGGTTGTCGATTTTGATGTCTTCTCGCACATATGTTAGATAAATCTGCTCGACCTTTGATAAATAAATAATAATGGTTATGTCTTTTCGTCACGTAATAGACCACATTATCGCTGTTACATAATATGTCCATCAAGTAACAGAGCAAATAGTCATAGAAGATCTGAGTTATTGTTCACTAAAGACATATTTCGAAGGCACAGTGCATTTTTCATTGTCTCCTGCTTCTAAACTACCTAATTACTCTTTAACTTTATTTGTCGATTTTGATGTCTTCTCGCATACATGTAAGATGAATCTACTAGATCGCTGTTAAATAAATAATAATGGTTATGTCTTCGTCATGTAATAGGGTACATGGTTGCTGTTACATAATATGTCCATTATGTAACAGAGCAAATATTTATAGAATATTTTATTTATTGTTCACTAAACACATAATACTTAACTTGACTACTAAAAATGTCTTACATAATTGTGTTTTAACTAATGTAGATTATGAACAGCTTAATCTTGATAAATCGACATCATACACTTGACTAATCAGAACTCTATGTGTTAGTGACACTTGGTAAATCAGAATTCTATTCTTAGGAACACTTGGCAAATCAGAATTCTTAGTCAAATCAGAATTCAGCGTCGAAGACCAGAGTGTAGGTGATATAATAGTGGTGAATATCCTTAAATTGGCTGGGATACATGAGATTCTTTGTCACAGCAGTAAGTTACCATCAATATGCTGTATGTAGACTTTTGGATCAACCTGTGGATAACAAAGATATTAGCATTGTTTAAGAAATTTGGCTGCAAAAATTGATCTGGAATCAAGCAAAATGCATGTCGTTTTCGAAAACATGTTAACAATACTCTGCTTTATGGAGACCTTTTATTTAGCTGAACAACAATGAATTTCAGTTTAACGTTTTCGATCGCGAAGGAAAATTTGTTCCATCACCAGAGTAATCATCACCATCGGGCATGGTAAGTTTAATACATTTCTAGGAGATTCGATTGACTAAATATTCTCAACATTAGTTGCGATTAAGTACTTTTTACTTACATTATTTGTGGTTATAATATATTATTATTATTATTTTATACAAACCAATTCCAGGCGTGGGTTCGAACCCCACATCTGAAACCAAAAAATGTTGCGTGCGTACGGGTTCGTAATAGACTGAATGAACAAGGCCGACACAATGTTATTAAAATTTAATCTTATAAAAAATATAACAAAACGATGGAATTTTGTTCAGACATATTCGTACAATTGTTAACAATATCAGGCAGTAATAATCAGTAGAACGCAAATACGTTAAATAGAACGCAATAAAACAATAGCTGTAATTTAAACTACTAAAAACATTAAAATAACAACGCAGTTCAAGGAGGAAGAGAAAGCTAATTCAGAAATCTCAGTTTGCATGGAATATCGTTTTTAATCGGTTGCGAGAATTTTCTGGTAATTTCTTTGCTTCTCGAGATTTCTGGAAAGCAAAAGAGTAGCATTACTGTTGCAGCTAACATAATAGTCAATTATATTTATCCAGTTTCAATACAAATAAAAGAGATATCCATTTATTCAATTTTAAATACACGTGTTCTTATAGTTTTAATTTTTTGCTTTCTCTTAAAATTTATCATGCGCTGCATTGCACGGGGAAATGAAAGAATTTTAATTATAATTCTACTAAAAATAGCTAAATGCAAAATTCGTAACAATACGCATGTATTTCAATATAACAACATTAGAAGACACAACGTGTTCCATAAAATTTTCTTCTATAGTGAAAATTTTAAACTGTGTATCCTCTCATTAAGCCTCTGATTCTTTATAAAAATGAAAACTGTGGCCGATAATTCTGGCAGGTTGGCTGGTAATTCTTTATATGAATAAAAATTCCTTTCAGAAATTATAATATTTTCAGAAAGCAACAGTAATAATGAAAGCAATTCAGCAAGAGACAAGTTAAGTGAGAAAATTAATTAATATCTTTAGTTTGATTCGATACTAAACCTGTCATTATAAATATTATATAATTACATATGGAATTTCAGCCATTTTGCACAACATGTAGTTGCATAGCTTTTTCTGTATGTTCAAGATATAAATCACAACGGTCTTCATTTTCGGATCTTGCTCATGTTTTTATACTCATGTATAAAGATCTGTGTATAATCTTTTTAACTCAGGTTACTTGTAGAAACATAGGATTTATTTGGAAGCAGGAGTCATAAAAAATGAACAACGCCCTCCCCGCGACTCAAACCACGGACCGCTCGAATACGCGTCGAGGGGGTTGACCACTACAGTACGAAGGCATGCGAAGAAGGTGGAAAAAATACCTTATATACTCCCCCTTTTAAAGGGCAACTGAGATATAGAATCCCAATCGCCAAATCATGGTGGTCGAGGATCAACCACCACATTTTTTAGTTCCTGTGCCACTGTAGAGACATTAGGTATTTTTTTAAGCAACATGAAGAATGAGCAATGCCCTCGCCGGGACTCGAACCACGGACCTCTCGAATACGCATCGAGAGTGCTGACCACTACACCACGAAGGCATGCGAAGAAATACCTTATATACTAATCTCATACGAAAAGCATGAAGTTGCAAGTCTATATCTAAGATATTTATTTTAAAGTAAATTATGGCTTTGGTTCTTAAAATAACAGCTGATTAAGTTTTAACTAAATAAACACATTTACAAATGAATAACAGTTTTCTAAAAATTTTAAAATATATGTTACATTGTAATTTTTTCCTGTTGGCAGTGATGGACTTAAAATAATCGTAACTTTTTTACAAATAACTTTAACCGAAATGTATAAAATGAAGACATCAAAAAGGAAAACAAAATATTCTCCTTTTTTTTTCCTATCATAAATTAATATCAACAAATAAATAAATCATCAAATGTTTTCTTCACCGCTTAAGGAACTTCTAGAGCAACTCTTCCAAAAATAATAATCTAAGTTATATCAGATTTCCTACACTATTCGCAACTCATTTCGCCGGCGGCAGGTAAATCTTGAGCGGTCTAACCGTTGACACTCCTGCCGCCGCTCATGCTACCTGAAATGCATTTTCGTAATTATGTTTCCGCTCGTTATAATTTTTCTCCTCCGAGAGACGTGTGTTAGCTTAAGGAAGGAAAAAAAAGAGAAATTTTAAATAAAATAAGAGCAATTAAATTAATTATTCGTAAAATAATGCCTCCCAGAGTTTGCTGTATTTTAAACATATGTTATGGAAGTTGAAATGAATTTATTTTTATTACATAATTCTTAATGTAATAAATTTAATTAATCTATAAAATAATCGCGTAAAATTTTAATAATTACTACGGAAATAAATCTGTTTTCCATTCAAGTAGCATATTCAGACATACTGCTTAAACTGGAATTAAGTGAGCGCAGTGTATTGTTTTCTGGATTATTTTTCTTTTCTATGGTTAATTATTCTATATAATTTTTTACTCAAAAAATTTTTAATTTTAATCTTACGATTCTCTACACTTTATTAATCTTAGTTGATTTCACTCTTATCTCACTGCGACAGCCTAGATTTCTACGACTGATTTGCCTGCAGACGCTCGTTATCAAGTATAGGCTATTTTTTGGAATATTTTGAATGGTTTTCTTTTCTTAGATTTCTTGCAGTTTGCCCATTTAAGAACATAAACTATTAAATTTATGGTATTTTCGTGACGAATTATTCAATGACGTAAGGATTTATTTTCCAGTATTCCAATCTGATTGCAATGGGTATTTTGCTTTTTGGTTTTAATAAACCTCACGATTTTATTACTACTATACTTGGAAGTAAAAAAAAAAGCGTTACTTTGCGCATATATTGGCCACAAAGCCCGTAAGATCACACCAGTGCAATAGTGTTTCGGTTTATGTGATCATGGCAAAGCATTTGAAAACCATCTGCCCAAGGGAGGGGATGTATTCGTGGAAAAATTTCTAAGGAATACTGACTCATACAGTGCAATATTGTAACGTAATATTTGGACTGCAGAGCAGTCATTGGAAAGAGTTTTTTTATAATATATTCATGCATGCTTTTACAGAAAATTGTTGGAATAAAATGTATCAAGAATTATAAAAAAGAATTATTTATTACACGTTTACGGAGGTTATAGTCCAAAAAATAGAAAATACAAATGTACGCAAACAGGCGTTAGGCCTAGAGCGAATTACAATTTTAATCTGTTGATAATTCTACAACTGAAACATGCAGATTAACTAAAGGCATAAAAACCTTAAAAACATAAGAACATAAGGCATAACATAACAACATCATTCAATCACTTTTAAAGCAAAAAATGCACAATTTACCAACATGTAGGAATAAAAAGACAAGAGTTCATCGAGCAGGGTAAGACAGTGGATACATACATAAATGTTTGGTGCGGAGGATTACAACAGAAAAAGGCAGGTGCGCAACTAGAAGCCATAGCAGTGTTATATACAAAATTTTGCATTTCTGTGGGTACTATTTTTTGAGTTATGTGAGATACATACGTACGCACATACAGACATCAAGAAAATTATCTTCTGAATCCATTTTAAATCCATTTTACAATCCGGTTTGGAAAAAATTATCCCTTATTCTGCCCGTGCGTATATATGTCATGCAAAACATTGTTCAAAATAATTTGAGAGCAGTCAAAATGGATATTTCCGTCGAAATATGATACGCGAAAGATTTCGCGATTAGAATAATTCTTTTGCTTAGTACAAGGAATTAAAAATGCTGCATCACAAATACATATGCATTTCAAAGAGAATCGACTGCGTAAAGTGAGTGGAACACTAACTTCTTTATTTAGCCTGCAGACAATCAAGCAAACATACAAAGAAATCAAAGTAGTTAAGTCAGTAGCATGTAGTAATTAATAGAAAGACTTGAAACTGCTGCGGAGTTCTCTTCAGATTACTACCTATATGTAACGTACCAAACTTAAAAATTTTCTTAATCATGTAGGGTTATATCCAGTACATGATTATGAAATCAGATCGTCACTTTTGATTTACTGTCCCGTCTTGAACTTAGAATCTTAAAATACCACTGAAATGCAATAGTTATAAAATTGAGCTGAAATTAATTTGTAACACTTACTTGTATTTACGACTAGAACTTACCGACATGTAAATCATAGTTACTTCTTGCTTGGAATGCAAGATGGTATGTGCTAAAGTTGAACAGATAATTAAATGCTTAGTAAACCTGTCTCATAATTAAGCGTGCGGTCTAAACACAAATGCTAGCAAAACCCAGAACTTACCGCAACCAGCATGGCTGGCCAGATAGGTGAATTATAACAGTTAGAAGGCCAGAGACTGAGTTGCCAACATTCTCTATTTAACTTAACTGAGTTTGAACTATCTCTTTAACTCTGGCTTGGTAATTAAAGCCTGCTTAATTTACAATTCTACTGAAGACTACGGAACTAGTAAAAGTAGAGCCCATATGTAATATAAAACATAACGCATGACATGCTAATAGAAGTAAATCTTACAACAGTATGATGTCCCCTAAAAGCAACAAATATACACATTTTAAAATCAGGTATTTGTTAATAGATGGTAGTTCAGTTAGAAATATTTGTAGTGTAGTTTGTAACTTTGCCTTTAAAAGGGCTGTGACTAAATCCTATATACCTGGTTGTAACGAAAGTTTTCCACCAAAAAGTGTTCTTAATAAAGTTATAAAAGAAAACTCGAAAGCAGTGCCTTTACTGCGAGTAGTAATCACCACCCAAATCTATGATTTTCTGCCAACATTTTGGTAGTTTTGCGATCGCGAGTCCAAAAACAGATAAACCTCATTTCGGACGTCCTGTGCAGAATGGAAGATAGCACCAGCAAGATGTAGCTGCAGGTGCGAAAAAAATAAAAGTCCGAAACAGCGATGTCGAGAGTATATGGTGGACGTGGCAAAAGATCCCACACGAGTCCGTACATAGTCCAGTCAGTGAATGCAGACACAGGTGGTCTTGAATTACCTTGATGGAGAATTACCCTTTTGCCCCGAAACTCAGTTCGATATTTTTCCTTCATAGCAGCATCAGCAAGAACTAGAATCTCGCTGTACGCCTTACTGTCGAGGGTTTTACCTTTTTCCATATACTCTTAGTGGATAATACCAGTGCAATTTCACCAGATACAAAACATGATCTTTTTGGTAATCAAATTGCATTTTGCGACGCTGCCGACGGGCTTACCGGGCTCAGATTGTAGAGACATTAGGTTATTTCGAAGCAGGAGACATGAAAAATGAGCAACGCCTTCGCCGGGAATCGAAACACGGACCTCTGAAATACCGGCTCAGTGTGCTGACCACTACACCACGAAGGCACGCTAAGAATGTGGGAGATATACCTTATATACTCCCCTTTTTAAAGGGCGACTAGGGTTTTAGGGGACCTAGTCGCCAAATCCTGGGTGTGGAGAGTTATCTTCCACAACCCTTTTAGTTCGGGCGCCAGTGTAGAGACATTAGGTTTTTACGAAGCAGGAGACATGAAAAATATGCAATTCCTACGCCGGGAATCGAACCACGGACCTCTGAAATACCGGCTCAGTGTGCTGACCATTACACCAAGAAGGCACGCTAAGAATGTGAGAGATATACCTTATAAGATCAACCCCCCTTTTCGGCCTGTGCTGTGTAGGTAAATCCATTTTTCATGAGAAGTGACGATCCGGACCAGAACTTTGTCCTTGCGTTGATATTCGAGCAGATTAGAACAGGCTCGGACATGTCTGCCTTTATCTGCTTGAGTCAGCTGATGAGGCACCCAGCGGTTGAGCTTGTATGTCAAATTTATGCGACGGACAGCGCAACTAATGGACATGCTACTAACATCTAACTCCTTAGCAAGCTCTGGAATTGTTGCATGCTGATCTTCTTCCACAATTTCTCGCAGGCAGGCCTCATCAACATCAGGAGTCCGGCCAGAGTGTTCTGATTCTTAAATGTCATAGTCTTTTTGTTTTAACTTTCGGTGCCAAACCTTCATAGTGTCATGTGATACAACATTAGTGCCTAAAGCTGCCCACATGGTTTAGTGACATTCTGTAGCTGAGTTTTTGCAACGGAACTGGAAGTAAACGATGGAACTAATCTGGTAGCCTTATAGTTCCAATTTCAGACACCTTGTACTAGATGATACGATTAATCGATTTTACAACACAGTCGCTTTCTTCCAAAGGCCAAAAATTGTTTAACAAAATATGATTAAACATGCCAACGCAAGCTGCTTCCGCAGACGATATTTCCGGTGACGGGAAACTTTCGTTAAACACCGATATTTTGACATGCAAACATTATCTATTACATGAACTTTAAAAAGACATTAGTTACTTCTTTCAAATTATTTAATAAATAAAATATTATCTTCTCAGTTTTAGGGGCTTTATTGACTTCTATTACTTCTACTACTTAATATAGTTTTTGAAAGTCAGTTCATTTCTGGAGTTCACTTCGCACTTGTTCGCGTCTGGAGGTTATATAGTCATAAAATTGCCACCAGAAATTTGCCTCCAGAAGGATTAAAAAATTATCATATCATCACCGTAATATGAATTGAAATTGAAAAAATGTAATTGACCGCTATGTTATCTGTAACTGTAATTCCACCCTCGTATTTGTTTTCAGTACTTTCCAGAAGTAGAAAGTACTAGAAATATCTCGGCGGCCCGTTGAAAGCTATTTAAGATCAAAGAGAGAGCATCTGCAATCAATTGCTTAGTTATTGTTGTTGTGAATTGTTACTTCCGCGTGAACTACGACATCCGAGCTAGCTTTCTCTTTAGATGATCTTTGCATTGCGTTGAGTTTGGCGATCTTAGTAGTTTGAAATGTAACTACTTATTGTAATCTGTGGTACTGAGAACTCTTGTACGAGAATTTCTGCGGAAAACTCCCGAATTTTGAAGTGTTTCTTTTAATAAAGTAAATTTTATTAACCTCTCATTGTACCTGTTTGCATTTAATCTGTTACGAACCCGTACGAGCATAATGATATTTTAATTCAAATGACTGCATCTTTACTGATGCATTTGTTTCTTTAATCAGAAGGTTTATAATATTTGTTTAAAATATCGTTTCATCTAAAAGAGTGGTATATATTTAATTTAATTCTAAATATGAAACATACTGTTGAAGGCTTCATTTATTTACTTAGCGTATTCAGAAAGGTTGATAAATCTTCAAAATTCAAAACAAAAAAATTTCAACTGGTAGTTTTGTTCTTTTTTCAAGCTTCTTCATAATTTAATTTCAAAATATACCTTCGGCTGAACTCATGCATCAACATCTGTCATTTCATATTTCATCGTACTCTAAGACGTCGTTTCAAAAATTTCTTTTCATCGGCTTGTGGAAAAACTTACTTTTTCTGGAGTAAAAATAATAATCTTTCCTTTTTTGCATAGCGCAAGTTTTTCTTCCGCGGTATTTTTCTCTGCTTAGTTACTTCCAAGGTTTCCAACCAGAAAAAAAAATCTGTATTTTCTGCCTCGTTGATTTTTGATGCAACTATGGTTAAGAATTATAGTAATGGACTTGATTTTGTTCGATTGACGAAGATTTAGTCTCTTTTTGGGAGGGGGGGAAGGACATTTTCTGTTTGAGTTATGCTTCTTTTGTTTAGTTTCCTTCTTTTGCGAATTGCATGCATTTTGGAGTTTCGGATTTTCATTCGGGTATGAATTTTGTAGGCTTTTTATTTTAAAATGTTATGTTTAAATGCGTAGGGGAAAATAATTTCTGTTTACTTTAAGTTAATCAACCTTTTGAATCTCAGTCTCATTCTTACTTTTAAGTATTATCTTAAATTATAGAAGTGGTAACATCTGTTTAAGACTTAATCTGCATCAATCTTTATTAGCATAAAGAGGCAATTTGCCCAGAAGGGCTATTTATTTCGTTTTGGCATTTTGCGTTGGTTCACTATAAATACTGAATCACTTTTGAAATTATTTCCACCAAATACTAGAGCTCTACATTATATTTAAAGAAATTAAATAATGAAGAATCTGCATGAATGTATATATATTTCTAGCCTTGTGAAAAAACAACGACACATAGAGACATTAAATTCTGAATGACGTAGTCCTCCACTCGAATATGGGCATCTAGAAGTCCAAATTTGGAATCTGGAATTTGTTTCATTATCTATTTCATGTTTTGTAAAACTTTAACGGATTTTTGATTAACAAACTCAACGATTTAGAAGAAAGCAATGGCAACATTACACACAAAAAAAAAAAAACATTTTTATCTCCAGCGCACGAGACTGTGTATCAGAAATTCTAAATATGGTGCTTGTGCTATTGAATTCAATTTTGTATGGTTTAAGTGCGAAGAACGTTAGATTTAATAGATAAAGGTATCACACAAAACGTTAAAAAAACAACCCCTTTGGGCGTAATATAAAATCTGAAAGATTTCAGATTTTTTTTCAGTATTTAAAGTTCATTAAACTTTTAGTAAATGTGAGTAAACGTTTTAGTAAACTTTTAGTAAATATTTGTTTTTCAATGATATTTATTGATTTTATAATAAAAGGAATGTTAATTTTCCCTCTTATTATTACATGAGTCTGTACAGATGATTATTCTTGAGATTCGAATGCAAGCATATTTAATACGGTAACATTCATTATTTTGCATATTTTTCCCTATAAAGTAGCTACATTTAATTTTTCATTCATGTGACAAGTCGTAAATGGCAATAAAGGGAATTTGTCATGTTATGTCGTCTTTCTTAAGTGGACGGATGCTTTCTTGGGCATTGGCTCGTTAGACATTGTCTTCAACGGGATTCGAGCATTTTGCAGCAGTGTTTGAATCAGTTAAAAGACGACCGATTCACCAAGAGGAAAATGAGGTTTTGAATTTTGTGCTAGAAGCCAAAATTTACAAAAAGAATATAATAGGAGTTTGAGCATTATGAAACTTACGCTGAGAAGTTCAGCAGCTGCAGTGTCAATATGCAGAATCTTGCAGAAAAAACCTCAGCTCTTAGAATTAGCTACATGGTCACGAATACTGCAAATATGACTACTTATCGACATATACAGAAATGTCCTTAACATGTTTTCACTCTCAAATCATTAAAGCTGTTTAATGACCACTTCCGTTCATGGTTAAGCTTTTAGATTACATTCAAGAGAATTCACGAAGATTCATCGTCAGATAATTATACAGTTTGTGTATTTAATACATACTACTCCATCTAAATCGAAAGCGTAGGATATCGTGAAGAATTTCCCATTTCTGCTGATAATGACCTTAAAGTAATCGAACATTAAAATCAGAGTTTCTGGAGTGAGAGTATGTTGAATCAGGTGTATGTAAGAGAGATGTTGCAACTTGTATAGAATTGCATAGAATTACAATAACGACTCAAGAAGCTATTACAATATATCATCGCATTATGATAACCTGGAATTGAGACTTCTTTCCATAGAATCTCTACATGGAAGAGAAGATAAAGAAGCTAATATTTTATTTCCACTTGTTTAATAGTGTCTTCTACAAGGATGTAGGTGAGAGAAGGAAAGAAAATTGCATATAAATACGAACTTAATTCTATTCGTGAATTTTTAAATAATTCAAGTTCTATCTAAAAAGCAAATATTAATTTATTGCTAATAAAGGTAAAGATAAGCATCCTACTGAGAAACCCGAAGACGAATTTACTTTTTGTGACAAATTTCACTTATTGGTAAATTACCTTAAAGCTTATTCAGTATCTTTTGACAGCAAGAAAAACTTAATATCAATAAAAATTGCTTGCTTTAGTTGTCTTAAAGTAAGTCATATTGTTTAGGCTTACATGAGAAGTGATAAGACTATGATGGCTAGCCAAGTTACAAAGTCTTGTGTCTGTTACAAGCTTCAGTTGTATGCGTTCAGAACAGAAATCGGCAGGTGAGAACTCTTACCAGCTGTCCTAGATATCAGGTCTGAAAGGACGTATTTAAATGATAATGTGATTAAATACTCGAATAAAGAAACTCCGGTGAAATTAAATTAATACACAATTTATTTAAAGGCATAGAAACTAGTGAGAGGCTGCCAGATGCAAAATGGATACGAGTAGCATAGCTCAGTGGTCTCAAACTCATATCGCACGTGGGCCGAATGCACGACCTGTAAACACATAACGGGCTGGATTTTTTTTTATCAAAATGAGAGTGATTTATATATGCACGGGTACATTCGTGTATTCGTGTATATCCCTAATGTGTTGGATATCATCCCTTTATAACCTGATGCTATAACTCACGCGTGTGTGTGGCGTGTTACGTGTAAATTACAAAACGTTTGGAAATTATATTTCTAAAATTTAATACACCTCGAACATGGTTTGATTGGAAATTTATTTCAAGAATATTCAGTTTATTTTCTACAATGTTTTTCTCTATATTTATCCTGATTTAAAAATTTTTCTTCTTTCCTTGACTGCAATTACACAATTATTGTATTCTTTCTTTCCACTGAATTCTTTTTTCAATTTCCTTCAGCTACTTAATCCCTTACAGATAGTTATGAAAACGTAAATTATATAGCATAGAAAGTAATAGAAAAAATATGGAGATTACTTGCTTTTTTATGGAAAGGTAAAGAAAAACTCAGATTTACATACACAAGCGTGCGATTTTCAGTGGTGAACCGCAGTCCTTTTTTATTAGCTGTCCCTTTTAATTACTATTTAATAAATGTCCGTCCTGAACTTGCTTCTACTGCCAGAATATTAAAGGAATCTTTTTAAGTAGATAATTGTGTGAGCAGCCTTGAAACGATTGAAGAAGTTAATAAAATAAACTTTTTATAAAATCCAGAGAATTAGTAACATCAGCAAAATTTAATCTCAGGGGAACGAAATCGAAATATTCAATCGAGTTCAATATGTCTTTTCAAAAGAATGATTCTTCACCAATGCTGGGATTAACAGATGACACCCTTTCGTGTAAAATGTATTTCCAGAACGAGAAACTGAATATCATAACAAAATTCGGCCTTCTAAGATGTAAATCTCTCATAATCCTACATCGTAACTTCTCTTGCAAAAATGTTAGAAGTAAGAGTTAAAAGGTATGAAAGTTTTTCAAAGCATTTAAGCAGCTCTATGAAAGGACTGGTTCTGACTTCTAACGTAAATTACAACGCTGAATATAGTATCTAGGTTAAGATTTTATTATAAATTTTGTGATGAAAATGAAGATACATAGGCCTCTTATATTTTTGTCATTTGAAACGAAAAATGATCAGGTATCAGTTATAGTTATCCAATCTAGTCAAGAACTGCTCCTCTTAAGAAAATAACTATACAGGACAGTATCTATTATCGTGCTTGAACAGAACTAAACTTGGTAGTACAGACATTCCTGTCGTGGTAATGCAGAGTATAAAGTTTTCTTTCTGAAGTTATTCGATAATAACCTTGAATTGGAGGAAACGAAACATACCGTGGTTTGCTTTGGTTTATTTGATTAAGGCAAAGCACACGAGAGCTATTTGCTTCAGGAAAGGAATCCCTTTGTGGACGGCTTCTAAGCGCATACAAGGGGGCAAATCTTTATTTGGAACTATGCCAAGGCAATAAGAATATTGATACAGACAGCCGAATGACGGCGCATTTTGCCTCCAGAAGTTACACCTCCAAACAATATCTGAAACTAAAGTGGCAGAAGTGTCTAGAATCCTTAACTGAGTTCCCACGGCTACAAAGATATGAATTGCCAGGCAAAATAAATTCCAAAAAACGTAAACATGTTTTGGTAGCTAATTAATAAGAATTTGAAAGGTGATGAAGGGTATTATAGGTGCTTTCCATCCTGAAAGATATTCGTAGCTTGGGTTTAACGATTTATTAAATAGAGTTTAATCAGCAGACCTTACCTATTCTGAGACTGAACAGGCCGAAAGAAGGCTAATTCTGTTAATAAAAAAGAATAAATAAATAAGCAAAATGAAGCTACCCATTAAGAGTTTAGTTACTGATAATAATGGAATCTTACGATTTACGTCTCAAGTCATGTATCGGCAAGCCAGTACTAATTTCAAATACCGAGTTCTGTTGCCATCAGATAACCTTATTTTTCATGTATAGATTTTTTTGAAACACTGGGAGTCACTTTGTCACTCAACAATCTCACACTTTCACCACTCAACAATAATTGCTGTTGATAACTAATTTATGTATGAATTACTGGATTTCGAAGGCCAGAAAAACTATTCCAAAGGTTGTACAACAGTGTGCTCTGTACAAAAAGGTTCCGTATACGGAGAATTGAATGTGATTCCACAGTGTTACCTGCATGTAGGGTTCAAGTCCGTCACATGATGTAGTGGTTGGTGACAAAGACTGTTTCAAATCATGAAATGCATACTCAAAAACCTTCATGGAACATCCTCATTTTCTGTGAGGAATTACACGCTATTATTTGATTGTGAGGAAGGTTTAAACGCTAGACGTTTTACTTATGTAAATGGTGATTTGGAAAATTTAGGAAGACTTAACGTCCGTCTTTTTACAAGAAGCAAAGCGATCAGATGAGTAACTTCGAAATTACTGACTCTGAAATGCTAAATAAAAGAATCAAGCATGGGCAACAGACACAAGAATATGTTCGACACTTCGTAGAGTATTTAGAAGAGTAATGATACTTACTTCGGAACATTACTTCGGAACAAAATTCAGCCACTTTCCAATTGTATTTTTAGAAAGGAATAAGAAACGTGCGTATTGGTAATTGGCTTGAATAGCAGAACTTCCAAAGATAGCCAGTAAAGAGTTGCTCAAATTAAAACAAACTGTGGACCTAGAAGCCGACAGAGAACGTGTACCGTTTAAATAATGAAAAAAGGATATCTCCTGACTTAGTTTACCATAACAGAAGTGGAAGAACAGTGAGTGTTTCTTCATGTGATTAGTATAAAACGGAATTAAATAAATTAATAAATTTTTCTTTATTACGATCCTATATTTAGAGTATCAATTTGTTTTTTGGTTCATTTGATTTCAGAATTTCTCATATGATGCTTGCTTACCTTAGGGTATCATTTTATTTGAAATAAATTAGATTATTCAAAATTTATGTAATTTCTTTTCGAAATTTAGTATTTAAAATCTTTCAAATTAGTTCTATTTTACTATCATACAGTTTTAAATTCCATTCTAATGCTTATTATATTCTGGCATTCTCTGTTACCTAAATTGGTAATATGTTTCTCATTTAGATTTAGTTACTGTTGCAAAATATCTGAATTCTTGGTGACAATCATTATGAATATACTGTTAAGCCAAAGGTGTAACGCTTTGTAACTTAATTGTTAACAGAAAGTGTGTACGTTAAGTAACAACTATTTTTGATACTATAAATTACTACTTCAAGCGATATCTCGAAGTAATTCGCTAAGGGAATGAAAATTATTTGAAATTACTTTATTCTTCTAACCTTCAAATTAAGAGGTGTAATATTTCCAACTCTGAAATTTTAGCAAATTGTTTGAATTTAAAATTTGTCTTTAAAATGACGCCTTGAAAATCTGTGAACTATTAAGGAATGATATTTATCTCATGATTGTGTCATTATATTTTTACAGTAAAAAAAGCTAAAGAAGATGCTTTCTATGTACTCTGCTGTTTAAGCAAGACTTTTCTAACAAGACAAATTAGTAAAATTTAACAATTTAATTATTACAAATACACATCATTCCTATAGCTGCAATTTAGCTGTACTAAACATGTTTTGTATTTTTTCTCCATATTATTGTTGGGAGAAAAATTAGAAATTTGCTTCATACTCTTACATATGAATGATTCCTGTAAGATTTAAGAATGCTGCAGTTTTTAATATTATCACAAAATAAAATAAAATAAGATAAATGAGCTATAGTCCAAAATTAACTAAAGATAATAAATGTTTCTAAATTTCAAACATACAACGAGAATTAGTACTGAGGCATTTAACACATTACAGTAAACATTAAATGTTACATAACAGAATTAAAACTATAATGTAGAATAATGTTATGGACTTCGTAAAATGTGTCTAGCGAAGAAGCATACTAATATTTTACAATTATGTCAAATTGTCGATAATTATTTTAATTTCCTGAAGGATGTAAATTCTGAACGTCTTTAACTAAATTAAAATGAGATATATTTGTAGTCTGAAAATGTCTAATTTATCCAGAATTCTAGTAATAATTAAACAGTTTAGATATTTGAAGAAAGAAGTTAAGTTCCTTATAATGAAAGTAATTTATAAATAAAAGTAAATTTAATGAGCATATCTTCTCATCACTTTTATGTATGTTAGCAAAATGTATAATAAAGTACTGCATTCAACCTCACTTCGAAGGGACAATAAATTTTAGAACATCAGTTTTTATCCCAAAGGCACGTTTTCCCAGATGGGTTTTATTCTCGAAACGGCACTTCGCGTCGGATCACTAAAAGCGTTGAATCACTTTTCAAATTGTTGCCACCAAATAGTATCGCCCTGTTTTATATTTAAAGAAATTAAATAATTAAGAATCTACATGATATATGTTTCTCACATCCTGAAAAAATGACGGTGCCTAGAACCATCAGATTTTGAATAACGCAGTTTTTCAACCGAATATGGCCACCTGGAAGCCCGAATTTTGAATTTTGAATTTGTTTTATTATCTATTTTATATTTAGTAAAACTTTAAGGAATTTTTGATTAACAAATTCAACGATTTCAAAGTGAGCAATGGCAATATTGCACGGAATAAAACATTTTTATCTCCAGCGCAGGAGATTTTCTATCGAATGAAAAGGAGAAACCTATGCTGTTTTAAATATTTTTAGCTCAAATGCTCTCGAAACGGCTCACAAAATGTGTATGTGTGTGTAAACGAACCCTTTGGGAATATTATAAAATTCAAAAGCTTTCAATTTTTTTTACTTTATTTTCAGTGAAATATATTTAAATACTTAGTTTTCTTTTTTACAAATATAAAGTTCTTCTATATATTTGAACACATGCAGATATTTTAAGTATTTTTTTAATACTTTTTAATCTAACTAATCTTTGCCATGGATTTCGATTGGAAAGAACTCAGTGTATCTTGAACCAAATGACACCAAAAGGAAAGTTAAATTTTATCTCTTAGCAAATTGGAAACTGCTGAAAGAGAAAACTGTTATCTCTTCATTTGTTTGCTTTCTTTGTAAGTAATTATGCATTTAAAATTCCCATATTTTTAAAGTTTGGAAGAATTAAAGTTAGAAATTAACACCTAATTTTTACTTTTGTTACAAATATACTTCTCTTTTGGAAAGATGCGATGATCGTTAAGCATATTTTATATAGTTTTATGAAAATAACTTGTTTATTTTTGACTGTAGAAATAAGGGAAAATGTTGACTTAAGCACGTAAAACGGTAGTTTGGATAGTTTTGAGATTGAATTTCAAAACTTACTAAGTTCTTCTAGCTATTTTTTTTTCTCTCTGAAACTCAACTGCGAAGAGAACTTTTTGTGCCAACAATGCAATCAATCATCATTCTTCCTCATTTCGTTTCCCGCTTTTGAGTCAGCTCTATATTGGATTTTGGGAGAACCTCTCTTCATGCTTGCACATCTTATTTAAAATTATGCAGTTCTGCAGCGTATTTAGTTGCCGGAGGAATCTTATTAAACGGAGACGTTAGGGAAACTAGGTAATTCAGAAAACCTTTGAATGATACAGCGCTATGAGTCCTTTTCATAAATATAAGCTTTTTTTCAAAATTATTTAGGAAAGTTTAAAGGGCCTGGGGAGAAACATATTTGATTTAATCTTTGGATGATATTGAATATTTAGCGAGAATACAAGAAAAAGACATGATCTGGATTACCACATTAAGGAAAAGGTATAAAACTCAAAAATAAGCTGAAAATGTAATTTAAGTAAAAAGAACATTAAGAGACAATTTATTCTTGGAGAAAATGAAACGAATTCAAGAGAGAATTACACTTTTTTATCTATAAAGGTATCCAGAGCAAATCCGGATACTTCATCAATTTGCATCCCAACTATAAACATTACAGCTAATATAAACAAGTACGGGAAAACTTAACACTCTGAAAATGGAAACATTGATCAGCTAACAGCGCCATACACATATTTTTCTCTTATATCATGCACCTCTCCTAATATAAGTTTGTAGAGTTATAAGGTTTCTCCTTCAATCTCTTGACCTTCTTCGTGAGCATAAACTGTGAAACCTTATGTGGAGGACAGTGAGCAGATCTAGGCTATGTCCTTTGGTGTTGAAGAACTACAAAGTCAGAAGGAGGGTTTAAAAGTGACCCTTTAATTCAAATATTTACAACTCTTCAAATTGAGAGTAAGCCACTACTTGGGCTGAACTAAAATAATATTAAACTAAAGTGTGTTAACAAATTCAATACCTAACTTAATTCTAAATAGGACGGCGAGGGAAGCTTAACTCTTAGTGAAATGCAATTATGCGAATTTCACTAGCAAACACTGGTAATTGCAAATTGCCTATGAAGGCGAACTTTCAGTAGACAGAGGAAATCTTTGCGCGCACAGCCTTACGGCGATAAATCCAAGGCTCTGTCTTTCCCCTCGTTAACTCCTGCCTTTTAAACTGCTAACAGATATATGCGATTTGCATAAATATCTCACTCGCGCTAAATTCGGGCAGCAACTGAAACTTTGAGAATTCGATAGGAAAGTTCAAACTAAAAATAATTTGGTTAATTAAAATAATGAATGCTACATAGTTGCTCCCAGAATTTAGTAGTCTGAAACTAAGTAGCCTAAAATCGGCTTTTAGTGAAGATGCTAAATTCTAAATCTAAATTTTCCTTCCTATTCGCCATCCTTTACAATTGTAAGTTTTAAATTTAGTTTAAATCTCTGTTTGTGTCTTAGATATTTTAACATACAATAAATATTTACATCCTTTTGCTTCTTCACATCAAAAAGATCCATCACCAATTTGGCTTGATTAAAACTCTCTGGTTCCTTCCAATCTGGAAGGAAATAAATTTTAATTTAATGTTATAAGTACATTTCACCTGAAAAGTACAACATTCCCTCCCTCTGATACTTTCCGTAATGACCTTTTATTCGCGCTTTAGGATTCGCCGTTTTTTATTTTTTTTTACCCCTTTCCCCAAACGCATTTATTTTAACCTCATTTCACTTTTAAACCTTCCCAA
>KK117850.1:324020-344234 GCA_000611955.2 Stegodyphus mimosarum | reverse complement strand
GCTGCTTGGCCCCTCAATGCTCCTGTCGCTAATATGACCTTCTGATGCTCCGGAACTGGATACAGCAAAAAATGCGCTTCTAACTTTTCCAGGAATGTGTTCACAGGTCCTCTGGCATCAAAAACTACTGCCGGCTTCATGGCTGCTCTGATGGCTTCCACTATGAATCCAAATCCATTAGGCATTGCAGCTGTATTCTGGGATGTAGTAGTCATATTCCAACTTCCTTCCATCATTTTAAATGTTCGGGCGCCAGTATAAGGTTTCTCCTTCAATCTCTTGACCTTCTTCGTGAGCATAAACTGTGAAACCTTATGTGGAGGACAGTGAGCAGATCTAGGCTATGTCCTTTAGTGTTGAAGAACTACAAAGTCAGAAGGAGGGTTTAAAAGTGACCCTTTAATTCAAATATTTACAACTCTTCAAATTGAGAGTAAGCCACTACTTGGGCTGAACTAAAATAATATGAAAATAAAGTGTGTTAACAAATTCAGTTCCCTAACTTAAATTCTAAGTAGGACGGCGAGGGAAGCTTAACTCTTAGCGAAATGCAGTAATGCGAATTTCACTAGCAAACACTGGTAATTGCAAATGCCTATGAAGGCGAATTTTCAGTAGACAGAGGAAATCTTGCGCGCACAGCCTTACGGCGATAAATCCAAGGCTCTATTTTTCCCCTCGTTAACTCCTGCCTTTTAAACTGCTAACAGATATATGCGATTTGCATAAATATCTCACTCGCGCTAAATTCGGGCAGCAACTGAAACTTTGAGATATCGATAGGAAAGTTCAAACTAAAAATAATTTGGTTAATTAAAATAATGAATGCTACAGAGTCATTAGATTCTTTTGAAGCAGGAGAAGTGAAAAATGTACAATGCCCTCGCTGGAACTAGAACCTGGACCTCTCGAATACGTGCCGAATGTGCTATTACGCCACGAAGGCATATTGGAAGAAGGGAGAAAATACCTTGTAAATTCCCCCTTTTAAAGGAACTGGGGATTAGGGGATCCAATAGCAAATCCGGGTGATGATGAATTATTATCCACTACCTTTTATTTCGGGCCGCCATTTGTAGATTTATTAGGTTATTTTGATACAGGAGACATGAAAAATGAGCAGTGCCCTCACCGGAACTTGAACCTGGACGTCTCGAATACACGCCGAATGTGTTACCGTTACACCAGGAAATCATGCTGGAAGGAGGGAGAAAATACCTTACAAGGCCAATAAAACTAATGTGTACGTATTGCAATTAATGCTGTACAAAACCTATTTTCACAAGCAGCTTTAAAATGCTTTTCACATAAAGGATGAGATAATGTATATTTAATTAATTATTATAATTAAATAATGCCATGAAATACAAGCCACACTTGCCATCGTCGGTTCATGGAATTATGTACATTTTGGAAAATTCCTTGCGTATCTCAGACTTCCGATGCAGCTTCACAGGTGCATGCTACAAAGTTCTGAAGACTTTCAATGTGTTTCTTACGCATCAATCCTTTTAAGTAAGTAACTCCAGAAAAGTAATCAAGGCTTGTTAAGTCCGACATGTTGCAGACCAATGGATGGGGACAGTCCGATTCACTGGTGCGCAGATACCACGATTAAGCGATGACAAACACATAAAGATGGTCTTTTGTGTCTTTTCCTAAATTAATCATCCATGGAGTTTATTAAAAACTGTGTTTAATACAATCAGAGGCAACTTCTCAAATTGCATTATTAGCCAATTTAATTCATTCAGTTTCATATTCAAAGTAGATTTATGTTGTTTTGAGGAATAATGCATCAGAGAGGATTTTGCTTTTGGAAATTAAATTTGAATAAAGTATTAGGAGAAATACTTACTTATTAAAGAGATCTAACAGAACGTTAAACATTTAAGTAGTCTAGAAAGTTTTCTGATTGATATTTCTTCTGCGGGAGAATTTTGAACAAAGTAATACAGATTCAAAATTAAAGAGCGTTTATACCAAAAATTTTATATGCTGCAATCGATTTCCTTTTCCCATTTCCTTAATTCTTACCAATAATGTATATAAGTAGAAGTATTCGGATGGCCATCAAACATTCACATAAACAAATAATCTTATTGGTTTTATTATTATTGGAAACAATCTTATTGTAATCTTAATTGGAATTTATTGAATGGCATTTAAGGTTTTCAAATGTTTTTTTATTTCTCTCTTAGGGTTAAACAATTTCATATTTTATAACATATCTCTTTTAAAATAGTTCATGCGTTCTTGCAATTTGTAAATCGATACATAATAAATATATATTTGTTATTTTGCTTTAGTTTTGTGTATCATATTCTCTCAGTAAGTTCTATATCTAATTTAGAGGAAACAGTAAACATTTAAAATTACAAATATAATTATTCTAAACAATAACATAATTTGAATTATCCTCTGACGATTTAAATTGTATTTGCTATATTTTCAGTGCCAAACTGTATTGCTGTAATACTAGGAAGCTGCATATCTCTTCCTAAAGGACCACATTTCATTCGTGCCAAAACTGATGATTAATTTGACCTGTTAACAGCAATTATAAATAGGCAATATCAAATTCAATTACTATAGCTCTGTAAATTATTACTGGCACAATGATATCTTACACCCATTTAACAGCACACACTGTTTTGATTTTTTCCCATGCTGGAAATTTTAAATCATAGCTTGGTGGTCATTACTTACAGTATGTTGCTTCATAAATTTCGGTTTGTGAAATATATCCTAGAGCCAATTATTTCTAAATACTTTCTGCTATCTGCATCCCAGTTGTCAGCACTTCCTATTTCAAATCAAATATTTGTTGTTTATCTTCCTTTCATTATTTTCAGTCAGAAGCACAGAGGATATGCATTTAAACTAATTCCTTCATGACAAAACTATTTTCTACGGATCAGTAAGTACTTCCAGCAGTGTGAACGTTGATTTAATATATGCGAGGTCGACAACTCCAAGAATTAATTAGATTAGTTTTATGATCATGTTTTGAATTATTCTAGATCTGGAACTTATGCTGATCGCAAATGTAGTGACGATCTTTTGTAATCGCTTTCAGTCGAGCTATAAAATAAACCGAAAAGAATACGGAAGAAAATAAAAGTGTAAAATATAAAATGGTGTTCGTTATATGTTATAAATCATTTTTTAATCTTCACGTTATTTTTAGCTTTGTTTTTAGTCAATGTTTTCCATTTTTTCCTTGGTTGATACTTGAGAGACATTCACAGATATTTCATTAAGGAATAGGTATTTTACTTAAACAAATTTATAAGCAATATTTTATTGCTAATATTTCGTATTAAATGAAGGGTACAGAAGTTTCAGTGCTTTTATATTCTAGCCTAGAAATTACTATTTAATAAAAGCACAAAATTAAGCCAAAGCCAATCTTAGGTTAATGCAGGTACGTTGAATAAACAAATCTTTGACAAAAAGGTTTAGCTTCTGAGGAAGAAGAATCTACGTCGTATTTCCCTCAAAATCTCTTGATCTGCTCCAACCTATATTGTGTTTACCTAATTTTAAATTTTACATTACCAACTTTTATTTCCATTTTAATATAAGCTTATCTACTCTCAAGTCATCATTTCTTAATTTTCATGCATGTATTTTTCATGTAATGCAAAAAAAATCAAACCTATTGTTTTATCTTATTTTATAAAATTATTGCATATTTTAAATAAGGACAAAATAATAAAAAATTAAGAGAATGTGAAATGAATGGTTAAAAAATATTGTAGAAACCAAGCCAAAACACACGCATCTGTATTTTTATTTATGTGGAATTTCTAGATTCTTTTTTTCATTCTTTAAACTTAGCTAGGAAAGAGATGCTTATTTTGTGAGATGAGTGTAATAAAATTAATATGCAGAAGTCATGGCTGTTTTTTTTGCAAAAACTTATTTTAATAATATTATAACTTATAATGTAATATACTTTAATATTTCTCAAAACGTTTGTCAAAGATTTTAATGCATTATTTTAGTTTTCCAAACTAGCGATTTTTGAAGTTCGTGTTTTTGGTGTGGTATAGCGAATACTACAATCATATTGTGCAAACAAAAAGTGTAATCTAAATGATCAGACCCTAAAAGAAGTGTTCCTATTAGTATTATGGTTTTAATTTCGCATAAATAATAGTTAGCAGGTAGCAAAATGTTCTACCAAATAGAGGAACTGCAAAATCAGGAAATATTTTCACGATTTCAGCTTAAAGATCATGACTTTAGTTCAGAGGCTTCTCTCTTCGTTTAAAAGCATCTCACCAAGATTCAGTTTGGAAAAGAGGGTTGGAAACCAATAGAGGATTTAGTATTAAATTTCCTTCAATCGTAACTCACTGTTAGAGGCCTCATGGGACAAAGCACTTGAAGTGATAAAATAAAGTTCTAACATATATTAATTGTATGCAGTTTTTAAGACTTGCCAGATATACTTAAGTATAAAATATGTCTGATCATCATCATTATAATGGCTATTCTGAATGAAACTAAATTTCACAGGAGGAATCCAGGATTCATGTTGTCCATTCCAATACTCTCATCTGTTCCAATGCTGCTGGAAATGAGGTTTTCTCGGCCACATTTAGCACTGCAGGGATACAATTTCGATATTTCAGATATCAAGTCAATCACGCCGTCCAACAATACGCAGTAAGCTGTTGCGTGACGTTTATCCGCAGATTGTCTTGGTGCTCTGGAATACCGTCAGCGTCGTTATTGTCTTTTGGTCAATATTAGCATCCGTTCGCGTCGTCGAAAGCCGCTTCCTTGTTTCTCGTTGATATCTTTATTGAACCCGTATTTTATAGTTCCCTAAATTTGATTATTGAAAGTTCTATGGTTGCTATCGCCGAGAATAAAGTCAGCTGTCTTGTATTTCCTGGTAAAGTATCTCTGATAAAAATCGCATTGTATATGTTCAGTGTAAATATTATGATGCATAGATTGTTCTTTTCGGATATTTGTTATGGTAAATCCCATCAGTAATGTTTCTAACATTTTGTTCCAATCTCAGTTCGATTCCAGGCGAAAGGGTTGGCTGCATGGGCGTTTTCGTGGTTTTTCCTACGTCTAACGTGTATACGAGCGAGTTTTCTTTAGAACGTTCTCCACGAAAACATCTCTATCCTTAGACAAATAGGCCTAATGGACTTTGCCGTAATCTTCATATACCAACACCAACAAACCTAACATTTTGTTTATTCAGTGTACATCTAACTTTCCCACAAGTAATATTTAATTCCTGTTTTTGTAAGCGATATATGTATTTATGTATAGTTCCTGAATCTGCAGATTTTTCAGATATGTCTACAGTATTTACATACACCATATTAATTTTAAGTAAACATCTCAAGTTTGGAGTAATATGTTCCTATAGAGCACGTAGTACACGCTTATTGTTTTCAGAAATTTATCATCATGAATGTCTTTCTCAGTGATATTAAATTAGCTAACGCACTTATTTACTCACGTACATATTAACTCACGTATTCCTCCCCTGTATTTGGATAAAATGCTCTGAACGTTTTTAAATATTCACGTGATTTCTCCCTTCCTCAACGCGTTCACAAAGGGGTTTCTTCCAACGTAGGGCCTTTTTTCATCTTACTAATTCATTTACTCATAGATTTTGTGTGCATAGGCTTTGACTAATGAAGCAAATATAATAAGCGCTTCGAGAAAACCGGAATATGTAATACTCTTGGTGATTCTGAAGATCACTGCACAGAGAGACTGAACAATGGCGAATACCATGACAGCGATGACAATGTAGATTTATATATAGCATTATTTTAATATACGTATTTCGATACAAAATCGGACTTTTTTTTAAGTGACATGTCAATATTTTCGATATGTCGATTCGACGACTCAAATTATGCCAGACTGCCAAGTTTTCAAAAAATGGTACGATTGGTTTTTAAAAAATTAGCTCCTCAATGTTAATTGAATTTGATATACATTTATTAATATCTTTTTTTTATTAAACGTTTTTAACTCTTCATTTCACATTTCGAAATTTAGGTTCATTCCAAATAAAATTCGTTCATGTTTTACGATTTATTTTAAAATTTGTATTTTTGAATATATTTTATAAATTTTTTGAAAAATCCTTGAATCATAACCTATAAAATATTTATCATCATCTTAAAGTAGATGTAATATTTCTAAGCATGTCTGGAAAAAATTCGTGTTTTTTATTCAACATTTCCTAAGATATACGTGAATTCACATATTGACACGTATTGAAATTTGGCATATTTGTTATAAGCGATAATAACGCCAAATGTGGTTTACGCACTTTGTTAAAGTTATTTAAAAGCATGAACGATGAACTTTTGTTTTGTTCCTGTACAATGAAAAAAAAAAGGAAAGGAAAATAGCTTGCTATAAATTAAGGAGTTTGTTAAGTGAATTATTCTTTGCGCACACTGAAAAAAATACGCCAAGATAAAGTTTTGATTTAATGCCATAAATTTCGCCCCATATTTCACAAAATTTAATATTTAGGTAAAACTGAGTCGTAGAATCGAAATATGGAAAACAATTGGCATGTTATTTCAAAAAAGTCCGATTTTGCGTCAAAACACTTATGTTAGAACAATGTTACATGCAAGTCTAATATATATCCTAAGATATATCCTAATATATCCCTATCTATCTAATATATATCGCGCTTTCGCGACATGAAAAACGCAATTCGAATATTGTGAATCGGCCCAGTAGAACGGGAGTCATAGAATTGCCCTACCCCTTTTTTTTGCGCAGTGTACCTCAGTAATGTCAATAAAAGGAAAACCAGTGGCATATCTTTATATAAAAATAAGTTTTTCCAGAGCATTTGTAATGCCCATCACTGGCGAAGTGGATAAAACTCCTGAACACTGGTAGTTCTGGACCAAAAAAAGGTGTTGCTGCATGGACGTTTCTATCGTTGATGTGTAATATAAATATTTCCAACATTAATACAATGTCGGGAATATTCCACATATAATATTCCCGAAAGATAACCCTCCTCTCTTTAGATCGCCTTGTCATGCTACGTAATGTTTAATTAATTAAATATACTAACAAATGTTAGAGACAAGAAAAAAAATGGTACGATATTTCTCATTGACCAGGGTTAATGCCCAATTCATGTTAACTTTCTGTTAAAACAATCTCAATTTTCGTATATTAAGGTTAAAACATAGTATTAAAATCAAAATATACTTATAGTTCTCTAAATGCGTAATGAGGGCTTCTGTTTCGAAAATTCCAGAAGATTAACTCCTAATGAAAATTGCATGAAACGGATTTCATTTTCCGGAAATCTTTAAAGTCGGTGATTTAAGCTGAAACGCCTAACTTTGAAGATAATTTACACTAATTTAATTACGTTAATTACCCAGTACCATTTTAAGTGAAAGTCAGGGTAATGCATTGATGAAGTATATACTGTATGCCAACAAGGTGACACCCACCCTAGGTCGAGTCATGCGGAATTGAATATCAGCCCAGTTTTAATGCAGAAACACAAACGGAAATGCATAAAGAAACATAATACTTCATCTCACGTATTCATAACCGTAACATATACCTATTGTACGTACTTCTTACTCCATTTTAATGAGTTTAATTTCCTTTTATTTTTCAATTAAATGTAAACATTATTCCCATTTTTAAAATATTTCGTTTCCTTTTAATGTGTGATAGTATAATTAACCGTTTTATGAAATAATATATTACTTATTATAAAACCGTAGGTTAAAATTTAAATATATGCAGATAATTATTCGAGTCTTTTCGTTTGAAAGAAAACTTTTTCATGAAGGATTAAAATATTCCACTTGCATATTGTATTCTTTTAAACCATAACTTTGAAGCAAACACAAAGCTCGGAAATGGGATATTATGAAGGATCATTTGGAAGAAATGGAAGAAGGAATAGCAGTTTAGGAAGAGCTAAGTCCATTCATTGCTCCTATTGTGCGTTTAACGAGGCAGTACAATAGAGTGTATTTGGTTGAAGAAAAGTTTTCCTTAGCTTGGAAATTTATTTTCTTTGTTGCTCTCATAATTTATTTTTCAGTTATACTTCTTTCGTTGGCAACTCATATACTTATAAGTGCTGTATGATTAACTTCTATTCCAGACTGTTTTACTCAGCGTAGATAAGAAACGGAATAATCTTACGCGTTTATAATAAAAATAATATAAATGTGCGAACTGAATTATTTTTATAAATCTACAGTGCTTAGTTTCAAAATAAATGAAAAATGGTCGTAATTGTGAATATAACTGGGAAAGTTAAATTATCAGTACAAATTTTGGAACTCGGTTTAAATTTACCCCAGAAATGCTTCTACAGTGGTAATAGATATGTTCGAAATCGTACTCATTTGTTTCAAAATAGTTACCTCTAGTATCGATGTATTTAACAAACAATAACACGCAAATATTAATTTAGAAGTCAAACAACAAAAAATAGCGTTATATTTTCAAATTTTCACAGGACTAGTTTCGTTCGTTTTACCAAACCATCATCCTCAGTTGCAAAAGCGCAAATGAACGAGATAAGATATGATGATTAGATAAGATAAGATAAGAAAGCCTGGACAGGAGACAAGCTACTGGCGCCATCTGTTGATGAAACCAGAACTAAAACATAATTTCTTTAAAGGCTGAAGGCAAAGATGGATTGGAATTAGGGTCGTTAACTAGAGTAGAAAGATTTTTTTAATGTGAAATGCCTCTAGAAAATCCAGTTCACCAATGGAAGATGTTTTTTGAATAATTTTGGCTGCAGAAAAATTGAAAGTGTAATTTTCGGACCAACAATGTTGGGCAACAGAAGACTTCTGTGTTTCCTTTTCTCTAACATATGCCTCATGTTCCTTAAAGTGAAATTTTAAGGCTGTCTTAGTTTGGCCAATGTAAATTAAACCACACTGGCAAGGAATCCTGTAAATAGCCCAGGAGTTCATATCCGGAATAATGGGGTCCTTGAGTATGCAACTCGAAATTTTATTGATGGGAGAATAAAAGACCCGAAAGTTGATAGCTAATTGATGGAAAGAAGGGAATGACAACAGAATTTTTATAATCTCCTAAATGAAGAGTCTGCCTTTTGGTGTGTTGAGATGAGAATCCAAGAAGAAGCGCTTTTGCAGCTGAGGATGATGGTTCGATAAAACCATCGAAACAAGTCCTAAGAAAATTTGAAAATATAACGCTGATTTTTGTTGTTTGACTTCTAAATTAATCGATTTATTTCTTCTGAAGTTAAATGCATTATTTGAAACACTTAGAGCAGATATCATCCTGTCCACTGAAGCTTAGAAAGGACGAAGACTCTTCTGCGTTCTGTGTCCTTCTTTGAACACAGTGTAATTTTAAGAAATGGCAGATCATATTTGGAGATTTAATGCTGAAGCACTCCTGAGTTGCATAAATGTTATCCAGATAAATACAACCCAACGGAAGCCGAGCGATAAAGTCGTCGGACATTGCTAATTTGAGCCCAGTTCGAATCTCGAAGAACTGATTCAATGGCATACGAGTTTTAGTGATCTTTCTTATGTGTAAGTTGGATATTTTTTAGAAATATTCCTCGAAGGCATCATTCTCCATAGGGAAATAGCCTTCGAATTGCTTTGCCTTAATCAGTTAACCTAACTTAGTCATTTGAATAGATATAAATGGAAAGCAAAGTGTATGAAATCCGCTTGCCACCACGTCTCGCAATTTGCTTCGGTTACGTAAGAATTCAAAAATAAAATCAGTTACTGGAGTCTGTTTCAGTAAGACAAGCCAAAGTTACTGTTAACTAAGCAAATATAGTTAAAAGCTGCAGTAAAAGCTTAGGATTCAGATTTACTGCGAAACATTTAAAAAATAAATTGCTATTCGTAGGATTGTTGTAATCAGTTACTCTCAAGTTAACCGGATTATAAAGATACTGCACTGTTGTAAAAATACGAAATAGTACACATTAATTAGCCAGTACACATTAATTACAATTTACCTTCTTTGAAAATTTTCAGGCTCCGTTTATAAGGTATTTTCTCCCTTCTTCCAACATGCCTTTTCTGGTGTAACGGTTAGCACACTCGGCGCGTATTCGAGAGGTACCAGTGTATTTGCCTTTCTGTTCACAATTTGAGAATAATAAAGAGTTATTTTCACCCTTCTTCTATGCTGGTTTTATTTGACGCCTGTGCGAGAAGTCGCCAGGTTCTTTAGTAGGATCTAATAAAGTTTATGTGCCCAAAGAGAGTAAGATCCTATATAATAATGAGAAAATAATTTAAGCTAACTATCTGAGGAAAATTATGTCTGCGTGGAAGATTTTATAAGAGAAATTAGCTTCTTCACTTCACACATGGTAAGAAACATATTCTATTTATGCATTCAGCCCATTTATCCGAATCTGGACACAATTTCGAACTATCAATGTTCAGTGTTTTTACTTTTCTGTCACTGATTAACGGTTGTATGATAGTTTATAATGCATGATATGTTTATATGATATTTATACAATAACAAACAAAAGCATCATTCTTGCACTTACTTTTGCAAGTGGTGCGAAAGACTGTTGATATAAGAGAACTTTATACAGGGCTGATCGTAACGGCTCGAAGGTTCGGAACGAGTATCTCCGAAACTGCACGACTGGTAGGTTATTCATTATCTGCTGTTATTAGTATTTATGTAAAATGGTTAAATGACGGTGAAACCAGCAGTAGACGCCAAGGTGTTGGACGTCTACGTGTTATCCAAAAAAAAAAAGACGTCGGAGACTGTCCCGCTTGGGTACAGCAAAATCGGCCCCAGACAGTGGCTCAGCTGAAGCCCAATACAGCGTAGGTCCAAGTGCAAGTGTTTTGGAACCCACAGTTCAGATGACACTGTTGGATGTGCAACTGCTCAGCAGACGTCTCACTCGTGTGCCTCTATTGCACAAGGGTCATTGTCAACTACGCCTACAGTGTGTCCGGACACATCGAGACTGGAACATTGGTAAGTGGAAGAGAATTGCCCGGTCGGATGAATCATAATGTTTCATTCATTACGTCGATGGTCGTATCAGGGTATGCCATCTTCCAGGCAAACATTTGCTCTCTCCCTCTTACAGGAGTTCATACACAGGCTGATTGTGGCGGTATTATGCTTTAAAGGACGTTCTCATGGCCGGCTCTGCTACCCTTAGTTTTGGTAGAATAGACCATGAAAGCTGCGGACTATCTGGACATAACCGCGGAAAGTTGAACCCTTACACGGTGTCTTTCATCCCAAAAGAAATGGAATATTCCAGCAGGACAACGCCCCATGTTACAAAGCTAGATAGTGTTGGAGTGGTTCGAAGAGCGTAAGGAAGAATTCCAGTTAATGTCCTGGCAACCTACGTCCCTGGACCTTAATCCGATAGAGCACATTTGGGATGTCATGGAGCGACACCTCAGAGCTCAAACACCACTATGTCGGAATATCTCAATTTTACGTGACTAGTGCTTATACATTTGGTACAACCTATCTTCAGTCGTCTACCAAGAACTTGTGATTTCCCTGCCAAGGCGAAATACGGCTGTTTTGCAGGCCAAAGTTCACCCAACGGGTTATTATGTAGATGCTCATAATGTTTTGAATCTTCAGTGTATAGGATCGCACTCAGTTTGGTAACATAAACTCTGTTAGATCCTACTAAATGTTATGTTAATGTACAGTTATTATTATTTAGAACTTCTGCCACTTCTAATTTCCGTTTCCCTACCAGAATGCAATTTAGGTTAAGAGCGTGTTTCTCCCTCCCGAGGCCACGTTACTACATTTCTTCTATTTTATATTTCTTCGACTTTGCATTATAGTTGCCGACATTTAAATTATTACGCTGGTGAGAATTTTGAACCAACTTCCCATTAAATCAATTGTGTAACATCTGGCTACTGTAATTAGTTTTAAATCTTGAAATTGACTGTTACTTTAAGATACACTGCTCCTAGTTGTAGTTGCTTATGTGAGCACGAAAACTGCCATTTTTGTTCAAAGTTTTGATCTACCAAAGAATACTTGTATGACTTTATTAAATTATGGCAAAACACTCGAGAGTTATCTGCCTATGAGAAGAGATGCCTTTGTGAAAGAAAATGGTTTTGTTTGGTTTATTTAATTATAGTATAAGGTGTTTCCCTCTTCCTTCTAGCATGCCTTTGTGGTGTAACGGGAGCACATTCATCGCGTATTCCAGAGATCCAGGTTCAAGTCTCGGCGAGAGCGTTGCTGATGTTTCATGTCTCCCGCTTCAAAAAAGACCTAATGACTCTACAATAACGCCCGAACTAAAAATGATGGTGGACAGCGATTCGTCACCACCGGGATTTGGCGACTATATTTCCTAATCTCCACTCGCCCTTTAAAAGGGGAGTATATAAGGTTTCACCTAATCGCCACGTGAAGGAGTATTCTCTCCCTCCTTCCAGCATGCCTTCGTAGCAATCGCGTATTCCAGAGGTCTATGTTCGAGTCCCGGCGAAGGCATTGCTCCTTTTTCATGTCTCTTGCTTTAAAAAAGCCTAATGACTCTACAATGGTAAAATGGGGGAGGGATATCTACCTAAGAGGAGGAATGCCTTCGTAGAGGTTTTTTAGTGGGAACTGGCTCGTATATATGTGACACATGCGGAAAACTACGAAAACACCATGCAGCCAGCCCGTTCGCCTAGAATCGAATCCAGGGGGAAACTATCAATGTTAAGGAACTTTTCCGCTCTGCCACTGGTGGCCCCATGAAGCAAAATGAAATCGAATCAGTGTTTCCGGAACTCGATCACCTTTCTAGTTCCTCAAATGCAACTCTTTTTAATATTAACTCCTTCACTGAAAGTAAACACATATTTTGCATTACAACTAGTGAGTCCACTAGTTCATTACAACTAGCAGAGGCATTGCTTGTAAAATAATAATTCTAATGAAAAATGACAATTTGAACTTTTTTGTAATTAAAATTGTGTATTATTTCTTTTGTATAATTTGAAGTAAAAGAAATAGTGTAATCGCAAAAACTTTCGGGTGTCATATGTCAATGAAAATATCCATTTCAACAGCTCTCGAAACCCTGTTTGCTTGAAGAAAGAAAGATGTTTTTGCGTGGCATCTGTAAGTACGGACGAAATAGAGGACTGCTTTTGCTAAAAACGATTATAAAATGGATTTAAAATTGTTTCAGAAGAGATTTTTTTTGACGTCTGCACGTACGTCTCTATGTATCTCCCATAACTCAAGAACGAGTAGCCGTAGAATGTTGAAATTTTGTATATGGAACTGCTATGACATGCAGTTGTGCACCTGTCGTTTTTGGTGCAATCGTATATAAATATTCCCACTCTGTTACCTGACTCGGTGAGCTCAGTTTTTTTATACTTTATAGTATGTTGTCAATCGTGCACTTTTTGCTTTAAAAGTCATTGAATTATGTAGTTTTTGTGTTCCGGTTAAGGATTTTATGTCTTTAATTAATCTGTAGATACCTGTTTCAGAATGATCAACAATTTGAAACTTTATGTGACGAGTCAAGCCTCGAACAGCCATTTGTTTACATTTGAAACTCGGTAGAATAGTGATTTAAACTGATTTTGCAATTTCAATGTGCAAATTTTCAATATTTTCACTTTCAGTGTTTCAATTGCCGAATGGGACTAAAAGTAAACTCTATGTTTTCTGCACCGAAAAATCTGCCTTCGTACGCGATGGACGAATTGCTTGTTTTTGCGCGGAAACTCCAATTTTAACTGGAAAAATTCTTTTTTCTGCCGATTCACTACAAACGGCCTTTTACTTTTTTTACTTTGATACTTTTGAAATTGTTGCCACCCAAAATTATCGCCCTGTATTATGCTTAAAAAATTAAATAATGAAGAATCTGCGTAATAGTATGTATGTTTCTCGCATTGTGATTAAAACAACGGTACCCATCCAATTTTGAATAACGTACGTCTCCACCCAAATAGGGGCATCTGGAACGCCCAAATTTGAAATTTGTTTTACTATCTATTTCATATTTTGTAAAGCATTTAAGAGTTTTTGATTAAGAAACTCAACGATTTTAAAGCAAGGAATGGCAACAATGTATGGAAAAAAGATTTTTCTCCAACCCACGAGACTGTGTATCAGAAATTCTGCTATGCTCAGAAATTCTGCTATTCTGCTATGCATTCTGCTAAAGTTATGCTCTGTTAAATATATTGCGATATTGCTTTTAGATTGAAATTATGATTTAAGGGGGAAGAACATGACATATAATAAATAAAGGTGACACACAAAATGTTAAAATAACGCCCTTTTGGGCGTCATATAAAATCTGAATGTTTTCAGATAACTGTTTTAACTGTATTTCGTGTTATATGTTTTTCTGTATTTTATAATGCTTAATGAAGTTTTGAGTTTTTATGTACTTTGCGTTACCAAGAAGTCAGAACTGAATTAATTGAATGAGAAATATATCTCGAAGGAAAGTGGAGCTTAAACGAAATGCCGCAAAAAATGTATATAATTTAGTAGGATGTATAAAGAAGTCACGTGTTGTCTACATCAGATTTTTGTATTACAAATCACGCTACATCAGAGAAATTGATATTTGGAATTATTCCACCGCAGCGTTTTTGCCTGAAACCAATTCTGCTAGATACAAAAAAAAATTCTAGAGATAACTTCACACCTCAATAGACCAAACAAATAACAGACACAATTTCGATATAAATAGATATATGTTAACATATAGATTAGCAAAGCCTTCTTCTTGATGAATGGCATCTCGCTCTTTCTCCTGACAATCTAATAAGGATGTGTGCCTGGATAATTTCAAGCCCTTAATCTCGATTTATCCCCATATTTGTACTGCAGATGCCTTGAATCAGCAAGGAGTGGGGCAATCAATAGTAGGCTATGATTTATGAAGTAGCGCCTTTTATGTCAAGGAAACATTAATACTAATAATTATGCAGGTTATGATACCATTCCGAATGCTGAAACGGCAATCAGCTGCATGATCAGGAGGAGAGTTATGTCAGAGTAAAACGAGCTCCAGATTCATCATTCGAATAAATGTCTCGAATGATAGCTAGTTTTTAAAAATGTCTTAAAAATTTTGAAATTATGTTGTTGAACATTAACTATTTCTCCCAGAATATTGTCTCTTATCTTCTGCCATTTGCTTTATTGCCCAGAATGAACTGTGTAATAAAACTCTGAATAAATTGTTTCTTTGAAAGATATTTTTATTTTCCCTAGGTATTAACAAAAATGTGTATGAATTTCTAGTAATAAACATATAATTAAAGTATAGAAGAATATATAAAAGAGGACCGAACACACTGCGAAGAAAGAAAAAAACAGTTTTTCAATATCTCCTGTTCTACTATACCGATTGATGAAATTCAAATCGCGTTTTTTATGTCTCTAAAGCGTTTCATGTCTCTAAAGCGTCCAAAGTTTTTCATGTCTTCTTAGGCTATATATTAGATTTATATATAACATTGCCCTAATATAGGTATTTTGACACAAAATCGGACTTTTTCTGAAATAACATATCAGTTTATTTTCCATATTTCAATTCTACGATTCAAATTATGCCTAGATATTAAATTTTGTAATTTGTGGCGAGCAATTTATGGAGAAATTTAAAAATTTATCTTGGCAGAGTTTGTTAGCTTGCGCCAAGAATAATTCACTCGGCGAACTTCTTAATTTATAGAAACCTATTTTCCTTTCCTTTTCTTAACTGCCCACGGGCGGAAAAAAAGTCATCTTCAAACTTTCAAATAATTATAACAGTGCGAGTAAGCTACATTTTTGTTATTATTGCTTATAATAAATACGCCAAAATTTAAATTCACGTACATCTTTAGAAATTTTGAATAAAAAACTCTAATTTTTTGCAGGTATGCTAGGATCGAAATATGGAAAAATACTGGCACGTCATTTCAGAAAAAGTTTGATTTTGTGTGAAAATACCTGTATTAGAATAATGCTATATATAAAGCTAATGCATATCGCAAGTCGCGCTTTAAAGACATGAAAACGCAAGTTGAATTTCGTCAATCGGCCCAGTAGAACAGGAGATATAGTACCGTCCGCCCCCTTTTTTTTCCACAGTGTACATATTAATAATACCCACTTGATGTCACTAATGTCATCCACTTAGATTAAGTTTTCTTAAATATAATACTCATTTATGTATACGCGCGGTATAAAGCTAGCTTTACTTAAGACTTTAAACGACTTACCTCTTAAAAGAGTAAGTATAGAAACTTTTGAAGGGCGTAAGTGACCCTTTTATTTTGAACTAAAATAGAGGAACAGAAGGCACTTCTGCTGCTTACAAAGACCGACAGCGTTTATAGCGAGAAACTCAAAGCAGAAATCCAAATGTAAAACTGAATTTAAATATCTAATACCCAAAGGTTACAGAGAGCAATTTAATAGCGAAGCTGGCTCGACTTCATGGGCGTAAATTTAAACTATCGTGAAGAAATAATGCAACGCCGAAGACCATGAACTGTTATCTAGAATAGCAAAAGTAATAACGGCGTTCAAATGGCAGAATACGCTCTGACTTATATGAGATCTAATTTTCATTCTGGTGGGAAAACGGAAAGAGAGAAGTGACAGTAAAGATTCCATACATAAAATAACTGTTATGCAAATTAAATATATCTCATAATATATTATGTTTTAAATTTTAAATTTTTAAAAGTCACCATTAGATTTCTAATTTTAAAGAAACTTGCTTTCATTTTTGGAAAAAATGGATCGAATTTGTATTTCATTTCTTGAAAAGCAATAATCAATGCAAAATTCCTTAACTCTTAACCGGTTAAGTAAACTTTTGATGCACTTTCTCAGGTTGCTTTTCAAATATCGTTTTAAAAAGAAATACGAAAAAGGTTTTTAAACACGAACCATTTTTGTTTTCGTTATCGATAGATACGAAGATGCAGAAAATTTGTTAACAGATTAGAGTAACAGACAGCATCTCACAGTATGTTAAAAGTCAAAGCACATTTATCCGAGATTAAAACATAACTAATGTTTATCAGTTATTAACAACAACTAGAAACGCTTTTGAGTTAAAAGTCATTTTATTCTGTTTTCAGTGATTGTTACTCTCTAAGGAATACATTCAAGTAATATTACAATATACTACAATTTTGGACACCTTTATTCACTACAGTTGCTGTCCAGGACACTGAAGTACAAATTAATCTCGTTAGCGATTGATGCATTTAAGTATTGTTGCATATCATCTTTTCATACGAAGCGATTTTTAGTTTAATTGTGCTTTTTTCGCATTTATTTTCCATATGTATAGGGTACCCTGAAATTAAATCACGAAAGACCCCGATAATATTCCAGCTGCTAAAAAATGTTCTTTGAAGATTAGAGCGGGAAAAACGTAGCTTGCCAACTATGAATACTGTACCGAAGGACATATTCTATCAGTCATATTCCAAATCCAAGCATGCATAAATTTCTTCCAGATACTAAGAGCAACTCGCGGATTTTCCTTTAATAAATGTGAGCTAAAGTTAAAAGGAAAGCTGAACAACGCAAGTTTTGCCGATCCTAAGCTGGACATTTAATGGGTAACGATCAATATTCGTTCCAAGGAAACTCTTGCGCACTGGCCGATAAAAGACAGCTGTGCTCTTACCACTGCTACATCACCAACTGATGAAACAGTTATCCCAAAGACAATGTGTTAGAGAAATGATAAAAAAACTCGAAAACTTTTATCGGATACTACTTATTATCAAATGCTCTGAAAACTACTTATTTTATGAAATGCTATTTCTTATTATGAATTCTCTATGAAATTCCTATTATGAATGCTTCTTACTATGATTCGTTAAATGAGAGATTCACATTTAAGAACTACTGCAATGGAAACTATTGAGGTTCGCTATCCTCAAAATAAATGGTTGCACATCTACACTGACGGCTCTATGTTAGAGAGAACGCGCGGTGCTAGAAGTAGGTATCCATAGCGAGTTTTTAAATTTCTACGTACCAACCCTCTTAGCACTGAATTTGATGGGGAAACCGAAGCTATTGCTGTGGCTATTCAAGAACTGTTGATTCGCAGCCAGTCTTTTGTAAAGGCAGTCATATTTTTAGATACCTAAAGTGCGCTTTCCAGTTTTGAAAGAAAGACAGCGGTAGCTCTATTTAGACGTGTGACCGGACATGACTGTGACCGTGTGACCGGACATGACCGGACATGACCACCTCTACAGAATTGGACTGGTGGATTCCTCAAATTGTATTTTGTGTGACTCCAATCAGCCTATGGTTTTTGAACATTTAAATAATTGTATTGCACTTTTCCCTTATGAGAACATTGTCAAAAACTACTGGAGAGCCCGTGAACTAAGGACTTAGTGCTGATGTTTGGCATTTGTAAAATAAATAAAAATTATGAAATGCTGTTTAGCATCTATTGGCCAAGCTTCATGAAATAAATTATTAATGAAATAAAAATATTACCAGTACCCATACGTCACTGCAAGTGATTCATGCAGAATGGAATGATTGAAAATTGCACATGCCTTCAAGCGCACAGAAGGCGCAAAGTCCGGAGGTCGGATCAGTGAACGAGGTAGCCAGTTTTCACGGTTTGCGTGATCCTTTGATAAAAATATTATGGTTTTTTTTGTAGCGATACGAAGAGTTTTTTTATTAACAAACTTAGGATACTATCACAGGTATTGTATCCTTGAACTTTACATACTGTTGGAACATTCTTCTGTCTCTGTCGCTGTTAGTGGCTTTCGCTTCGAACACTTCTTGCAATTCTCCACGTAGGTATGTTTCTTGATATTGTTATGACTGCATACTGTTCCTTTTTTCCTGTTACATGTACGCAAATCTGCCTCATACCATAATTTGTTAAACTAAACCTTTTCACAATATTCTCATACAGCATAGTTTGCTTATCCTAGCTTGTAGAATTTTTATCTTAATCGTTCAGATAAAAGACATTCTTTATATGTGAATACTGTCTCTCAATAACATGAGATAAACTAAGTCTGAATGCTCTTCTGATCAGCATTAAAGTAATTTTGACTCTAAATATTCCATGACTGTCCGCAACAGATATTTTTGTTATATATATTGAGTTGGTGCACAAAAAGAATTCGAGATTCCTATGTCACATTCAACGTTAAATAAATTAAATATTTCGTTATTCATTGTAATTTTCCTTGTCATCTATATACATCTCTCATCATTTTAAACAAATGGATCCTTGACGAAAGAAATCAGGAAACCCTAACTCTAAAGACGTTGTCAACTGTAATCTGAATCTGTTTCTCTTCAGCGAATATTTTTACGGATAAGAAGCCGTCAAAAGATGGTATAATAGTTGATAGTTAGTGGCAAATTATTCACGTGACTTTGACAGACGAAGACAAATCTTTTGAACGACACAGAAGACAGCCTTTTTATTCAAAATGAGGTTACAACGTTTGTTAATAACGTTTGGTCGCCAGATAGCAAACTGATGTCGCATTTCATGCTGCTTAGCTTTATGATGACCCGCTATGAGAGTTTCATTACTACGCAGTAATTTGCAATGAACCATTCCAAGAGGAAGACAGCCTAAAAAAACAGTAATTTTGCTGGTGGAGATATTGTTATGAATGGCACTTTATTCGTTCTTCATGATAAAACTATTTGTTGATAGTTTTAGTTGTTCTACTCCTGCTGTCATAATGAAAAATGCAATGTAAAATTTATTCCTGTTTATTTCTAACATAAGATTGAACTGCATACTTTCAGAAGCGTAGCTTCTTGATCTATGTCAATTCATGTGTCCAACAGTTTCATTTTAAAGTTTTTTTGATTGGTGCATCAGCTCCAGACAAAATTGATTAATCAGATGTGTTCCAAAATGTAACATTTTGAGCCATACGTCTGGAGAATATACAAGTTTCAACACATTAAACGTAACACTGTTGTGTATTATGTATTCTGTACGGCTCACTTCAACAAGCTCTCGTCATCCAGAGTTATACTTAGTGATGACTAAAGTATCATAACCAATCCTGCACATGACAACAAATATGTCAAAGCGATAGCACACATCACTTTTAAGGATCCATATTTGTGGCCTGAAGCTGTGTTCTATAATTTTTAAAACCATTATATATATAT
>KK117850.1:265960-317137 GCA_000611955.2 Stegodyphus mimosarum | reverse complement strand
TATGTATATATTGTTACGCTTTTCTCTTCTTCTTGTTAATTCTTATTCTTATTCTCTTATTGCTTCTTCTTCTTATTAATACTCTTGTTCTTCGTTAAGGGTTCGTGTATTTGGAATGAATAACGACAACGACCCTTGATGAAGTTTCAAAACACACTTTATTGGCCAGTATTTTTCAAGACAGCTCCAAAAACACTTTTGCTGTCGTCGAAGAACAACTATAAACACGCTGGAATAATCAGCAACACAGCCTTCAGGCTATAACGGTGAAGACAGCTTTGCGGCAAAACACCAGAGTACAGCTCTCAACTCTGCTCAGTCATTCGGAACTTTCCGTACTCTCGAGACTCTCCACGCTACAACTCGCGATGCACTCGACGGTACACTGGAGTACAGCTCTCGACTCGGTTTAGACGTTCCCAAAGCTCAACACTTTCTAAGGTAAATCTTAACGATGCACTAGCTCGCGATACACTATGAGATTCTCTCGATGCGCTCGACGAGCAGCTCGACACTAAACTACGAAACACTTGCTCACTGACTGACTATCAACTCGGTAGAGTAGACACTGACTTCGCATTGACTCGACGCTCCGCGTACCAGCAGGGTTTATATAGCTTTTGGCCTGTGTTTGAGAACATTCAGCACTAAACCAGAAAGAATTCGTTCCAGACGGTTCTCCATCCGTCTATGGCATATCGCCTATTTTGTCGCCAAATGGGCGAGTTCTCACCAAATATGGCAACCCTTGCCATTTTCTGGCAACCCTATACCTACTTTGCGGGTAAGCTATCTTACCGTGCCTAGACACTTAGCAGCAATATATATATATATATATATATATATATACAATTAGAAAACGTTTTATATACCATCTCCAAGAAACATAAATTCAAGTAGAACATTGAACTATTATGAGAAAAAATATTTTCTTTAATCAGTATTTAATTAGCATCTTAAATTAAGGCTTTTTAATTTATTCATAATTACTTTTATGTGGAATTTATATATACATGTATATATATGATAACTATTATTAAACTTCAATTTAAAGGATTATGTCAATTTTAATCTTCTTTTGATTTTGAATTATTTTAAGGTTTTTAAAATGTATAACTTTTGTTTTTACTTTTGAACTTGAGTTTGGAAATGAGAGTGTCAGGGAATATCTCTTCTAAAGTAAGGATATCGTTTAGTTGTGTTTTTCATGAGTAACTTAAATTAAAAAATTATTTAATAATTTAATTTTGCTTATGAAAGTTCTTTTGGCTTAAAATGTCTTTCTGTTGATTGAGTATTGTTCGTGACTTATGATTAGGCTTTACAATGGTGGCCAAAATTGTGGACACTTTTGGAAATTTTTATGTTTTTGAGCTTTGTATGCTTATAGGAAACGTTACGTTTCACAAAATGCAAACTTGTATATATCATTTTAAAGAGAATTTATTACTGAATTCAATACAAAACACAAAATTCAATTATTTGCAATACAAAAACAGTTAAACGATAATAGTTATCGATATACATTAGATAGTGATGATTGCAGTGAGTTATCAGTACTTAGTGGGATACCCTTTATTTCTTATTACAGCTTCACATCGACGTTTCATTGAGCTGACAAGAGTTTTTAAGCTCTTCGTTCGTTATTACATGATGCTAGGAAACAATTATAGCCTCAATTAGTTCCCTTTTATATGATGCGTGCCTCATTCGGACAAGAGTTTTCAAACGGTGGCACAAATTTTCGATAGGATTGAGGTCAGGACTGTTTTCTGGTCATGGCAACAATTTAATACTCTTTGTACGAAACCACTCTTTCGATATTTTGGACGTGTGGCAAGGAGCAGAATCCTGCTGAAAAATAAATGAAGCATTGTTGGGAAAGAGATCTCTGGTGGAAGGCAGAAGTTTTGGTTCTAGAATAGTGTCAATGTATTTTCTGGCATTCAGTGTCCCATCGATGACATGAAGGCGACCAATACCATCTGCTGACATGCATGACCAAATCATAACACTAATTGGGTTCTTCACAGCTACTTGAATGCAGTCAAGATGTAGCTCTTCTCCTATTCTACGTCTTACATATTTTCGCCCATTACTACCGAATAACGATATCTTAGTTTCATCACTCCGTATAACTTGTGACCACTGATCATATGTCCAATTAACGTGCTCCTTTGCCCACTGTAGTCATTTTTTTCGTTGCTGAAAATTAAGATAAGGCTTTTTTCGTGGAATTCTCTCTCTCAGTCCAATATCTGTTAATCTTCTCCTGATTGTTCTTGAACTGACAGAAACACCGGCATCATTCAGATCACTTCTGATGGCCGCTGATGACATTTTTCTATCTTGGAGACATAGTCTTTTTATTCTTCTGTCATCAATAGATGTGGTGCACCTTTTTCGGCCTTTCCCTTCTTTGTTTTTTATCGAATTTGTTTCCTGATATCGTAAACAAAATTTTCGGACTCCAGATGTAGTCACTGAACCACCCACCTGTCTTGCAATTTCAGCATAGGAAAGACCACTTCCTCGTAACACAATAATATTACATCTCTTTCTAGGTGTCCAATCTACTCTTTTATTTGATGTCATTGCTTCTTGACTAAATATTAAAAATTTTTGCAAAAATTCCTACTTGTAATTGCAGTGTATAAGAAACAGGTCCTCCTTCTACAGAACAAAGCAAAATAATGAATTGTTTCAAGTGTAAACATGATGTCAGCTTCTACTGGCAGTTACTAACATTTGATTGGCTCTCAGAACAAGAACAGTGATTGGCCAGGAAAGCTAGACATTACAAACCACTTCATAACTGTGTTTTTTATTTATATTAAAGTACATATAACTTTTTTGTATTGCAAATAATTAAATTTTGTATTTTGAATTGAATTCAGTAATAAATTCTCTTTAAAATGATATATACAAGTTTGCATTTTGCGAAACGTAACATTTTCTATAAGCATACAAAGCTCAAAAACATAAAAATTTCCAAAAGTGTCCACAATTTTGGCCACCACTGTAGTAGAAATATGATTTGATCTTTACTTGGATGAAAGACTTAATTTAGTTGTTGTTAATTAGTAGTAGATTGTAAATAGCGATGAATGTAAATAGCTACTTTTTCAATACTTCAAACTTTTACTTTCGATTTTGGTATTTTCGTGATTAAGGATTTTCTTTACAGATTTTCATGTTTTTATATGTTTTTAAAACAATAGAGGTCTTGAAAATGCTAATTTAAAATACGAATTAAAATCTGACTAAAAAACATTTTCTTTTAATAGTTCAGGCTTTTAACTGAATTTTTGTATCTTGGAGATGGTAGGTAGAAAATCTTTAATTATATATATATATATGTATGCGTAAAAAAGTTGTCATGAAAAAGACTTAGCAATTTTAATGACATACCTGTAGAACGTAGATCCATAGTACTGACGAGGAAATTTGGTAATCGAATAAGATTAAATATTCAAGTTTATTTCAAATGATATTTGCAACCATAATCGTGCCTATTCAAAGAAGTTTTAATACTGTTGTAATAGTAAGAAATGAGAGCGAAATAGAGTCTTAAAGAGAAGAGTGGTACAAGCTAAAGTGCGCAGTTACCTACTGCGAAAACTCACCAGAAGCAGGTTTTGGTTTAGGTTGCTTATTAAGAGGAAAGTTTCAGTTTACGAAACTTTGAGTTCAGATTCTGAATAAGCTTCGTTATCAGCCTTACGCAAACCATGCGACATAGAATGGTCTAGAAATGAAACAACCCAGCAAAATTATTACTTTTTTAATTAAAAGGGGGGATTTATGGCTATTGCTGGTTTAGATTATAATTTTGAGAATTATATATTTTTTATGTTACGTATGTTGATGATGAATTGAAAATGAAGTAAAAATTATTTAGTTAGGTATAGTATATATCTGTAGAAATTTCCAATAAGCAAACTTCTTTTGAAAAAAAAAGTCAGATAATAGAACAGAATCTGCAATTACGTCACACATTAAAGAAAACTGCAGAAAAACGTAATGTAAAAAAGAGGAATGGTATCATCTCAACATAAGAACGAAAAGAGATACATTTTACTGAAACCAGTACATTACCTAGATCTTTAACTTTTGTAAATTAGATGAATGAAACGTAATGAGACTGGGATGAACAGAGCTCTTCTAAGTTAGCGTTTCTCAATCTGTTTTCCGCAGACAACAATTAGTCCTTGAAACTTACCTTTCTGCTACACCTAGATTAAAAAATCATTAAATAAAATAAAATTCAAGTTAATCTCTTATACCAAACTACAGCTGAAACTCTCAGAGTTATGTAATCTCTCTGGACATTCCTCTATGGCTGCTAATTTGGAAATTTTTCCTGTTTTTTTTATTGCCGTGCGCATGTGCTCTTTGGAGGTTTGATCTAATGTTAACCTCCAGAAAGAGTCTGGATCTGCTTAGTATATTGTTCATATAGTTTAAGCATTGGATGGCGTGGAATTTGGTGTGAATAACAAATATATAATTACCTTAAAAATGATTTAAACGCTATAAACTAACCAATTATAAATGTATGCTAAGGTAAATAATACCTTTGTTTTCAAATTATGTTAAATCCTGCTTCGTGTGAAGGTACATGCAGTACTGGTACTTTGCATCACACAGAAGCTACAACTTATATACTTGTTCCTCTTTGATCCGTCGCTATATACTTCATGTGACTCTGAATCGTATAGTTTTGCAACCATCTAGTTGGCTGAGGACAATGTAGTGTTACTGAGCACTCAGTTCGTGCTCATAAGTTCTTTATTTCGCAGAGATGTAGTGATATACAACATAAGTGTGCAATCTGACATTTTGCCTCCGTGCTATAAAATGGCAAGTTATTACTTAAAACACAAAAACGCAAGTTTATTTATTTTAATGGAAAATGCCAATGAATTTCTTGAAACTGACATTTAGGATTATTATATATTCTGCTATGAAAAAGATTATTGTTTCTGGGCATGTATTTTATTAGGATAATAGCTGAAAGATTTTTGGGTATTTAGACATACTTCGTTAATAACAAGAGTAAAATTATCTCGAACAATGTTTAGTTTTTCTCCAGCAATTAAGTCGAGCTTTATCGAGAAATTCTGGCAGTCCAACGCTCTCGAATTCTTTTAAACTTCTTCAACGTAATGCATTATCAACGTTTATACACTTTTAGACTTCTTAGAAATACTGACGAATTAAAGTGTTTTTTCTTTGGATTACAACGTAATCCATTTCGTTTGTGCAGTAGTACAATTATTTCGACGTTTGACAATGCATGCAATAGCTTAGATGAATTTTATCATATTCCATTTTTATCTGCAACAGAAATGAAGTCATTTAAGATAATTTAAGTAACTTTATTTTTGAGTAGTGCCTTCGTGCTTTTAAAAGTCTCTAAAAAAGTACTCCTAACTTTCAGTAATTTTATTTTCTCCAATCTGCAAAATTTATAACTAGTGTATAGTACTTTTTTATTGATTACGGCCATTTGTTTAACTTCATTAGAAGTTTTCACTTAAAAAAGACACTATATCGGAAAAAGGAAGCGGCATGGAAAATTCAGAAACAGCTATGAAAATTTTAATTTCATTGCCTTCTTCTATGTGCATATTGCTACACCTACAGTCCGAAAATTCGTAAAACGAAAAGTCATAAAACGAAAATTCGTAAAAGTGTACTTTTACATACTAAAATGGGGGAAAAACTGATTTGATCTATTAAAGAAATAACAAAAATGATTATGAATTTCTTTTAATATAAATTTTAAAAAAGAAATAAAATGTTTACACAAAATTTTTTAAGTATTAAAATGTTACCAAAAAATACATTTTACTTCAGCTAGGTTTAGAAAAAAGCAAAGATTTGTATGATTAGTAGAAGATATGAAAACGACTAATATTCTTGTTAATATTTCCCTGACAGAATTTATACATTGCCACATAAAAAACATAACAAATATTTTACGAAAACACGGTGATATGGCTCAGATTGATATCCAAGATTTAATTTAATACGGAAATATATTTCAAACAACTTAAAAGTCAAGGATAGGCTTCTGGTGTCCAGATTAACTTGTTTTTAAAGTCTCATCAAAACCATAATTTTCACATCGCCTACAAAACATAAAATGGAATTAGTCCCCTTTACAAATATACCCGGCTTACTATGTCATCTAATTATGTCATCGTCAAAGATGCCCCGCCCCTATCCTTCTCACGAAATTCACCAATTAGATTAGATTGGCTCAAATCTAGAAACAAATGCGGCCGTCTAAGTCAATCGCGTTATGATAAACAGCTTAGGTAGTCGATCCGAATTGGGAATTAATCAGCGGAAAAAGTCAGTTGAGTCTCTCAGTTATTCCAAGAGGTTATATCGCGTATATCAATTATCCATAAATCAGGCAGGCAGGATCTTACGAGATCAACCTCATTAAGCGGGAAACGAGTTTATTCTTGTTCAACCATGTTCGTCAGTCACGAAATCGATAACGCAATGCAGAAACCTATCGATGTCAGATAATAGTATCTAAACTAAGTAAATGAAATAATCGATATTACACCTTGAAGTCAAATCGATAATCAGAGAAGCTATGTGTCTAAATAATTGACATGCAAACTTCGCTAAATATATATATATATACATTCTAACATATCTTCAGGGATATTTATCTGTATTTGTATCCTACTATATAACATAAATTACTAGAGCATATTAATCAAAATTACCGTGATAGTCTTCTCACTCCATTGAAGATTCTTGCACGCATTTTAAATATATATTTTCATTATGAGATTTGGTAGAACTATAAATATCCGAATTAACTAAAATCACCGTTTATCCAGATAATAACGTACGACGTTCTGAATTTTTAGTCCAAAGGGGCAATTTGCCCAGAAGGACTATTAATTTAGTTTTCGCATTTTGCGTTGATTCACTAAAAGCATTGTTTCACTTTTCAAATTGTTGCCACCAAATATTATCGCCCTGCATTATACTTAAAGAAATTAAATAATGGAGAATCTGCATAAATGTATGTACGTTTCTCTCATTGTGATAAAACAGCGGAACCTAGAGCCATCCAATTTTGAATATTGAACGTTTCTGCCCAAATATTTGGCATCCGGAAGCCCAAATTTGAAATCTGGAATTTGTTTTATTATCGATTTCATATTTTGTAAAACTTTAACGAATTTTTGATTAACATAATCAAGGACTTCAAAGCGAGCAATGGCAACGCTGTACAGAAAAAAATATTTTTATCTCCAGCGCGTTAGACTGTGTATCGGAAATTCGAAAGATATGCTCAATTTAAAATTATTTTGCAAAATTATTTTTAAATTGAATTTTATGGTTTAACTGCGAAGGACATGATATTTAATAAATAAAGTTACCATAAAAAACGTTAAAAAAGCCCCTCTGGGATGTAAAATCCCAGATGTAAAATCTGAAAGCTTTCGGAACTTTTGTAAGTGCGTTTATTTAAAATTAAGCAAATATAGGCAGCCTTAGATCGGTGTACATTTTAAAGATCTAACGATTTTCATGGTGATAAGATATAAGAATGTTTGTTATATTTTCAAGGTGATAAGACTCTCTTTCAGATGTAAAACAAAATGTTTATATATTTGTTTTCTAGATTTTTAAGAATAAAGCACTTGTTTTGGCTAAGCAATGATTTACTGAATGAAAACGATAACATATATTACTGCGAGTTACGGGTTCGTTGATAACTTTTTAAGTGATCATTCCTGATGCACAGGAAAAAATTGACAATTTATTATTAAAACATTAAAAACACAGGAAAATAAATAATTGGAAATTTCTCAAGCAGTAAGCGCATATTAAGCTATTCATCCTTAGTGCAAAATAAAAAATGTCAATTTCGAAAATCACTCTCAGAGTAAAATCTGAATCGCGGTTCAACTAACTGTTAAAATTCACAACTGAGTTAGAACACATAACTTACTCCTCCGATCTCTATTTTTTATTCTAACTATATTTATACAGTGTAACACATTTACGGTTCTGGTGTAGCGCAGTCTTCTGGAAGCTTCAGGAAAAATCGGTCGCCAAGGTGCGTAATCTATTTGCTTATAACTCATGTTCTACTTGGCCTAGTTTCAAAGTTTGTTTTTTAGTTGATGCCTTTATAATTTAAAGATTTATAATTCCATATAAGAAGTAAATACTTACTGGCATGTGGCCACAAATGCAAAATAAAATTATCACTGTAAAAGCTATAAATCACAAAATAAATACACATTACTACAACAGTACATAAACTCAACATTGCAATCAAACCGATCTAAATATTAGTTTATGGAAGAATTTACAGTAATATTCAACTAAATTATGAGCCGAAAGAGGCAGAAGGGCTATTAATTTCTTGCCCAGAAGAGTATTAATTTCGTTTTGGCATTTTGCGATGCTTCTCCATAAACGGCGTTTCACTTTTCAAATTGTTGACACCAAGTATTAGAGCCCTGCATTATATTTAAGTAAATTAAATAATGAAGAAACTGCATGCATGCATGTATGTTTCTCGCATTGGGAAAAAAACAACGGTACCTAGAGACATCAAATTTTGATTAAAGTAGTCCTCCACTCGAATATGGGCATCCGAAAGCCCAAATTTGGAATTAGTTTTATCATCTATTCAATATTTTGTAAAACATTAACGAATGTTTGATTAAAAAAATCAACGATTCCAAAGCTAGCAGTGGCAGCACTGTATGGAAAAAAAATTATCGCCAGCGCGCGAGACTGTGTATCGGAAGTTCTAACGATTTGCTCTTTTAAAATTATTTTGTTATACTGCTGTTGAACTGATGGTAAAACACAAAGCGTTAAAAAAAAGACCCGTTTGAGCGTAATATAAAATCGAAAAGCTTTCAGGTTTTTTAGTATATTCTTACAATTAAGAACTCATTGCATTACCTGTTAACAGAATTTCTACCAGTGGAAAAGTAGAAATAGGAAAAAGATGGATAAACAATAAATTATATACAAACTGAATTTTAGTAGTAAAAAGCATGTTTATATATCACCGTTACTCATTGTCAATGTCCACTTAGCCGCTGAGATGATTGCGTACAGAAAAAGAGCAAACTCTTTAATGCAGAACGCTAATATTAACTGAAATGATTACCACAGGATAATTTCTGCTAGTGAATGCTTTAGTCTATTAACTTTATAACATACGTGGTAGTTTCTTGGAAATATAAAATAAATTGTTGTTGCGATTAGAAACAACAATTAGTTGTTGAAACAATTTATTTTATATTTTCAAGAAACTTGTCAACGTCTACATCATCATTGTAGACGTTGTATACCGCACAGTGCCTCTGTTGTTCAAGGCTGTAGCCCAACTAGATGTTACTTGTTCAACATATAGTAACGACTATGTGGCAATAAGGCGCTTATTGATGAGTTTCTTGGTAGAGGAAATAGTAAAATACGAGGCCTTCATCTTAATGGGAGAGTGCTAACAATTTTAGTATTAGGATTTTACAAATTCAGCAGCCAATAAGAATCGAGTACCACACCTTACGTGGCAGATTCTGAGAAACAACAGTTAAGTTGTTTGTGCTATCAGAAAAATAACTACTAGCATATATTATGCAATTAGGTTTTTCAAGTGTAAAAGAAGAACATCAGAATTCGAATTTTGAGTTAAACAAAATTAATAACGAAATATAACATTCAGGATTAAATAGAAACTAAAACAATTAGAAATGAGAAATTTCGAAACCAGTAAGAAACAACTAAATAGCTTACAATAAAAATAAATTCTTACAAGTGTAGAGTCATTAGAATTATAGATGTCAGGAAGCTAAAAATGTGCAATGCCCTCGCCGGGACTCGAACCTTGGACCCCCCGATACGCGCCGGGGCTGCTAACTATTACATCACAAAGGTATGCTGGGAGGAGAGAGAAAATACCTTATAGAAGTATGGTAAGACAAGTTTTCGAGTGAAAATGTAGCATAACAAGACTAAAATTTCTGCATTAAATACATAGATATTCAAGACTAAATGAAAATAAAGTAATTCAATTTGCGATCCTTTTGATTTGAAAGTGTCACCCTTCTAAATACAGCTTTTAAGTAATGTCGCTTAACTACAGATTCTGTTACTTTTACCCTCTGTCTACATAGCCATCGGGACTCCGTCGGAAACGCAAATCAAAGCAACATAAAGCAGAAAAAACAAGCTAAAACTTCTTGGTTAAACATGTTAGAAGTGCTATGTTCAAGTTTCAATAAAACATCCAAAGTTTGGGGCAAACGTGACCGCCTAAATGAAACCTAAAAACAAACATCTTTCTTTTACACTATATCTCCTCTTATAACCTCTCGCGCACCCGTTTACTGTCCTTTTTGTAATTAATGTCATTCTCCCTTTCTTGATCGCATTCGCAACGACACGGTCATAACGGGTGACCGGGAATTAGGTTTCGATTCCAGAGAGGGAACATGAGAAACTTCTATCACATACAATGAAGGCAGCCGGCACGTAAATTACCACACCCAGAATGGGGAAGTAGTGACGAAAAATAACAGAATGGTGACTCTTTTGCGACCCTTGTAAATAGAATGAGTGCACTCTAAATCCTTTAACGAAGATCAATTGATAATTTTCCTTTCACCTAGGACGTGAGAAAAACTAATACATTTCGCACCGATAGGTAAAACGAAATGTATGATGTTAAAAATACTCTTTTTAACTATAATAATGCTAAAAATATTATAAATATTATTATTAAGTCATGTGTTGAATTGTATATTATAAGGTATTTCTCTCGCCTTCTTCGCATGCCTTCGTGGTATAGTGGTTAGCACGCTGGGTGCGTATTCCAGAGGTCCGTGGTTCGAGTCCCGGCGAAGGCGTTGCTCGATTTCACATCTCCTGCTTCCAAAAAAATCCTAATGTCTCTACAATATATGTAAACGTTATTATCTAATTTGTTAAAATGTAACTTGTAATTAAAATATTTTTTAAAAATAAAACAAAGTTTTAAACTGATAAGAAGTCCAGCTATTGCTTTATAATAGTTTCTCATAAAGTAACATGTTTGTACTAATCTGAAACATAAATTAAAAGTGTCATGTAGTATCGGATAGCAATATATTTGGGAAATGGCATTCTGAAAGGTCGAATAAGAAAAGAAATAAAGTTTAAAATAAATCATTCCTGTACTGGCAACATTTAACAAAGATATTGGATAATAAATGCATAGTAACGAAACATGACAAACTAAAAGTCTTCTTAAAGATACGTTTAGTCCCAAAATTCCCATCCTTGAAACTGAGGACCACTAGCGGCCAAGCGGTAAAACTACTGAACACTGGATGTTCGAACCTCGGTTCAAATCCCGACGAAAGAGGTGGCTGCTTGGACGTTTTCGTGATTTCCTTATGGGTAACGTGTGTATGAGCCAGAATCCCTTACAAAGTTCTCTACGAAGGGCCCCCCCTCCTGTTAGGCAGAGAGCCCTCGTGTGCTTTGCCGTAACCGAATAAACCAGACCAAACTTGAGATTGAATGGCGTGCATATCGCATTCTGCTATACTCAGTTATTCGATTTTATGAATTTTTGAAATTTCTGTGCATTTTGAACTAAATTTTACATAAAACGTATACCAAATTAAAAATGCAGAATGTTTGTAAATTTAAAATGCAGAACATGCAACTAAAATTACAGCAACTGAAAAGTGTAAAACAAGTGTACTACAATATTTACAAACAAAAAATTTAAATGTCGATGAAAATGCATCATATACACTCACGTTTGTGAAAATTGCAACACCAAGAAGGAATCGTCATAATTGAATGCAATTTAATACACAGTTGAGTGGTAGTGGTACAAATAAATGATTAAATGTTCAAAGCAAACAAACAAGAACAAGAGATCAGAATCAGTATTTTGTGTGGCCACCACGCGCCGCAATAAGTGCTGCTACACGACGTGGCATGGAGTCAAACAAAGTTTGAATGTCTGACTGAGGAAGAGCATTCCATATCGTTTGTACGCGTACCCAAAGTTCGTCTGCAGACGCAACAGGACGAGGATCACGAGCAAGACGCCGACCAATGACATCCCACACATGTTCAATTGGCGACATATCCGGGGAACACGCAGGCCAAGGAAGAAGCTGTACCCGCTGCGCTGCAAAGAAGGATTTAACAATCCGAGCAGTATGAGGGCGGGCATTGTCCTGTTGAAATACAGCGCCTGGCAAGCTTTGAAGGAAGGGAACAGCTTCGGGCTGTAGAACTTCACGGATATACCGGTTGCTGTTCAGATTGCCCACAATTCGTAGCAATTGAGATCGTCTATGATATGCTATGGCGCCCCAGACCATAACTCCGGGTGTTCGTCCACTGTGGCGTTCGATAATGCACTCCGGAAGGTGGCGTTCACCGGCATAGCGTCTGACACGAATGCGGCCATCATGGTACCACAAATTAAAGCGGGATTCGTCAGAAAACACGACATGCTGCCAATCAGCACGCCAGTCTCTATGCTGATTGGCCCATTGTAGCCGCAGGCGGCGATGGTCGTGCGTTAGGGGGATCCTGTATAAAGGAGTCCGTGCGCGCAGTCCACACTGCAGCAGACGTCTACGAATTGATGAAGCACACAATGAAACACCTGTAGCTATTGACCACAGTGCTGCCAATTGTCTAGAGGAAGCTGTACGGTCCGTCCGCGCCATGCGGACCAGGTGTCTATCATCGCGAGCTGACGTCACATTTCGGGGTCCACTCCCGGATTTCCGAGTTGTCCGACACTCGTCCGTCCACTGCTTCCAAACGCGCATCACTGTGCTGCTGTTACGCTGCACACGAGAGGCTACTGCACGATACGACAATCCAGCTTCACGAAGGCCGATGATTCTCCCTCGTTCAAACTCTGTAAGTTGTTCAAATCTCGCTCTCTTTCGTCGACGAGGCATAAGTACAGATTGAGTTAACGTTTACCACTAGCAGATAACCACCGATAACCATACACGCCTCGCTACAGCCGTCTATTTATTCGGATCCATCAGCCGTTCAGAGGGCGCTGCTCAGCATACGCATGCGCTACGGATTTGCAATTCTAATCATTTGCATATCATGCGCTACTTTGCATTTCCTGAAAATTTCAGCTCACTCGCGTAAGTCCTTCATGGTGTTGCAATTTTCACAAACGTGAGTGTATATAACGAGACCAGTCTGGAAGTTAAATTATTTGATTGACTTTTCGTAACTAGAATCATAGGTGCACAATGAATTTTCAGAAGATATTTAGTAGTACTTTATGTTATCAGCAGTATTTTATGTTTTAATTTAGCTGTATACAGCACTTCATGTATTGGTTTCAGGATACTAGTTAGTATCCACAATCTATACGTCTGTAAACTCAATTTTCTGATACCGAATTTGCAACTCGATCATACATATACAGTGTCTCACAAAAGTGATGGGACACTTGTGCTTTACAAAAGGAAATTGTGGTAAAATAAATTAAAAAAACATGTAAAAATTTTTTGTGGGTGTGTTTCATACTTAAATTTAGTAACAATTATTACATAACATACATTTTCTCAAAATATTAATTCAATAAAAATACAATTGTTTAGAATGGAGCAAAAAATGGCTCACATAAGTGATGGGACACTTACTTTTCCACCAAATATTTATCCAAAAATTTTACTTTTTAAAAGGTTTTAATATTTTATTGGATTTCCTTTTACTTTTAAAACATGATTTGATCTTCTTGGGATGGATTCGAATAATGTTTTTGTGATTTCTGGAGTGATTTTACCCCATTCTTCTTGAAGCACCGATTTTAATTGTTGTTTTGAAGAAATGGTGTGTTTGCGAATTCTTGATTCCAATTCTTGCCAAATATTCTCTATGGGATTCAAGTCTGGAGATTGTGGTGGTGTTTTTATTATTTCAGGACAGTTATAAGCAGCCAGGGTCTAACGTTCAAAGCAGTGTGCTTGGGGTCATTGTCCTGGTAGAATTTAAAATCGTTATGAAGGTTCAATTTTCGTGCTGAAGATTTCAAATTTTGATTTAATATGCCGATATACTTGTGCTAATCCATTATACTGTCAATAAAAACAAGATTACCAACTCCAGCGGACGACATACACCCCCATACCATAACTCCTCCGCCATGTTTTACTTCTGGCACCAAGTTCTGTTTGCGAAATTTTTCCCTGGGTTTTCTCCACACCAAGATTCTACCGTCAGAACTAAATATATTAAATTTACTCTCATCAGCAAATATAACTTCATTCCGGTAATCAAAATTCTTATATATGTTGGATTTTCGAAAGCCAGTCTGAGTTTTCTATTCCTCTCACTTACGAAGAAATTTTCTCCTGGCTGCTCTACCGTGATAACCAGTAGATCGAATTACTCTTCTAATAGTCTCAGGATTAAAAATTACTCCATATAATGCTTGTAAATCAGCAGCAACTTTAGGAGCACTCATTCTTGGAATTTGTTTTAATATTTCGAATGATAATTCGCTTTATTCCATTGGATAGCTTTGATGGTCGGCCGGATCTTCTTTTATCCTGAATCATATGATTCTTTTTATATCGTTTAATGATATTGAAAACTGTTGAATGACTCAAGTTAACTGTTTCGGCAGTTTCTCTAATAGATTTTCCGCGTTCAATATGCAAATTAATAACTAATTTACGAATTTCAGGGAAAGTTTCTTTTCGTTTAGCATTCAGGGCTGCACAGAGCTAAAAAACACAAAACTTTCAAACCAAACTGGAGAGAAATAATGCAGACGATTTCATAAATTATTGCCAATTGCTTTTGAGTAAAAATAAAAACCCCAAAAAATATTTTTAGACGATTTTTGTTGCATAGTCTAATGGTGTCCCATCACTTATGTGGGCCATTTTTTGCTCCGTTCTAAACAATTGTATTTTTTATTAAATTAATATTTTAATATTTTGAGAAAATGTATGTTATGTAATAATTGTTACTAAATTTAAGTATGAAACACACCCACAAAAAATTTTTACATGTTTTTTTAATTTATTTTATTACGGTTTCCTTTTGTAAAGCACAAGTGTCCCATCACTTTTGTGAGACACTGTATAACGGCACCTAAACCATCGTTAAACAAACGCCTTTCTTTTAGGAAAACGAAAATTCTAAACTCTTTTTTTCACGTATTCGCTTTAAAACTGTCATCCTCAAAAGAATAATTTTGTTTTAAGTCATTTTCATAAAATCGCTTTCACTTTGCAAGGTTTTTATGTTAATTAACCGAGTATTATGGTTTCATATTAATCCGTGTAATTAATTAAGTATCCGTACCAGAATGCAAATTAGTTGTGCAGGTATTCAAACGGAGGATTGACAGTTTTAGACCTCGCTTGCAGTTATATCCTATCGCCACTCTGCTAGTCTTTATTTTGGCTTTAGCCATTTTGCTAGCTGACGTTAAAAGAGTGTCATAAATATTTGAGATAGCTTATGTAGACCACTTTGTGCAGTCCTTGACTACAATACTTTAAAATTTCAGCTTGTGTTATTTTAAATAATCATAAGTGGCCTAGCTTAGTTTAATAAGCACAAGTGATGCCTTCAATTAAATTTAAAGAGTTAGAAACAAGTTTATTTTAACCTTCGTCAAACTTTGTCATCTTAATTTCGACTGGATCGATAACTCGTCTGTCAGTCTAGAACGGTCTGAAGAGCATTGACTCTGCACAATCAGAATAGAATAGCTTCTAGACAATTAGAACCCTTTCAGTGTGACACTTTATATGATATTTTGTGAACAGGAGGTTAACATCTCAAGTTAGAGCTTTCTGCCATACTGTTAATCTCGTATCCTTTACTATTCGAAACAGCATTAAGCAGTTTTTTTTCCTTCTCTGGAGTGTTAATATTTCTTTCTATTTTAAGGAAAAATACACATAGCTATCTAAATGCATAAAATCGGATGAGATGCATCAAGAAAGCAAGAAATATGAAAATAATTCTCGTTAGATCGGCAACGCAGATCATTAATCTATCAATATATCAACGAATGGTATTTCATGGGTTGAAATACATTCGCCAGCAGAGCAGTGGCATTTTAGTGTTAGTTACTAGTAACTTGCCTTTGGAATTTGAACCTTGTGATACTCTTTTATTTATTAGCCACAAAATCGAATCAAATATAACTCTTGCCATCATGCCAAACTTAATACCCCACCCGTAATACTAGTATGCTTGTAAATTACTTTTCTGGACAATAATCTGAACCGCACATATTTTAACACCATGAGCTCCACCGTATAAATAAAGTTGTCGTTTTGGACCGCTATTTTTACTTTCTTATAAGAAGTAAAGGAAGTATTGCAATCACAAAAAATTCCGGGTACCATATTTGAAAAATAATATATATATAAATATAAAAAGTATATATTATAATATATATATATATATATAATAAGTATATATAGTATAAGATATAAAAAAATAAATAATGAACAAAATATATTGGTCTGCGAATAAAGGGAGGAAATTTCTAATATTGATAGATTAGTTCCGAAACTTTCTGTATATTGTTTTTTGAAAAGTTCTACATTTATTAATAAAAAATCGACTGTTACAAAATAAAAAAGATGTTTTATCCTTTCGTTGCTGAAAGTACTAATTAGAATAAAAATCAAAGTAACTTGCATAAATTTGTAGTACTAGATTTGCGAAGTTTAAACAAAAATTTCTTACTTGGCTTTAGAGGTAAAAATGATGGTAAAGAAACTTGTGCTTTCGTGATAACAACAGAACAAAAAATTCGAAAAAGTTCCGGTTTATATTTCAGTTCTGATTAATAACCCCAATTCTAATTGCTTCCTATATTCAGCTTTCTAGAATATTTGACCATTGCTTTACTTTCACGTTTTTGTGGCACCAGTAATTTTGCTTCCTCTTCCTTAAATTCTTTCCTTCTCGAATTGCTCGGTCTGTTGTTAACACGTGAGTACAGTAGACGTTGTTACACGTTTCACTATCATCACTTTGACTCCTGCAACAGAAGAAGAAGGTTTATTGAAACTTAAAAATTATGATGCAGCAAATTCATGCACAATACGCTGAGTTCTATACAACTATTCTTCTGCGTTTCGTTTTGTTAGCCCATGTCTTGTTTAGTCTCAAAGCGCGATTTTACGCCGAATCACTATAAAAGCTTCGTTTCTCTTTTCATTAGAACTGTTGCCATTGTGCAAAATGCAAGGTACTTATCTTTCAAACTGAAGCTGTCTAATAAAAATACATTTTATTCATGCATTTTATTCATACATCTAATTAAAAACATTCATTATTGCCATAGAATGACTTTATATATTTTTTATTATTTATTTCACATTTTGCAAAATTTATGCTGAATGTTTGATTAACAAAATCGACGATTTGAAATCTAGCAGTGGCAACACCGTACGGAATAAAGAATTTTTATCTTCAGCGCGAAACTGTCTGTCGGAAATTTTAAAGATATCCAGCTTTTAAATATTTTGTATTTCTGCTGTTGAATTGAATTTTCAGTAGCGTAAGTGCCAAGAATATATTATTTAATAAACAAAATTAGCAGTCAAAACATGAATAATAAAAAGACCAAAGAAGGTGTTTTTTAAGCTATCTTACAAGGAAAACTGAACATTGATTTGATGACTGAAAAAAATATAAAAATGTATGCCAACACTTAAAACTGCACTCTGAATGAAATACATTCCGATGACCTCAACAGTACACATCCTTTCCGGATGTAAATATTTGCATTTTAATAGTACAGAACCGAAGACGCGTCAGGAGTCTTCTTTCTATGCAGAAGTTATGATTGACGGTTTTTCCCTTTCCGATTAATAATGTTGCTTATTTTGCACTTAGAAATTTTAATACCGTGCATTTCACAACGTTTCAAAATATGAAATAAGATTATTTCTCTTCGCGAAGCGAAAAATCATGTCCTTCAATCCATAGCTTCTTTAAATGCAACATTATAAAAAGACGATTAAATTTAAAAGTCTCAGACGATATTTCTGACTTTAAATAATAAGCTTTTGACAAAAATTTCTATTCCAAAAAATTTGCTTTATTAAAATCCTTTATGGGAATCGTTTTAAATATGTGTACATACCCTCTGTGTTTATTACAGGTAAGCTCTATAAGTATCACAGATACATTTAGATTTTACTTTTATAGATCCTTCTCAGATATCAAGTTAAAGCTATTCTCGTAAAACTTTCAGACACAAGAGGTTTTATAGTTAAAAATACAAAACCGAAATCAATATTTAAGAAAATAATTCTCGTATCGATCATTTTCAAAAATATTTTATATTGACAAAAAAGTTTTCGACAGAAATACATATTTCGGAAGCGGCATTAATCCTATAAGTTAAGAGATTTAGGGAACTTAAATTATTAGAAACTCTGCTATGTCTATTTGTAAGAGATCCTGCGGTAAAATGTCTGCGTTCAAGTTAAGCTTTCGAACAATCCACAATTTTATCAATCAAAGATATGCTACTATTCCATGCAAGGTTTATTGAAGACCGATTTTTCATGCCAGGGACACCGTCATACATTCCAAACTGCCCCCGACATATCCATCCCTGCCTCTAATACCTTTATACCAAATAATGCCCTCATTATGAATGGAAAATTTTCGCCATCGAAGCAGCCCTTAGCTTTTTTAAGCTTTAATATGCAACACTCGCATTAAGTTAAAAGCGCCATTAAATTAAACTCGAAGATCCTTGTCTTGGTTCGTGAGTTTTAAGCGTGATCGCCTCACCTGAAGGAAAGGAGATTGTGTCATTAAAAGAAAAATTCGGGACCGACCGCCCTTTGAATGGATTGTTAAGAATTCAACTGCTGCCTATTATCATAATTAGAAGCGAAGAGGATTTGAAATAAATAGTTCTAATATTAGTCTTCTTTGCCAAGAGCAACAACATGCCCGATTTCTTTCCCATTACTGACAATAACTTTTGAGTGATTATATTAAATATATTGAATACGAAATGGATTTCCTGAAACATCCTTTCGTTATTTTCGTTGTTATTAAACATAAACACTAATATTAGATGAGGTTTCGGGGTAAGGATGCAACTTTTTACTTGCTTCAAAAATTATATTTGATTACTTTTAGAGCAATGCATTTAATGGCAATTAAGTCGAATGGAATCTAATTAATAACGTCTTTCAACGTAGCATTCTTTTCAAACAGACCGTTATTTAATGTTTAGTGTTGGTAAAAATAAATTTAACGTTTTATTTAAGGTTTAAACGAGAGATACTGTAGTTTGGTTTGGTTTATTTGATTACGGAAAACCTCGAGGGCTATCTGCCTGAAAATGACTTCGTGGGAGACCTTCCAAGGGAAGGAAAACTGGCTGGTAGACACGCTACGCATGGGAAAAAGTACGAAAATGTCCATGCAACCAGCCCGTTCACGCCATTCGAAACTCCGACATAACTACCAGTGTTCAGCGACTTTACCGCTCGGCCGCTGGTTGGCCTAAGAGAGATTATAGATATTTCCTCTTAAACGATATTAAAACATTTCATTTCCTTTGACACGCCTCACCTCGAGAATTGAAGGACTTAATTCTGTAGGAAAGTTATTGGTTTCCTTTTTAAATAATCTGAAGAATAATATATTTCCTTCCAAAAATATCATGCGTAGTCTTATGATTTAAAACATTAAGAAGTAAAAGTAATTTGAAATAAAAATTAATAAAATTTTTCTTCATAAATAAATATCAATATGTATTTAACTGTAAAATATTAATCCCATAAATAAAGCTTTTTTTCCTGGCACATTTTCATTCGGAGCATACTTACGACGGGTCATTTTCAACCATTTCGGAAGTTCAATTCCTTAATTTTTAAATAGAAAATCATATTTTTCATTATTCTGCACGATTTTGTTTAAATAAAACACTTAAACATATCCAAATAAGGAGTGAGATAGATAAATGAATGCATAAATAAAATAGAAATCAATCCTATTCATTTTCTGTTTCGAAAATTATGCATTTTCCTTGATTTGTTTTATGACTTGCTGAAAAAATAATTCGGTAAAATTTTAGAATATTGTTACGGATTTTGTATTTATTTAGCTATTTTAATAGAACTCTAATTAAAATTGTTTTACATTCCCGTACAATTCAACGTGTGATGAAATTTAAGAGAAACTAAGTCAGAAATGTAAAGATACAAGAGCTCGTGCATTTAATATTTAATACATGGCTATCCCGTAATTGCTGTTGCTATCTAGAAAAATCAAGAAAATAGATTTTACCAGAATATTTTCGTGAATGATTAAAAAGCTTATAAAAGCCGGATTAAAACATCTCAGCTCAGTTGTTGTTGTTTTAAGTGAACTGTAGTTGTTTACTTAGCGCTATCATTGATTTTAGAGAATTTGCAGTGAGATCGAATTAGCATTTTTTTTGTTTTTGAATTGAGGTCTGTTTAACGCTTTAGTAGTTCAAAATATACTTGCTGTGAAATATTGTGATATTGTACGAATATCTCTGAGGAAATATTTCAGCATTTTGTTTTACTTCTTGTGAAAAAAATAAATTTTATTAACTTTTTATCGACTTGTGCATTCAATTCCGTACGCACGCAACAACATGCTCGATATTTGAAAAATGATATGCTCTATATTTCGAACAAAGAACGACGAACAGGCAGAAATTTCAGTTCCTGTGACTCCCTTTTTAAAACTTCAAACTTTAGATATGAGGTGATGCAGATTTATACCCTTCGCCGGTAGATCGAGTAACAATTGATATTTATTTGTATGTTTCTCTTACAGATGATGACTAAGATGAGGACGCAAGAATCATAACATAATTTTACATTTGTAAACAGTGGATGCAGACGGTTGTATTAACCACCTCAGTTTTTCCCTCGAGACTGAGCGATTCATCGATTTTAAAAGAGTCTTCAGGCGTCAGCAATGGCACTCAGTCTTACGGGTTAAATGTGACCTCGATCGTTAACCCCGAAAGAGACTCGTCGCTGGATGCTTTTTCAATCCCCAGATTGCGATGAAAATGCAAAGAGGTGATTGATGGCTTTATTGGTCACGCTTTCTCCAGCGCGGCACTGTATCAGGACCATACAAATGACTTTCACTTAAAAAGACTGAAAATAAGAATGCACCTTCTCCTTTTAGCTGGTGTTTCAGTGACTGCTGCGCGTATGAAAGCGTGTGAAATGATATCCAACATCCATGAGCGTGATAAGTAGGCGATCATCTATATAGATCCTAATAAGTGCTGAAAGAGGAAAAGAAACATTACTAAGGCCAGTTTCAGGTGCAAAATGTTTGTCTTTGATAGTAAAAAAAAAGAAGTAAATTTTTGAGTTTTGCGGGAGAGAAAAGAGGTTAAGCTCCATTAATAGGATTATCATCAAGGAAATGGCGAACTAGGACATAGTTGGTGATAATTTACCTTTAGAATTCTAAAAAATAAAGACTTCGAAAAGCTTTTATATAAAAAGGGGGCTATTTTTAGCTTTTGGAAGGCGTTTACGATAACAATCAACTGTAAACGATAGTTTTGAGTATTTCAGAAATAAACTGTTAGGATTAAATATATTAAACTTAAAATTTGATATGGACGCCATATGGCCTCCTGCTACAGCCTATTAAATTATGCGCATTTTTTGCTGCATTTCATTTAAACATATTTCCCCGAATTTCTTCAGAGATCAATCAATTTAGGTCTCCCCTTTTGCGACAAGAAAAAAATACATAAAAACTCAAAACATCTTCATTAAAAATTGTAAAATAAAGAAAAACGTAAAACACCACATACAGTTAAAAACCGTTGAAAACAGTTTTTGAAATTAAAATTAGTGCTTAAGTTAATTAAAATAAGCAAAAAGACAGATTTTTCGGTGCACAAAACTTGTAACCCCACTCTGCAAAAATGCACTGAAGGTGCAGAAACTGACTTAATTCACTATGCTACTAAGTTTCAAAAGTAAACAAATAGCGGTGTCGTTAGGCTTAGTGGAACGTAAACAACTTTTAAATTGTTGATAAGTTTACAACTATTGCATTATACTTAATTAATTGCATTATACTTATAAATTAATTAAAGGCATAAAAAACCTTAACCGGAGCATATGAACAATATAATTCAGTCACTTTGAAAGCAGAAAGATGCACAATTTACCAACAAATAGGAATAAACATACTTAGCTCAACGAGTAGATTAACAGAGCGGGTATTTATATAAATATATGTACTTTCGGTGCGGCCTATTGCAACCAAAACGCAAGATGCATAGCTACATGTTATAGCAGTCTATTATATACTTGTAAAATTTCAACTTTTTGGGGCTACTCGTTTTTGAGTTATGCGAAACACATATATACGTACGCACGCATATATGTGTGACGCGCAGAGACGCTACGCAGAGACGTTACGAAAAAAGGCTCCGGAATTTATTTTAAATCCATTTCACAATTCGTTTGGGGAAAAACTTTTATTTTGTCCTTACGTACAGATATAACGCAAAAACGTGGAATCGAGAGCAGTCAAAATGAATACTTTCGTTGAAATACGATACCCGAAATTTTTCGCTATCACAATACTTCCTTTACTTCGCACAAGGAAGTACAAATATCAAATGCCTCTTTTTAAACGGGGTATTTCATAAGTAAGTGTGAAAGATATAATTTAATTAAAATGAAACATTGTACAAATTATAATCTCTTTTTTCGAAACTTAAGCTGATGATCAATGCTTTCTATTTTTGAGCTGCCAAGTGAACTTTACACTATGATATTAAGTTCACAAGAATTATCTTTGTAAAAAAATTGACCTTTAAACTATGTCTTTTTTTATCTAGTAATATAAGGATTACGGATTACCTAAAAGAAAATCCTTCACAATAGTGACAGACTAACACTTAAAACAGAATGTCATCGGTTAGGTGAAATCACGTAACCGTAAAAAATAAGATCATTATTATTATATATATTCTACAAAAATAAGCATTTTTAGCTAAAATACCGATACATATGCTTAGGAGGTAAAAAATTTATTTTTTAATTAATAGATTATTTTAGAGTTACAATAAATTGCATCATCATTTCTGAAATTTATAGAGTATTATACAAAATTCATTTGAATTTACTGTGTGTTACAATGTAAGCGACGACCTAATATCAGATGGACTGAATCGAATTATCGAAGCCTCATGTAAGAAGGGCATTGGCTATGCCAGAAACATATCAAAAACTGAAATCTCTGCAGGACAACATTATAAACAGTCACACGTGATGTTCCAGTTAGCATTGTGTACGAAATGACGAGAAAGATTTGTAGCAGTTTGAACTGATCTGTTAAAAAAAGCGGTCATTTCCAACTTCGTCTGTAAAAGGATACTCTTTATTTGGTCTTTATTATATTTAATTATCATTAAGGTTAATATGTATGCAGACCGCTCAGACGTGACAAACAGCTGCGACGCTGACTGCCATACGAAAGGGCCCGGGTTCGAATAATGGAGAGGCATGCATGTTTCTAAATGCATATTGTCTGGTGCATACTGTTTGTAAATGCAGAGCAGCATGGGATCACTCAAGCCGAAAGTACTCTCGAGAGGCCGATAGTGAGGAAGAGAGGTGGCAGACTGTCGGATCCGCCCCCTGGAGTACTCTCCTTCAAAACTAAGGGCGGAACTCAGCATAAAATTGGACTGCCACCTGTATGGTTCTAAACACTCTGGTCAACGACAGATGCAATTTCGTATTCCTCGCCATGATAATAATTCGTGATATTTGTTTCTTTTAACATCAGACAAGTGAGATAAATAACAACAACAACTGTACGCCAAAATAAAATAAAACAAAAGTAAAATAACTGCATGGTCCTTTCCAAATCAGAGCTGGGGGATTTTTGAATTGCATTGTACAATAAATGTGTTTCTTCATGTTAATTTGTCATTTCGTGTGTTTTAACAAGTTAACAAAATTTGTAAATTTATATCTGACTTAGGCGACCTTCAAATATAGCATTTCAGCTGTATCAAATGCATGTCGGGATATACTTTCAGTGGTCTCGAAAAGCTTCTTTTTTTGCTCATCAGAAAAATAAGAGGATTATTTATAATCATCATCACATCAACAGTAAGACGTTTTACGTGTTGTTAACGGCATGGGCATCAGTGGAAGGACATTGCTTCAGACGGTCTATTGTATTTAATATATACTATAAATAGGAAAAGGAGCTCAACTCCTAGTATTGCTATATAATTTTTCCAACAGAGAAACAACATTCATAAACAAGTGCGCAGCTCTCAAAAACATTTATTTACCAAAATTTCCATCACTAAATGAAGAGCCTCAGGCGGATTATAGTTAAAATAAAATCTTTCCAACAAGTAAATGAACATGAGTACTGTGTTTTACTTGGCTACCTCTTGCTTCAACAGCTAAAATCTACGTAACTTAATTTTCTACCTACATTAATGATTCAAATCCGCTCAACTAGGATAGTGGTGATAACCGTGACTATGACTGCCGTACTGAACGGATCAGATACGAATTCCGGATAAGGCATGGATGTTTGTAAATGTATAGTTTCTGTGCGGCATGGCGCCCATCTAAATATGCGGTGAGCTTGAAATCCTCTGGACAAGTTCGGGTGAAGGGTGGGAGACCCTCGGATCCTCCCCCCCGTGTGCTGCTTTGCAAAATTGGGAGGCGAAACTGAGCTGTTGGGCTGTTACCTATATAGTGCTCAAGGCTATTTGCCTGTCACCTATATAGTGCTCAAGGCGCATTTGCCTGTCACCTATATAGTGCTCAAGGCGCATTTGACTCATGTCGCGGGCTTAGGATGACTATTGTTTGACAGGCGACATTGTTAACAACAATGGCCTCAAAGGTCAAATTAATTTCTTGCCTTCTTTTATTATTTATTTAAGTATTTTTACTCAAACAAATATCGACATTAGCAAGTGATACAAAAGCAGTACATATGCGTATAACAATCTATAGACAGAACATATGAACTGAACGCATATTTAAAAAACAGTATTCTGTGTTTGCACGTCTGCAGGTATATTTAAAAACTATACTTTGCAGGTGTACATAGGACAGTATTTGATGATATATATAAAACAGCATTCTGCAGGTTATAGTTAAAAAACAGGAAACTGTGAAGAATACTACTTTTAGGAGCTAGAAATTCTTGAAAATAAAGAATGCACTCTCCAGAAATTTGAATACGATATTTTCGAATAACCGATTTCGGCTATGCACCATTACACCTGACGTTATACGGGAGAAATACACTTTCCTTTCACTTTCTTTTATTCGTGTTCAGTGTTATGCGAAGTAAACTCAAATATTTCCCCAGTCTTCCAGTTTTAGAGTGGTTATGAGTTGTAGTTTCTAGCTTGGGATTCAGTTGTGGAGAGTATCGACCAGTTTGGAAGAAAGAAGTCCATGAAAATAGCATGCGTCCTCTTAAAGAATCAAATACACTATATTCGAACAGCCCCTTTGTTGTGCTGCGCGTTGCAAAACAAAAAATGGAAGACTTCAGTTCTTTGCAAAATTCATAGCTTGATTTGATATTATTCATTTCTATTGTAAATTTAGAGGTATCAAATTCATCTCAAAAAGTAAAAAAACATGATTTTTTTTTCCAGTATATGTTTTGGAGGTTTGATAAACAGTAATTCCTAGGTAGTGGTAACAGTTCCGTAAATCAAGCTTACAGAACAGTAGACACAATTGATAGGATAATGTTTCGGCTGTTATTTTTATAGAAACATATTGTTTTCTTTGCTTTTATATCCGAAATGTTTCACTGAAAAATAGCTCTGCTACTAAGGTCTCTTTCATACTTTTCGAAATGTACGACTTCGTATTTTCTATGAAGATCAAAAATACATTTGCCCCAATATTGTTTATGTTATTTCTCTCAAAATATTTTGAAAGCCTGTAGTGTAAAAAAAAGCGGTCAAACGTTTTATAAAATGTGCTCAGCGTGAAGAATTTTAAGCATTCTAATAGGAAGAAAGTCTGAGATAAAAAATGACAGATTTAGTTTGAATTCCTTCAACTGAATATACTTCAAAGAGTGCTGAGATTGAATGGCGGATATACATTGGTCATCATTAGTTAATGAAAAATCACAAAAATGATGATTACATGTAGGTTACATGTAGAATCTAATAAAACTGAACTATAGTGTACAGCACATAGCAGTGCATAAAATTACATGAAAAGAAATTACCAGACAATTAGGCTGTTATAGAAATTAGCATATGTATAAAATAAACAAATCGGATGTGGCAGTTTGGTGTAGAAAATTACTTTCAATACGGATTGTGATCTCAGCTAGACGCAATACAGCACATACAGGGATGTGTGATGCTGTCAATTATACGGTCTATCAGTTCCATAGGAAGTGAGAACCATTACTCTTGCAAAGCAGCTGCAAGCGTAGCAAGAGTCTGAAGACGAGAACTAAAGCAGCTAGACGTCTTCCTAAAGCATCCCAAACAAGCGCGTTAGGACTCATTTCCCGAAGATGGAGCTGGCCAATCCATGAGCTGAACTGTTTGTTGTTGCAGATAATCATCCATGATGTGAGTCTTTGGCGGTCTAGCGTTGTTGACCTGTAGTAGGAAACCGGCATCTGTTGCCACGGCATAAGGGCGCACATAAGCATTCTTTGCACAGGTCTGTGCGTCCACCAAAAGGGATACCACCCCAAACACTGACACTGTCTCCTCTGTATGCATTCCTTTCACGAATGTTTGATGCATGATAACGGGTTCCATGTCTTCTCCAAATCAAATATCGCTTACTATTGCTTTGGATGCTAAAGCTGGACTCATTAGTAAAGAGAATGACCCTTCACTGATCAGCCATCCAATGGATAGGTTGACGTAACCACTTAAACGTTCCTTTCTATGAGGTGACGTGAGAGGCATGCAGAGGCTGGTCGCCACGCGTTCAGACCTGCTTCGTGAAGCCTTCTACGCACAGCTGACGTTGACACCAATCTTCTGGTGTTGCAAGGTAAGATCTGAGTTGAGTCGGAGATACGTTCCTTCATTCCTCCGTGCGCATAACAAAAAACATCGGGCATCGGCGCTTGCCACATCAGTTGGCCGTCCTTGGCTGAACCTCTTGCATGCCGAATCTGTGGTTAGAAATTGTTACCAATGTCTTTGAACCACAGAAGGACATACATTTAGCCATCTGACTATTTCTGTCTGACTTTGTCCTGACACTAGTTTCCAAATAGCTCTCCATAGCAGTTCTTCGCGCAAATGATGCCTGGAGGTCATTGTCACGAATGGGCTATCCCAGATTTCTTATCTCAGTTTCACAGCGAAATTTACAGACTTTCTCCACATGTAATTTTATGCTCCTCGCAGATGATGTATTGCGATTGCAGCTTCACTAATTTGCATACTGCAGTTTTACTCAACAACTCTTATTTGACAACATATTGAAATTTAATACGGATTGGCTTATTTTTGGCTTTTATATATATACTGTTCAGTCGGGAGTTTCTTGTTGCCATCACCTATGACATCAGCAATTTATCTCATCTTTTTGGAACAGTTTTATTCTGGCTTACGTCACCCTAGGCCGCAAAACGTGAGGCGCAACTTGTGGTTTCAATGTAATGGGTCGCCTACCTATTATGGAAGATGTGTTCGGAAACATTTGAATGTACCCTTTGGCATGCAGTTACATATCCCTCTTCATCAGAACCAAAGAAAAATGCCTATAATGTACTGTTAGAGAAAGACTGCAAAATACTGGTAGTTTTAACTTCAGTCTTCAAAGTACTTTTAAGAATACATTTCACAATTTTTTTTATTTCGCAGGAACTTCTTTCATTTCTGCAGTAGTCTGTTGCTGTTGTTAGCATGTAATGGCAATTACTGTTTTCAGTTAAAATACGATCTAAAATATAATAATAAAGATAATAATAAAATATTTATTGGTACACTTTAAATTAAATTATTATATTATCACAATGTAAAAAGATGACTTTTTCTTCATTCAGTACCTTGCGTGAGCAGTAATAGCAAGTTTATTCATTAATTAGTTCAAAATTTTAAATTTTGTTATTTTTTTATTTGTTATAACAGTAATGGCAGAGTACATAAACTTCAGTTCTTCCCCCTGCCATCATCAAGAATACAAAATTAGGTTCACATTTTTTTTTACTCTTTTTAATAACGTTACGGAAAAGAAACTCCTATACGTAAGGATTATTTTAACCTATTATGAAACTAAAGTATACCGCTTTATATTAAGATTTTAATTTAACGTTCACGCTAATTAGTCAAAACTTATTTTCGTTTGGTATTGAAAAGGTGAAAATCTATTTCTAGCATAGATGATAAAATCCGAAATACTGTTAGCTAAATAACGACAGAAACTAACAACATTAACATGAAGCTTTCCTTTCCAGCTTCATGTACAATTCTATTTTATATGGTTTAAAATCCTAATAAGATTACTATTATCTTCTTTCATATAATTTAAAATTCTTTAAGTAAAACTGTTAGCTAAATGAGATTTAGTTTACATTAACCGTTCCCAAATCCTTTGCGAAGTATTTATTGCACAAATCGTCTTTTTATATTGTTGATTGCGTTTCATAGAAAACGAATATTTACGAATACTTACGTCAGCTTACTGTTAGATTTGAAAGTATTTGGGTTGTTGTCTCTACAGCTAGCTATGTGGTTTCTAATTAGTATATGTTACTGATTTCCTTTCATGAGTTATCGTGATGACAGCAATATTTTAAGTTTATACAGACAAAAACTCAGCAAAAGTTTAATCAGTCTCAACTTGAGAATTAACATAAAATAGAGGTAACAGTCCACTTGACTATGATAAAATTTCCACTTCAGTTTTGCTCTAAGAGAAATCTCAATTCTATCTGATTTTAACGTGCTGAGCTTGTAGAGTTCTTAGAAGTTATTTTTGAAGCAGGAGTAATGAAAAATGAACAACGCCTTCGCCAGGACTCGAAACACCGACCTCTGAAATACGCGCCCAGCGTGCTGACCACTACACCACGAAGGCATGCGAAGAAGGAGGGAGAAACACCTTATAAGCTTTCAAACGTAACTTACCGTTTTGGACAGGATTTCTCTGGAATCAGCTACAGTGGCCAGTATTGAGCATCAATAATCAACAACAACTGGTTTCTCGCAGCTCTATCCTCCAAATGGCTATGCCAAATCTTGGATCAGACTTGGAATGACGTTATTTAGACAGAAAATAACTTCAGCTGACAGATTGAGACATCAAACTACAGCACAGGTCCAGTTAACCTGTTTATGTCTCATGTTACTTAAAAAGATCTGCATAACCATTTAGAAGGAGTAAATTACGTTGTCAGGTGTTCTATGCATACTTTTGGCGAACATATTCGTAACTTTATCAAAGTCCTGATCTCGAACAGGGAGCTGAATGCAGCTATGTTCTGTGGTAGAATAACTGTGGCTAAGTGGTAGAATAACTGCACGCAAGGAGGATTTTAAAATGAGCCTTTTATTAAACTAATATTTACAGCCACTTCCGAACTCGGAAGGGATGACAGAAAATAATGACCGCACTTGGGTCTAAACTGAACAATCAAATAATTTAAGATAAAGTGAGTAGAAATTAAGTAGTCGTTGCTCACAGAGCTATTAACGCGAGGTCGGCCTCTATGCTAAACTATTAATGATGCGTAGCAAGATTTGGCTAATACTAACGCACTTAAGATTTCTTCAATAAGTAATAGCGTAACAGCGCTAAGGCTTAGAACTTAAATACTAGCTAGTCAGGTGGAACAGAGCTGCAGTGATCTGAAACTAAAAGCTCTCTCACACTGAGAAATTCCTTGCTAACCTTTTAACTACGAAATTTGGCTCCACTTCAAATTAGCATAAAGCTGAAAAGCGCGCTCATTCTAACGGGAAGTTGAAATAAGAACTTACAGGAAAGAGAACATTAACATAAAACTTTGTTAGTTTAAACTAAAACCTTACAACGTGACTAAATCAGAAATCATAAGATGCAAATTAAAAAAAACTAACTTGTTACAAAAATAACTAAATTGTCACATGGAAACCATTGAGAAGAAAGGAAAACTCTGCGAAGGGAAATTATTGCAGGTAGCGGTGCAGATTTTAAGAGCAAAACTTTGAAATTTAAAAATATTTTCACAAAAAATATGATGCACATCATGATAGAATATAAAGAGGCAACAAACACTGTAGTAAGAAATCTTCAACAGTAAAAGCATTAGTTAATTTTTAAACTTACTTAGATGTATAAACTGCATACTTCTAAGCTTTTTTACATTTTTTAAAAGTTTCATGTGATAGTATGGGCGACAATGTTTGGAAGTTATCGAGTTTTAATATATTCTTTGATTCTAGCTCAGTCAAATACTATGCACAAGTTCCAATTTTATTCTTTCAGGATCACATTCATGCAGTAAATTTCCATTTGCACTGTCTTTTTTTTTCATTTAATAAAATTAATAAATTTAAGCTTTCTGTTTTTATCTATTGCACGTTTAATTACAAATCAGACAGAATTTAAATCACAGAATCGGAACCGTTTTCAGTCTTCAGTATAATTAATATTTAACTCTTGTAGAAAATTTTCAAGCACTCTAAATTGGAAGGATAGCACAAATCTAAGCATCTCGTCAGTTCGAACTCTACAAGTAGTGACAGTTTAAGTAGACTTACGTCTGAGAAATTACATCCTTTAATTGTAAACAGGGGTAAAAAGTTGTCACTTTAATAGAGAAAAGCAAACCCTGATCTAGCTAACATCTCTGAGATATTTCTAATTTGGAATACGATACGAGCTCTTAGAAACTGAATAATATATATTGTTGCGTTTTCACGGGTTCGTGGATTTGAGAGTACCCAATGAAAACACGATGCAGAACAATAAAAGCACAATTTATTTACAGGAATCACTATTTACAGCACAGTTCCAAAATTGCCTTTAAAAGCGTCGAAAATCTACAATAAATACGCTGAAACAATCAGCAACACAGCTTCAGGCTGTAACTGTACAGGTAGCTTCACGGCAACACTAAACTTCAAATAAACACCGTGGAACAATCACCAATACACTGTCAAGCTATACTGTAAAGATAGCTTCACGGCAAAGCACTATCTCGATTGCTTTCCGTTCACAAAACTCTCGCGTAGCTTAGCAGCTATTCTCACAATAATCACAACGCTCACAGTACTTCACAATCTCTTCGCAACTAACTTCGCAACTACTAACTCGCAACTCGCTTGCAACTAACTTCGCAACTCTGCAACAACTACTCGCAACTCAACTCGCAACTAACTAACTCCTCGCTCTCGGACATGCAAGGGTTTATATAGCTTTTCTTTAAGTTCGACACGTTTCGAGAAATATCTCGACAGGAAGTTATTCTAGAAGCTTCCCGATTGGACCATGGGATATCGCCAATTTGGTCGCCAAATGGACGATAAAGTCGCCAATCTGGCAACCCTGCCATACACTATTTTATGGCAACCCTAGTGCTATGCCGGAAAGCTTACATACAGGCGCAACCGCCGAATTTTTCGTAACAATATTTTCCGGACAAAAATGTGTTGAATTTAAAAGAAAATGAAGCATAAAATTAAATTAACCGGTTCGTTGAATCAAAATCTTACAATGCCATTTAAAGTTCTAAACATATCGCAGTACTTAAATATGTTGATGTTGTTGCCTCGTCCATATAGCATATAACAATGGTTGTCAGAGCCTACTCTAAAGAGAAGTTGCACTTCTATTTTCAATCCTGTTTTGAGAGAGAGAACCCCATGGGTTCTCGAGGTGTTCTCGTGTTCTCGAGGTGGAAGATGAGAAGGGCGAAGGGCGAAAGATGAGAAGGGTACGAGAGGATTTTCGACCCGCATATTTAGAGTGCCCCATACCCACTATACATTTACAAACACCCATGCCTTCTCCGGGATTCGAAACCGGGCACTTCGGTACCGGAATAGGCTCCCCTACCCACTATACCGTCTGGGCGACAGTACTTAAAAATAAAGCTAAAGGAAGACTGAAGGTCTCTACACTTCTCCAGTTTGTGTCATGGAGATCTCGAAATCAAACTGGTTCTTTTGTCTGGTCCACTGAATAATGGGGTTACAGCTATATGGTTTCTGGAAATTTCCCTCTTAATTGCTCGAGATCTCGAATCTTTACACTATACCCAAATTTACCGTCTTATGCTGGCATTAAACCAGCCTATGCTGGCATAAGACGGTAAATTTGAGTAAACGGTAAAACGCCCTCAATGATAACGTAGCGCCCTTTAAAACTTAAATATTTAGCTGGGAAGGGTATTTTCGCTTACGGGTAAGCTACCAAATTAAACATTTTTTACTAGTTTATACTTACGAAAACTTGTCACATTTTAACCCATATAAATCAAAGCGTTTACTATTTCTTCATATTTTTATGAATCCATTAATATGGTATGCTTAGTACTTCGGGAGAAAACTTTTTGTAATCTCGTTATTTTCTCTCGAACACCTGCTGTTGGAAGCTTGTGTGAAAACCTCATTCATTACCACTTAACAGGATTCATTAATATAGAAACTTCTGTAAAATCTGATTAATCCGGATGACATAAGCGCTTATTAGGCAAAAACATTTATTACGTCTTATGATAACAGGATTATCTTCAAATTTAGAATTAGCTACAAAATATATTTGTGGCTGATACTAGCACTACCCAAAGGAATAATCGGATACTTAACTGAACTGTATTAAATATAAAGCTAGGAATTATTTTAATGAACTAGTTGGTGAGAGAGTTATTGAAGGAGGCTATTCGCTAAGGGCAATAATTTTGGATCTTTGCATTGTGTTGTTCAGAAATGCCGAACATTTTTAACTCTCAAATTGTAAGTCCGAGGGATAAATCATGTTTCTAAGTATTTCATTTCAAATAGTACCGTACATACAAGTAACTCATTGATACCGGTCATCGAGAATGAAATCGTATCAGGTGGTTCAGTAAATCCATTTCTTCGGAAATATGCCACAAGGCAGCTGAGACCAGCAGAAATTCCAAAACTAACAAATATGAATTATATGGAGGTTTCAGCTGATATGAACACTGACATTTAGCTCTTTTTAAAATTAGAATTATGCCGGGTACTGATTTAAAACTGTTCTTTCACATCAGTGCTTTTATATTTTGTGTCAAAAGAGAACCATTGCTTTGGTGGTTTTGTGGATAGTTCGTTACATCTATTTTAACTAAAATGTCTCGGGTGATATTCAAATATTTCTTTCTTCCAGTTGCATTTAGAGTTTTCGATATAATTGGTTGAAGGGATAAAATTGCGTTTTGGATTTGATATCATTCATCTTTGGATACCATTCCAGATCTTGTATAGCATTCCATTAGGATTAAAATAATGTGACGGACTAAACTCTACTCTCACTAAAAATGCCCCTGTTCCTGAATGCCAGCTACAGATGAATTTTTCTTCTCCTTTTACGTAATACCTGGTCTCATATAAAAATTTTCGGAAGGTAGGTAAGGTGGAGAAATGTCTTTTGCTAATGTTATCAACATTTATCAAAAATTTGTTCGATATTATTTAAAAAACAGCAAGATTAATGAAATGCAGTTGCAACATAGCAGGCCGTGAAATTCCTAAATTAGATGTTATAGCAGACATTGATTCTAGAAAGGAGAAGAATGATGTGTTAACCCATGTAATCAGCGCCACAAATAAATTTTAACTGTTCTACAAAAGACTTAACAGCCAACCTTCAACAGTCTTTTTCAGAATATTATGCAGACACATCATATTTGGCAACTAAGTAATTGCGGATTTCACTCATAGATGGCTTCAGTTGAATTTTTAGGTTTGCAGACGTAGTACAAATGTAAAACACATTTTGTTATTTGATAGTTGGAAATTCAGCTGTGAATCAGTGAAAAACGTTTTTTGATCGGCTGCGTAGTTTTCGTTTGGCGTTCGTTGAAAAATAGAAAATCAAACGGAACATTTTCGTCATATTTTGCTATCTTATTTCCGCAAAGGGAAAAACGCATTGCAAGCTCATAAAATGTTACGTGCTGTTTATGGTGATGAAGCCTTAAAAGAACGGCAGTGTCAAAATTGGTTTGCCAAATTTCGTTCTGGTGATTTTTCACTCAAAGATGAAAAACGCTCTAGTCGTCCAGTTGAAGTTGATGACGACCTAATCAAAACAATAATCGATTCGGATCGTCACAGTACAACACGTGAGATTGCAGAGAAGCTTCATGTATCACATACATGCATTGAAAATCACTTAAAACAACTTGGCTACGTTCTAAAACTCGATACATGCGTTCCTCGTGAACTGAAAGAAACGCATTTAACGCAACGCATTAACAGCTGCGATTTGCTAAAGAAACGTAATGAAAATGATCCATTTTTAAAACGACTGATAACTGGCGATGAAAAATGGGTTGTTTACAACAATATCAAGCGGAAAAGATCGTGGAGCAGGCCAGGGGAACCAACTCAAACAACATCAAAAGCTGATATTCATCAAAAGAAAGTTTTGTTATCAGTTTGGTGGGATTACAAAGGAATTGTCTACTTTGAACTCTTACCACCCAACCGAACGATCAATTCTAATGTCTACATCGAACAACTAACAAAATTAAATAATGCAGTTGAAGAAAAGCGGCCCGAATTGACAAATCGAAAAGGTGTTGTATTCCATCGTGACAATGCAAGGCCACACACATCTTTGGTCACTCGGCAAAAATTATTGGAGCTTGGTTGGGATGTTTTGCCACATCCATCATATAGTCCTGACCTTGCACCATCTGATTACTTTTTGCTTCGATCTTTACAAAACTGCTTGAATGGTAAAGATTTCAATAATGATGATGATGTCAAATCGTACCTGATTCAGTTTTTTCTAATAAAAACCAGACGTTTTATGAACGTGGGATTATGATGCTGTCTGAAAGATGGCAAAAGGTCATTGATCAAAATGGGCATTACATTACAGAATAAAATTATTTAGTTCCATGAAAAAATTGTCTTTGATTTTCTAAAAAAAAATCCGCAATTACTTAGTTGCCAACCCAATATATCTCACAACAAACACTAAATACTCTATACATAATATACAAAATACATTAAAAGTTATTACCAATATAATAAGTAAATTGTTTCCAAACGACTTATATTTTATCATTAATTCGAAGCGACTAAAAAAAGCTCTTATTTCTGCATCTTTCCTCTTCTTGTTTAGCGTCAACATTTAGCTATTGATGCTCGGACTTGCAATCCTGTCCTAAAGGCAAAATGCACTCAGTGGGTGAAACCTCACAAAGATCCCCAAGAAAGAAGTAATCGCTTCATTTTAGTAGGTTATTGATAATGCTCTAGAATTCTACTTAGCGTGGAGGAAAGAAATCCTTTACAACAAATATTCATATATGCGGGTGAAAACGCCCGCATATATGAATAGATGTTTGAGAAAATGCCCGCATATATAATAGATGTTTGAGAGAAACGAACTTTGGCCTCTGATGCGAAAGAGATAAACACGTTGCTTCTTTCAAAATTAGATTTATGTTATTTTTTTCAGATATTCAGATATAATAAACATTAAATATGCTCATCATCTGATAAAACAGTTTAAAGCTTTCTTAAAACTATTTCTAAAGAAAGAATAACTCAGAAAAATCATGATTGGCTCTGGCAAAGAGATTTTACATCTCTTTGGTTGAAAATACTCCAAACAAATATACTGGATGTTGAAATCGTTTAAATCCTAAACAGCAGACAGTCTATAAAAACTTCTCTCGAATGGCTTTGTAGTTAGTTTATTGAACAGAAGTATCAATGCAAGTTACTTGGCTACTTGCCCGAGCTATCACCATGAAAGAGTTTTGTATTCCATTTGTGTAGATCTTCGGACTAGCAACTCTTTTTAAGAAGTACTGAAATTCGAAATTCCACTTCTCAATGGTACAGGCATTTCTTTCAGAAAATCCAAAAGACACCCTTAAAAGTTTTTTTCTTCATTTTTTTTAAAGAACGAGATAAAACTAAATTGAAGAAAGATTCAAGGAAAGCAACTGCCTCTTAAATATGCGTATTTGTGCTAGAATTTATCGAAATAACTATAATTTTCAGTTTTTTGTTTTTAAGTAATCTAAAATGTGTGCATATATAAAAATCTGTAAATTTTGCAATTTAAAATACCTAAAAAATACTTTTGTAGAATTTCAGAATATTTGTATTGTAATACTGAGTGAAATTATTGTTTTCATTCTACTGAGAAAAGCATTGTCGAGTAAAGTAAGAAGCTTTTGTTGATCAAAGTTAAATTTTCTTATTTGTCGTGAGATGTAAACAGTATTTTCTTAGGACTTCTATCAAATTATAACATAGCATTTCTAAATTACATTTTGATACGTTTCTATAGAAATAGGACTTTTAATAGTGCAGTATATTGTTTTATTTCAGTTATGGTTACCTGAAAGTAAAATATTCACATTTTGCGAGAAATATTATTTGATAAATATTTATAAGTGCCATTATAAGTGATGAAAAATTTATTATTATAGCCATGCATTACTTACTGTTGTACATTCTCAGCCTATAGATTATCATCCAGATTACATACCGACGCCTATAGATTATCATCTCTAACCAAAAATAAAGCACCATCACAATACGATGGGTGTTTTATAAGTAAGGCTCGTGTGAAAATAAAATGAAACGAGGGAAAATTTTCGAAAACCAAATTTATTTTCGGATTCTACATACGTTTCTTAATTTTTCAACATAGATGCCAAGTTTGTTTAAACACTTATAAATACCTTAGAACTAGATTTTTAATGCCCTCTTCATATTCATTCTTGAATACCCTCTTTTCTTCTTCTCTTTGAATATCTCTTCATACCTCTCTTGCCACCTGCTCCGATAACCAAGAGGTTACGGCCATTTATACGCCCTAGATCAGATACTTCAGGAAATTCCTTTGAAGGAGAGCTTACGGTAAAGCGCCTTTTCTCAAGAATTTTCGCTTCAACTAAAGCTACCATACCGTCTGTGATCACAGATGGGTGACCGGACCGGGACTCATCATGGACATCGTCGCGGCTAGCTTTGAAGTCTCTGACCCACTTACGCACTTTGCCTTCACTCAGGGCAGTAGCTCCGTAAAATTCACAATTCTGCCAGTGAATGTCTGCAGTAGACAGGTTCTTTGCTGACAGAAAACGTATCACTGAGCGTATTTCGCACGGGGAGGGCGATTCGATAATCTTGAACGTTTTAAAGACACAGAGCAGACCGTACAGGTTACCTACGCAGCTGCAACTGAGCACAGTTGTTTCCAAGGGATTTCGGGACACGACGCAAGCACATGTTGCCCCCTCCGCGCGACACGTATTAGGGTATACAATAAAACGGTCCTTACTTAAAAAACAAGCTACGTATTTAGGAGCAATATGCAGACTATTTAGAGATATAAATCAAGTAAGTATTATTTTCTGAGATCTTGTTCTTGTTATGCCATTTTTGTGATGATTAATTATAAGAGGAATTTATAATTTCTTACTATGCTATGCAACATTATTCAAGCGTCACTTCTGCTATGAGCACTCTAATTTTTTAAAAGTGAACTTGCCTGTCAACAACGGGTGAAGATCATCAAAGGAAAGCGACTTTGAACAGGACAGAACAGGCAGTAACAGAACCACCGGTACAGGCAGTAACCACAGAACATCAGTAAGTAACAGGCAGCAACCAGCGGTAGGCGAACCACCCGTCTAGAACTAAGATTCAACTGCAAGCTTCTTAACAACAACTAATATACGCTATGGAATTACAGCGACTGTTGCCACCAGACTTTCCCTTCAGTTAATTCTCGTTAAAGGATTTAATCATTCCAGTTTACGGGTTTCAAAAGAGTCTGCGAGTTCTGCGAGTGGTAATCTGCGTGCCTGCTGCTTTCCTTGGATGGGGTAGCCATTTCTCAGGCTCCGTCTCCGGCATCGAATACAACTATGCTAGGCGCGTAGTGATTAATATATAACTTCTTATTGATTTAAATTCAATTTAATTGGAACAACTTGTTCCTAATTATTTATATGAATTTGTAAAGCAAATAATAGTCTACCATTTTGGTTTATTTTTAAATACAGTAGCATGTTACAATCAGACGAGAAAATTTTGATAACATCGATAAACGTGCTGTAACCTAAGAAACGACTTTTAATGTTTCTTCTGCAGTATTATCCAACTTTTGCATTCTACATTTATTTTGAGATTACAGTTATTACCATATAAATTTTTACGAGTACTATAGATATTATGACATTTATTTCAACTCCGTTTTCACCAAAGCTTTCAAACCTCTCATGTATTAACTTTCCATGCTTAATTATAGCTTCACTCGACAGTTGATGCTACTTTCGTTTTGCATTCGCTCTGATTATTGACATCCATATAAATAATAGTTTTTGTTATCCTTCTCTTTGCACAATTTTTTTCTTATAAAGCAGAGAGACCTGTGTCTGATAGCTTTCAAAATCTATAGAGTTGTGACGTTGCGTCTTCTTTGCTAACTTACAACGTATGCAACTTTGTAGAGACGAGTATCAAATTATCGCTGTGTCTTGTACGTACCACAGAGACAGAGAAAGAGTGTAAAGGACTCTTTTACAGGACTCAAATAAAAGTTAACTAATGGCACCCCTTGTGCTTGCAAAAGCCAAAAATTATGATTTAAATCAAAGATAACGTATTAACTAAAACCAAGAAAAGTAAGCTAACCTAACGGCTTCGCAATTAAAATAACGCCCAAGCTGGCTCTGACTTAAGTCGGCGTAACAAGTCTAATGGCAAGAATAACGCAACGCCGCAAAATACTCATAGCAAGGAAACAGAATTAGCAACGTAGCCTTTAGCATGCAGAACGCTCTGATTCTACCCTCTAAAACCTTCCTTTAAATACTCTATAATATTCTCTTCTTTCTACCTCATTTGAAAATCATGCGAGCTAGAAAATTACATTCTGGTAGAAAAATGGAAATGAGGAGGACAGAAAAGTTTATAAACATAAAATGACTTATTAAAAACTAAACGAGACCTTATATAATATTATTTAAAATCTATGTTAATCTGAGGTAAGATAATAAAAACTTTTAATTCCTTAAATATTCATACTAGGAATTTGCGTTTAAGTAATTTAAATATCTACTAAAGTTTCTTAAAGTGCAACAGAAAATTAGCGGAAGTGACAATTAGTAAATATGAGATGTTGCTTGAAAAAAAAGTAATGGATATGATTTTCATTACTCAGTTTGTGAATCCATTTTTAACTACCATGACCTTAAATCAAAACATGTAACGGAAGCAAAATAAATAAATAAAAAGCAAAATTTCTAGAGCGATTACAGTCTACAGGAAACTGATGTGATGTTCTTTTTCCTTAACCTTGGTGCAATTCTTATCGAAATCCTGCTATATCTGGCCACTTCCATGTGAATACTTACCAAATCTACTTAAAAAATCGTGAGGTGACAGGAATTTGCATTAACGAGACTTTTACCTTACGGACATAAATTCCGAGCATAAAACTGTTGAACACTAGATTCCAGGCTTTGAAAATTTTGAAATGAAGCTGACACTGCTTCTATGCTAAGATCATTAACTTTTCTTCTCTGTTTCATTTTATTCCTTCTTGCAAGTAAGCATGTTACGGACAAAATATGAATCTTTTGTTGAAGGGTATTATTTATTGAATATATTACACTTACCGCAGTGCAATATTTTCATTTAAAACGCATCACAAAGTATTTAAACCCTGTGATTATTTTATAACTTTGTAAAGTATTTCTTAAGTTTCCAAACCGTTATATTAATTTTTCTTTTCTATCTCCCACGTTTCCATTTCCCTTCCAGAATTTAAATTTCTAGCTTGCACACTATTCAAACTATGTATAAAGAAGAAAGTATTTAAAGGAAGATGGATAGAAAAATCAGAGTGTGTTCTGCCTGCTTGACGTTGCTAACTTTGATTCTCTAGTGGTAAGTATTCTGCGGCGTTGAATCATTCTTGCCATTTGGCTTGTTTATGCCAACTTCTGTCAAAGCTAGCTTTCGCATTAGTTAAACTATGAAGCCGTTAGTCTATATCTAAATTTCACCGATAGTCTACATCTAAATTTCGCGTTAGTCTATATCTAAATTTCACATTAGTCTACATCTAAATTTCATTAGTTTTAGTTTATTCATTATCTTTGATTTAAAGCCAAAGCTACTGGTTTCTGTAAGCGCTACGTCTTTTAAACTTTATTTGGATTAATGAAGGGTCCTTTATACTATGCCTCTGGTGTTTACAAGACATACTGAAAATTCCCTACTTGTCTTTTAGGGCTCTTGTTTAATTTTATGCTGTCTAAGAAGGCCAGATCCTGTAACTTTCAGCCGTGAAAGAGACAAGTTAGATGCAACTCTCTAAAAAAGCAGTGCCTTACTTAAAAGGAGTGATCGACGGTGTTATTAAAACAAATATTTAATTATGCTAATATGAATACCTCTCTACAAACCAAATGTATTTTTCTTGATTCAGCCATCTATATAATTCTCTTTCTACGATTAGTGCTTAAAATGTTCAGTTTAATCTGTCAGATATTTCAGGAAATGTATTGTAACGCGAAAGATTAAAAAGAAGGTCTCCAGCTTGAATTTTAAATCTGACAAATTTTGTTTAATTTTTAAAACTGTATAAATTGTAACAAGAATTTATATTAATTTTTATTTTCCTTTCGGATGGAGTTTTAATAAAGGCTCAAATACAAATCTGAAGTGAATAAACTTTAATAAAGTTCTAAGCTCCGTCATACAGAAAGAAGTTTACTTCCTAGCAGAAAGTAGTTAATTGAATAAGAATTACCCTCTTTCTACCACTATCAATTTCCTCTTATGTCACTAACAGCGCGAAAGTTTCAGAGGAAGATTATCACGCAGGAAGGCAAGTATTCCTAAATGTTGTGTTTCATTAATACCCGGATTTAAAGGGAGAGAATAGTATTTTATATTTTTCTGCAGAATGTATCTAGGGACTTACACGAAGCTTAATTCATTCCTTGGGGATTTAAAATGAGATAATTTTGAGTTTTACTATTAAGCTTGAAGAGACAATCAAATTTTAGACGGTAATCTTTGAACTTAACCATTATTAAAATAAATAAAAAGTACAATTAATGTAAAATCCTGTAATCTAAAAACAAAATTAATGTTAAAGAAAATAATGCATTACTGTAATAAGCGGCCAGATTTGTTCATTCGCAGCTTTGGTACTTTTATCGTGTTGTTCCAGTAGGTAAGGTACACTGAGAAAAAAAAATTAAATAGTTCTATATCTCCCGTTCAACTGGGCCGATTGACGAAATTCAACTTGCGTTTTTCATATCTCGAAAGCGTGAATTAGGATATATATTAGATTTTTATTTAGCATTATTCTAACATAGGTATTTTGACACAAAATTGGATTTTTTCTGTAATGACATACTAGTTTATTTTTATATTTCGATTCGACAATTCAAATTATGCCAAACTGCCAAGACTTGTAGAAATCGCACGAGTAGTTTTTCAAACATTAGTTCTCAAAATTTTAGCTCCTCAATGTCAATTGAATTTGATATATATTTATTAATATCTCTTTTTTTCCTTAAACTTACTTGATTCCTTCTTCCAGAATTCCAAATTTAGGCATAATCGAAATATAATTTGCACATTTTTTACGATTAATTTTTAAAATTTGTATTTTTAAATATTTCTTATAAATTTTTTGAAAAATATTTTGTATTATAACCTATAAAATTATTTTTACATCCTCTTAAACAAACGTATTTCTATGCACACCTGCAAAAAATTAGAGTTTTTTATGCAACATTTTCTAAGATATAAGTGAAATTACATATTGGCTCTTTTTGAAATTCGGCATCATTTTTTTGAGCGATAATAACGTCCAGTTTGTTGTACGCACTTTATTAAAATTATAAGTATCAACTACGACTTTTTTCCGCTGCCTGCAATGCACAAAAAGAAAGGAAAATTAGGTTGCTATAAATCAAGAAGTTCATAAATTAAGATATTCGCCAAGTAAATTATTATTCGCGCAAATTGAAAAAAAAAACCAAGATAAATTTTTGAATTCCTTCGTAAATTTCGCCCCAAATTTTACAAAATTTAATATTTAGGCATAATTTGAGTCGTAGAATCGAAATATAGAAAAACGAATGGCATGTCATTTCAGAAAAAGTCCGAATTTTGGTCAAAATACCTATGTTAGAATAATGCTATATATAAATCTGATATATCCTAAGTCGCGCTTTCGAGACATGAAAAATGTAATTTGAGTTTCGTCAATCGGCCTAGTAGAACGGGAAATGTAGGCCTGTCTTTTTTATAGGTCTGTTTGAATTTCAAATTCTGTTCAAATGTTGTATTGATGCTTAATTAAAATGTATTTGGTTATTGATATTACGAATATAATTTTCATTAGTTAATGTAAATATTCTGTTCTCTTTAATCTGCAAAATTTACTACCTATAAATCAGTGAGGCTAAATGTAACAATACATGGAGTATATGTGAAAATCGTAGACTAAATAGTATAGCTATGCTTTAAATTATTCAAAAAAGATTCTAAAAGTGAGGTTATAAATTATTCTAAAATTTAGCCCTGTGCAAGTTTCGTTATTTTTAGTTATTCAACTACCTTAACTGAAAACACAAAACCTTAAGATATAAAGCAATCGGCTTCAGTTACTTTGATAAAGCTTTCCTTTAACTGAGAAGGCGCTCGCTCGGATTCCAACTCCAAACGCGCCATTGATTGCCGGACATGCGTTCAGTTACCACGAAGACTAGCGGTAAGGAGAGAAAAACTACCTTATACATTAAATTATGTAGCTACGATTTAAAGTATGCAGCAGTAAAGATAAAATCTGGCAGGTAATACTGCAGTTTACATATAAGAATTTGCATAAACTGCTGTCCCTGCAACCCTAGCAATGGATCCGGAAATCTATCAAAATGTCTTATCTTATACATTAATAATAAGAGTAATGTATAATCTTATATATTTATTTATCATGAGTAATATTTGCTTACGAGTATGTGTTGGGAATAAATAACAAAATATCGAAATTTAATTTCCTCTAAAATGCAGACCAACTGTTTATACGTGCTGTCTATAAACCAAATTAGAATTTTAATGAATATAAAATTCCACTAAAGCTATAGAGAAATATAAGCGGAAATAATGTCAATATTTCTTTTTCTTTTAAAGATAAAACACATCCAGATTTTTCTAAAATATAAAGTCGCATATAAGTAGATAAATTGCCATCTAATAAAAGCTTCACTCAAACTATGTTCAAGAAATAAATCAAGATCATAAATGGTTGAAATCGATCTGTTGCTGCTGGAATTTTTAAATAGGGCTAGATTAGTTTTCATAGAGTAATAGTGTAATGGAAAGAGAGAATAAGAAAGAAATCACGTGACCTAATTCCAAAATAATGCATTAGATGTATTTCTCTAATTATTGTATAAATCGTTTAAATAGCAATAACATGTTTCCATCGAAAATTATCAAAATATTTTTAAGAAAACATATGAGTTATGCATTTTTATACTCATTTTTATGCACTTTATTACACTAAAATATAACGTTTTGTTGTAATCCAGAATATATTGTATATAAAATTGTTAAGCCAATAAGGTATTTTCTCCGTCGTTTCTGCCTACCTTCGTGGTGATACTCTCGGCGCGTATTCGAAAGGTCCAGGCTCGAGTCCCGGCAAGGGTATTGCTCATATTTCGTGTTTCCTACTTCAAAAAATCCTAAAGACTCTACACTGGCGTCGGAAGTAAAAATGGTAGTTGATGATTCTTCACTACCAGGATTTTGAGATTTTTGTCACCTAATCCTCAGGCTCTCTTTAAAAAGGGAGTATTTCTACCTCCTTTCTGCATGCCTTCGGGATGTAACGGTAACACACTTTGCGCTCATTTTGTTCGGGCTCATCACTCGGACATTTTTCGTGTTTCCTTCTTCAAAAAATCCTAAAGACTCTACACTGGCGTCGGAAGTAAAAATGGTAGTTGATGATTCTTCACCACCAGGATTTCGAGATTTTTGTCACCTAATCCCCAGGCTCTCTTTAAAAAGGGAGCATTTTTACCTCCTTTCTGCATGCCTTCGTGATGTAACGGTAGCACACTTTGCGCTCATTTTGCTCGGGGCTCATCACTCGGACATTTTTCGTGTTTCCTTCTTCAAAAAATCCTAATGACTCTGCAAGCCTTATGTATAGACAATTTTCTACTTTGCTAAAGACAGTACTTTCATTACAAAAGGAAAATATTAAAGCCTTTTGAAATCTTAGAAATTATTTTAAATTAGTCTGCAAAAATCTTTTAACATAAACGAAATTTTCATAGCAAATCTAAAGTAGTAAACAATCATAATGTTGATAAAAGAATACATGCATTTAAGTGACTTGTATTAAAAATGACAAATATGATAAAATTAATTATCATATCCAATTGCAACGCATGACACATGGAAAGTGATGTGTTTTAATGGGATAACTAATGTTTTCCAAAACCAATTCAAGTTCGAAAATGTTCATTCATACCGCAAATAAAATTGTAAAAACAAAATTTTGAGGAACAAATTTATATTTTTGTAAACTAATAAGTCTGAAACTATTTAAATTCCTGGAAGCAAAATAAAATGGAAAATAGTCAACCCAAGATGCACTGCAGTTTGTCTTCCTTAAAAAGAACTGAATGAATAACAGAGGCTTCTGCCTTCCAATCACAGGAATGAATCGCAGAAAATAAACCATCGGTGAATAAATGTTATTTTTTATTAATGAATAGACATCTCTGAAAAACATGATCTCTCGTATGGTATCTGTAGGATATTTGAAGATTTTGAAAGCGATTTCATAGATATTTCTGTAAAATTAATTTTTGAGAAAAATATGCAGGCTTCAGAGCTTACTGAATTTTCAGTGCTTGCGAAAGTTCTGCTTCAAAATTATATTCATTCCAGATGCGAAAAGCATAATAATTTCGTTTCATTGGAGCTCATGGTGTAAAGTTTGCTGTGGAATATCCTGAATTTGAAGGCATGAAAGAAAATTGATATGATTTAAGAATTTTAATTCTAGTTCGTGTTCTGTGCAGACCAAAATGTGGAAGTCGTGAGGATCAGAAAAACCATTGAGTCTTTAAAGGTGATATTTGTTCCGTAGCCTCTTGTAAAGGATTTCTATGGATCATAAAACATGCACATTCTTTCTGCAAGTTTACAGAATCTAACTATGCCAGTTTACAAGTCAACTGCATAGTACGTCGTCACTTCCGTCGTATATGTTTTTTATTTAAGATATGTACAACAGTCTTTACAGAGACGAATTAAGTATTCGATACGAAATCTAGGAACTAATAGATTTATTGGGAAATTTCCCAAGAATAGATTACAATGCTAAAATCTGCTGTTAACCAACGTTTTACTGCAGCAAACTTCAAATACTTTTATTGCTTCCCACTTCCCACCGCATGAGTTTCGCGTAATTTGTTTGTCTAAACTTTTTCTTTTGCTAAAGACATTAACGTAAAACAAAGCCTGTTTTAGGAATAAATTCTCCCTTACTACAGACATAAAGAAATGTTTCCTAGCAATTCTACTAAAAGACTCATCTTGGACATGATCAAAATGTCTTTTTCCAATTGCATATTTCATTTAAGTTGGAAAACGTATCCACTTTTGCTTTGTATGCTTGACTGTAGCCTTGTGTTAAAAAAATACTTCGGCCTAAGGTGTAAAGTCCTATTTTAGGAAGCATAAAGCCTTCTATCTATATTAAGTAATTTATACCTTAGTTGTTTCTTGCTATAATTATTTATTTCTGCTAAAAGTCCTTCTTCTATCCTTCCTTACTGCTTTAAAATTACATATGTTTCCAATATATCATATTTTGAAAATTTCCAAACTGTAAAAGATAAATTTGTCTTTTTTATGAAGCGAAACTTTAGCAAACACCGCAAGAAAAAGAAAAAGTAACTAATCTTAGATTAAATTCCACTCATTTCAATAAATTGTGTTTTCAGAAAAACGTAATTAAGCGAATAAGACTCCACTCTTTTTCAAAATTATCAGCCTTTTTTTTGTGCAGTTAAAAAAGAAATATTTCGGCGAAGGTTACCTTTTAGTTAACTATTTAAACTTACATATGTTTGTTTAATGCTAGGATGTAAAGGAAGCGTTGCGTTTTCCAATTATGTGTTAAGGAGCCCAAAATTAATGTACTTTTTAGATAGCTTAAGGATTGTGCTTAGAGCTCTTTCGAGGTTCAGATTCTTAGCTCAGAAATGATCCTAATAATACGAAATTAAATAAAAATGCATGGCTAAGTTTTTCAAAATATATTTACTTTTTAATGTGCTTAGTTTTTAATAACTTTTAATACATTTTTTAATGATAATATTGAATATTTCGTGATACTTTTATTTCATTCTCGAACACGTGTTATGATCTTTTTAGGAAGCTACATGAATGGTATCAGTTATGTAAAAATTTAAGAGTTCTGCTTCTAAATCGAGATACATACATGAGGCTACCTTATTACTTCCGAAATCACATGTAGTTAATTACTACATTTTTAGATGCAAATTTAAAAATAGTATAATAATAATTTACAGTTCAAACAGATAAGTTCACTGTAGCATAAAGTAAAACATTAACATTTTTAACAGCACATCAGCATGTCTACTTAAGTATTTGAAACAATACATTTTTTGCTAATGTGTTTCCAAATGATATACATATAATTAGAAAGTTATCGTAACTTAACGTATGTGTAGTTGAGAGAAAAACAGAAAAACACCAGTAGCACTCATAACAATATATATACATGTAATATTTCAGTTATTTTAACACATAGTGGGTGAGTGGTGAGGCTATTCCATTACACGTTTTGGCAGATGGTTGACGAAGCTGGGATGATTGAACCACGGAGAAAAATACAAACTCAGGACTTTCACTTTTAATAGCATATCTTTATTTTAATTCAGAGCAGATTATTCGGTAATTGAACTACTTAGATACGACTGACTTTAATTTATAACGTTCTAGAACAGAAAGAGGAGCATAGGAAAGACGTTAGGAGGATGAAGGCGAGAAGGCATCTGTATATGAAAACTTATGACGCAGCATTTATATGAGGAGGTTATGTAATAGGCGCGAATGTTCCAGAAGGTACTGGTCTAGGGGAAGATCCTGAATTGCAGAAATTAATTAAAGGTTGCTAGTTCGCAAAGAGCAAAGCCATCGTATTTTTTTTTCTTACATACATATATACGAATTTCGTATTTAGTTAAATATTTTTAGTAGAATTATAATTAAAATTGTTTTATTTTTCCGTGCAATGCAGCAATGACAAATTTTAAGAGGAAGCTACGCCGGAAAAGTAAAAATACAAGAGCACGTGCTTTTAACATTGAATAAAAGTTTATCTCGGTAATTAATATCTAATTTGAATAAATGTAATTGACTGGTATGTTAGCCTGTAAGCGTAAATATACTCTTTTTGCTTTCCAGAAATTGCTAGAACTATCTCGCGCGGCCAATTTAAAAACCTATAAAAGCCGGAAAGAAACATCTCAGTTCTATTATTTTAGTGAGCTGTTGTTGTTTACTTAGCTGCTGTTATTTTGTTGATCGTATTAGCTTTCTCTGTGCTTTGGACTGCTTTCTATTTCACGTTTTAGTAGTTTAAAATATAGCTGCTGATTATATTGCGTGATATCATGATATTGTCCGAATATCTTTGAGGAATAATCCAGCGTTTTGTTATATTTCCTGTGAATTTATTATGAAATTTATTAACTTTTTATTGGACCTCATGCATTCAATCTATTATGAAACCGTACGTGCGCAACAATATTTTACCAATGCATAACTTTATGTACAAAATCATCTGACGATCTAAATAAATAGGAGTCTGTTTTCTTAATTTAAATTTAAATCTCTAAGAAACTAATATAATTGAATTAACCACTATTTAAATACAAATCATTTTAGACTACATTTTAAGTAGTTCAAATGCAAGAATTAAATATTTCTGAGGTACGAAATTCAATGAAGTATGCATTTAAATTGTGTACAAGTTTTCTTAAATGTTCTTTAAGTTTCGGGACTGCTGAAAAATGATAGTTTACGCTAAGAATATGAAGAATGTGCTTATCTACAGTTTACAGTTTTGCATTGAGCTTTTATGTTTTATTTGTTCATAAATTTTATAACTGAATTTGTCTACTATCTACAAATCAAAGTTTTTATACTTACATATGTGTACAAATGAATAATATTTTCTTAAATAAGGACTTGATACATCGCATTTTATACTTCATATCGAATTTATTATGCTTCTACTATTAGAAATTTTGTATCAAAGTTTTACTATATTTCTCCCCAATTTCAAGCACTTACATAGAACAGAATTTGGTTTTTGCATCTGAAAGAAATTAATAAATGCTATTAATCCTACCAAATTAACAATAAAAATGACACAGGGATCCTTTTCACTTCCATGTACGAAGTAAAGGAAGGATGGCAATCGTGAAAAATTTCAGGTATCATATTTCAAAGAAAGTAACAATTCGGCTGCTCTCGAATCCATTTCAAGTATAATTTTGCATAACGTCTGTGCATAAATGACTCTTGTTTCCAAAACGGATTGTAAAATTGATTTAGACGAGTTTTTCTAGTGACGTCTACGTACGTACGTATGTATGTATCTCGCTTAACTCAAAAACGAATAGCCGCAGAACTTTGAAAATTTGCATTTGGGTTTGCTATAACATCTTCTCTTTTCCGTTGCAAACGGCCGCACCAAACATATATAAATATAAATAAATATATTCCCACTTTGATACCCGGCTCGGTGAGTTCAGTTTTTTAGTTTTATATGTTAGTAAATTATGCATCTTTTGCTTTAAAGGTAATTGAATTATGTTATTTTTGTATTCCTGTTAAAGTTTTATGCTTTTAGTTAGTTTGCATGCAATAGTTGTAGAATTATCAAGAATTTAAAAGTTTAAGTGGTGCTAGGCCTAACGAGGCCATCATTTGTTTGCATTTGAAACTCTTAATAGAATCATGAATTAAGTCAATAAATGCACCAGCTTAAAAGTCTTTTTGCCCAATGAGACCGAAAGTTTACTTTTAATTTGCTAATTAGTCTGTGAAGCCTATATGTAAATTCCGTTAGTTCATCTATTATAGCCAAAGCTATTGTCTTCTACAAGCATGAGTTGGTGTCGTTGGTTAAACTTTTTTTAATTTGCTGCACCGAAAATGCTCTCTTCCTACCGGCTTGCCTAATTGCTTGCGCTTGGTTTTGCGCAGAACCTCTGATTTTAATTGTAATATTTTTGCAGTTTTTAGGCTTTTCTGCATTTTACAATTTTTGAAAATGTTTTGAATTTTTACGTATATTTGCCTTGCCGCGAAAGCAGAACTGAACTGATTGAAAGGGAAATATACCTCTAAAGAAATTCGAAGTAATATTTTTAAATGAAGTGCAGCGGAAATGTGTATAATATACAAGGAAGTCATGTGCTATCCGCATCCGATACATTTTTTTTTCTTTTGAGACTACGTTTTATTTAAAATATAAAATAAAACGCACAGAATGAAATAACAAGAAATAACTTTCAATACTGAAGATTTATTACATATCATTGGCCTTAAACTCTTTGCTAATTATGGTTAGGAGGCCCACCAGCGGCCGAGCGGTAAAGACGCTGAACACTGGTAGCTCGGTCCGAGGTTCGAATCCCGCGAACGGGCTGGCTGCATGGGCGTTTTCGTGGTTTTCCCCATGTGTAACGTGTATACGAGCCAGTTTCCCTTAGAAAGTCCTCCACGAAGGCATTCCTCAGGCAGATAACCCTCGTGTGCTTTGCCGTAATTGAATAACCTAACCTAACCTAACCTAATTATGGTTAGGTACTCATTCATGGCAAAATGTTTTGACGTCGATTCCAACAAAATCGCTAAAAGTATTTCACAATGTAAATAAAATGCATATTCCATTTCCTTTTAGTGCTTTTCATTTCTAATCAACAGATGGAAGGTGAACTTTTGTCTCTTCTTGATATTCAACTTGAAACTTAAATTTTTTATATGCTGTAGGTATATTCTTATCGATTACATAACAGATGCAAGTCTACAATTATGAAAGAATTTCATCTAAAAAAAAACTTACCATCGGTAGAGCAGTAGATCGTTGAATACTAGTAGTTCAACCCGGGGCTATTAAAACTTAAAATTTTATGTGCTATAGGTATATTCTTTTCGATTACATAACAGATGCAAGTCTACAATTATGAAAGAATTTCATCTAAAAAAGTCTTACTATCGGTAGAGCGGTAGATCGTTTAATACGGGTAGTTCGACCTGAGTCTAAATCTGTATGAACTAGCTGATTGCGTAAGAGTTTCTGTGGCTTTCCGCTCTTGTAAAATGAATAAGAACAAATTTCAGTTAAAATATCCTCCACGAAAGCATCACGCCTCATAGGATTATACATTTAAGTTTCCAACCAATTACTTTATTTCCTTTTTTTATCAGCCTATTTAATTTCCCTGCCAGATGCAAATTTTCAGCGCTCGCGGTATTGAAATTAGGTAGAAGGAAGAAAGTATTTAAAGGAAGATTTTGGAGGGTGAACTCACAGCGTGTTCTGTCTGCTTGAAAACCACGTTGCTAACTTGTTGTTCTCTAGCGATGAGTATTCTGCTGCGTTGACGTATTCTCGCCATTAGGCTTATATACACCGACCTCGATCACAGCCAGCTTACGGGCTAGTCTGTGAAGCCTATATGTAAATTCTATTAGTTCATCTATTATCTTTGATTTAAAGCCAAAGCTACTGGCTTCTACAAGCACGAGTTGGTGTCGTTGGTTAAACTTTATTTGGATTAATAAAGGGTCATTTACAC
>KK117850.1:230093-256893 GCA_000611955.2 Stegodyphus mimosarum | reverse complement strand
TGTATATATATACAGAGAGAGAGAGATGTAGTTACATAAATATAAGATGAAAATATACAAACTAATGTCTCTTCTTCTTAACAATATTTACTCCAATTTTTATTACTTAAACTGTTAATAATTCACACACGAAACGGTTGGATTATTATTGAAATTTATTTGAGGATTATTTGACTCTACTGTGTTATTTGCTATGTGACTCAACTAAATCAGACTTTCAAAACTTCTTTGTTAGCACATCTGGGTTATGTGACCTGTGGTTATAGGTGTGTGGCGGCGACGAGTTAAAGTGATTTATTGCCCGCAGTAGTTCAATACTTTGGTGCTTTAACGGAGTTTTGCTCGTGCTAACAGCTTTGGGCCGAATTAGAAAAGCGATGCGAAAGGCTGCTTGGCCTTGGGGACATAACCTGCGTCCGTGTCATGGGAGTGGAATACTCTACCGCTATGGTAAAAGAGCTATTGCGCACTACATTCGAGAATTCCAACTCTTTCAAATTTGCGAAGTTCGATTAGGTCCGTGGGCCGCCATAGCTGAATGAGAGAGGAGAAAAAGGATACATAAAGTCTCGAAGTCTTGATATTTATTATTAAGGTACAGCCAAATATATATTTCGAAGTATGCAGGCCAAGCCAAGGCATTGATTAAAATTTTATTAAAATGCAACAGAAACATAGATTATTCTAACATTTTATACTTAACTTTATATATTTTTCACACTTAATTCTCGCAAGAAATGGTTAAATTATTAATTAAACTTGTTTGGAGCTTGTTTGACGCAAGACATGTTTAAATTATTAATTAAACCTGTTTGGAGATTGTTTAAATCTGCTACTTAGTTTATCACTTAACACGTTATATATACCTTAGTTCTTGTTCTTTATTAGATTCAGTTTATCTTACTTGCGGCTATATTAGCCCAGTTATCGGGAAGAAGGATACAAAGCGTCTAAGAGTCTTAAGGTTTGTTGTTAAGTTATTGAGAGAAAAAAATTTATCTAATCCATGCAGGCTAAGAAAAGGGACTAAGAATTACTAAAATCTAAGAGACGAATTTTAAAAGTTTCGTTGATGCTGTGTTTATTTTATTCACCGTCAGGTTGGGTAGCACTAATGCGCCTATCAGTATTAATGATTGATCAAATAAAAGAAATAAATTTTTTCCAGATTGAAATGCTGGCGAAAGTTTTTATTTAATGTAGTAGGGAACATAATAGCACAGAAAGCATATTCTCGCTCTTAATAACTATCATTGCATAATAACCTCGAGAAGTTCTCATAGCATAAAATATTGCGCACTCATTTAAGGCCTATATAAATAACATACTGTTGCGTGCGTACGGGTTTGTAATGGATGAATGCACCAGTCGTTAAAAAAGTTAACAAAATTTATTCTTTGCACAAGAAATAAAACAAAATGCTGAAATATTTCATCAGAGATATTAGCACAATATCACAATATCTCAAACGTTAAACAGAATTCACTTCAAAACAGATAAAGTTAATCCTATCTCACAGCGAATTCGCTACAATCAATCACAGCACTGAGCAAACAAACAGTTCTCTTAAAACAGCTACAACTACAACTGAGATGAGGTGTTTTAATTCCGCTTTTATAAGCTTTTTAATTATTTACTAGAATATTCTAGCAAAACCTCGATTTTTCTCGATACTTGTGGATGGCAACAGTAATTACGAGATATTTATTTATTAAAGATTAAATGCATGCCCTCTTGTATTTTTACTTTTCCGAGGTAGCTAAATCGTCTGCGTTGCGCGGGAAAATAAAGCAATTTTAATTACAATTTTAAATAAATAGCTAAATAAATACGAAATCCGCAACAATACGTTAGTTGCTTTAAAGGTATCATTTTACCGAAATCATCCATGATGTGCACGTAATATACACAAAGACGTAATGATATTATGAGAAATTACATATATTTTTTAAAGTAAGTATCTTAAGGGAAAAGTTCTGACATTCAACTCCCTACCAGATTCGCATCTTTTTTTATACTTTTTTCCCACTAGATTTATCAACACATTTGTATTTTTGATACTTAAATTTCGTTTAAATTATCAGTCACTTTCATGTGCTGTATTTTTAAAGCGGTCCCTTTAAATATCCATGCATTCAAAAATATAATGTTCCGGTTGCTGTTCCCATCGTAGTTGACTACCATCAATCCGAATCTGTGAAGATATTATTGCCTCAGTCGTAAAATTGTCACGTAGAAATTACGGCTAACAAAGCTAAAGACAATTAAATAATTTAATAGCAGACGGAAATAATACAGTGATCGCTCAGAGACTGTTTTCGCTTCTCGTTTTGAAATCAAGATCTCTGCGCTCATATGTATTAACTAATTTGCATCTTAGTGGGAGTTGACGAAAGTAAAAGTGAATGTACAAACAAAATAAAGTACCCGATATATTACCAAAAATCCCTGCAACCTATGAACAGCTCTTAATATTTCATACTATCAATCAGGGAAGAAATTAAGTCTTTTCCAGCTCTCTAAGATTGAATATATCAGACATTTATTTCAGAGCACGAGACGTAAGAAAATGTGCAATGCTGTGGCCAAGTCTCGAAGTCCGATTGCCCGCCGGATATGCTCTCCAGTTACAGTACAAAAGTACGTAGTAAGCAAACTGAAAATTCTCTTTCCCACTTAAAGGGCGACTGGGGAATAAGGGGCTGCGAAACCCTGATGGTGACGAATTATCCCATTTTCTTTTGTTCGCTCTTTTTTTTTTCTTTTTCTTTCTTTCTTTTTTTTTTAATAGTTCGTGCTCCAGTGTAGACCTATTTAGACTTCTGAAGCCGAGAAACAGGAAGACTCAAGTACGAAGATAAGCAATAAAAAGGGAGAAAATACCTTATAATGTCTAATTAATGCATTCATGCACCGAGATGAAGCACTGTCCCGGGGAAAATTCTGTTAACAAACGCATACATTGCGTCCATTGTTGTTATACACCACTAATGGTACACATGTATTTGCATTGACATAATAAATAAGCCTTGGATGTGGATGTTATTTATGTTTAAGCTTTTTCTTACCGTTTGGGCCATTTATAACCATATTGCGCTGCCCATGACGTAGATGTCTGATTATTTTGGAGTACTAGTGATGCTATAAATAAAGAAAAGGTGGAAACCCATAAAAGTTTCAGAGCCTTGAATTGTTACCAAAATCTTTTACTTTGCTAACTCACATTGCCTTCTCATAACCACATGGGTAAATTTTTCACAAAATTAAAACGACGCCTGATAGCACTCTTGCGTTCATACAAACTTTTAAGCAACACAAATGTCAAGTGAAGTTTTGTTTATTACTATTGCTTTATTTTTTATACAAAGTGGTAAAATGTTGGTAAAATAACAATAACATTATACCATAAGCAAACAATATATTTTTATTCATTATTCTCTGCGTCAACCAACACTTAAAACAATACCATTTATTAGCAAATATTTCAGTATGACACTGTCAAAAGACAGGTTCATTGAGGTACAGATTCTCTTAAACAGCACTGAAAGCAGTCCATTACTCCATACATAGTCCAGCATACTGGCAAGGATACTGATAACGGTAACTCTAATACCATCTTTAAATTCTAATGTAGCGGTGAGCTTATCACTTGCCATGTGGATAAGACCTGTGGACAATGGTAGTTTGAGCAAGCTTTGAGTCTCGGTAAACTGGCTGTCTATGAATGTCTTCTTATTTTTCTCTTTTATAATATAAATAAGAGCTAGCTTCCCTTAGGTAACTCTACAAAAAGACATTTTTACTCTTAGGCACATATGTTACATATTTTAGTGCATGTACGTACATAGTACATGCTTCATTATAACATTATGTGTAGAAATTGTTTGTCTACAAACATAAACAGCAGTTTAATTCAAACATAAATTAACACGTGAACAGTTATAAAGTTTATCTAAAGGGCTGAAAACAAAATAACGTAATGAAACATATTTGGTATTGCGTAAAGCAATAATGTAGTTAATAATCCAGTAAAACATAAATGGTTTGTGTAATAATAAACTACTAAATGAACAGGCTTAAGTTTAAAAGTCTCAATTATTTATTTAAATTTTTCAAACTTAAAATTAATATTTCATGAATTACAGTATGAGGATTCGCAGGTGAAAGGTCTGGTTGACAGGTGGGATAAAACAAATTATTAACATAACCTGTTATACATTAGGAGATGGTCATCCTCATGAGTATTTACTATCAACACATAATTTTCAGGAGCACTCTTTGAATTACTACTTAAACATTCAGGCTTCAAACCAATGCACAAGGAATTAATTATGCCGAAGTAATTCTCTCAAACTTAAAAACACCGACTATGACCAGTTATTCATACTATAAAATTCAGTATCTGATAGATAAAAACTATCTTTAAGAAACACTTCATTTTTTACTGTTTTGCAAAACTATTCAAGTTCGATAAACTCTGGGTAATTATTAAGGACTGTCATTACAGATAGACTTTTTCACTATCAAAAATATGAAATTTTCTTTTTTCTCTTTTTATACAACTGTTTAGCCTAGAATCATGGGAATAGACTTTCAGTATGAATTACAAATCACAAGTCAGCTTATTTAAATTTTTGTTCCAAAATAATATCAAAATAAAAACTTTAGGTAAAATTGGTTGACAAATTAGATGAACATTTTGGAAGAGAATTTACTTCGCAGAGACTTCCTCCAAAGGGTGAGATATACTTCCGTGACACCAAACGTTAACAAAGAGGATTATTTTGTGTAGATCTTGTCTGTAAAAAAAAGAAAACGGGGTTATAATATTATGTCGTCGTAAACAGGAAGGTCTTTTCATTCCATCATGGCCACGGCCATTCTTCCTTTATGCCCCCAAAAAGAAAATGACTTCATGTAAAGGATCCTAGGTGACGACAGACTATTCTCTGATTAGCAAGCAAACACAAAGGGCTTGTCGTCTTCTCCATAGAAAACAGTAATATCTTATCAGTGTTTCAAAAAAGGGTCTACAAGATTTGGTGGAAAGCTGCTCTTCTTCTTCGCCGCAACACCAGGATCTCAGGCAAGCTCAATGACCGAAGAAAACTTTGCGTATCATATAGCCATGCTTGTCTCGAAAACAAAATTCCAATCACTAGACTTGCTGCCTGCCCCCCTTTCCATAGCCACAAGCTAGAATCCTCAGACATCGGCCCCTATCCTTCAACGATTCCCAGGTAAACGCACAGAAATTTTAGCCTCTCTACCAGGCCTCATTTGCCCAATAGACGCAATTTGTTCTACATTCTTTCAGAGAGATAATGTCACCCAGATACTAGGATCGACCCTTTCTAACCACTGAGGCAAGCCACACGAAAGATAATAAGAACAATCCAGTCAAATTCTGAAATTCAGACACAGTCTTTTCTTTCCTGAATAGTTTAACATTTCCTTATTAAAAGGCCTAATTTTTTACAATTGCAAGAATTTCTTTTATCATAAAAAAATTTTTAGAAGTCATCAAAAATACCAGTTGAGCCGGAAAATAAAGATTCATAAATTTACAGAAAGGAAGATAGCACAGATGACTCCACTTGGGCGCATAAATAGCCAGTTCTTGTGGCTTTAATGTAAAAGTAGAAAACATAAAACTAAACTAACTGTAACTTAAACTGTAACTTAAGTTAAATAATCAACCGAAGCTTCACAGAGATATTTAACGCGTAGTTGGTTCTTGCCAAAATCATCGGAATAGATTAACAGTCAATTAATATGCACGGCCGTAAAGCAGCAAGCTTAAACTAGTGGCAACAACGTGGATGAAAGACAAAACACTCTTCATCTGATGTAGCACAGACCTCGGCTTAAATAGTAGTTTCTACCCTACCTCGAACATGTGAAACTGAAAACTCATTTTGGCAAGAAAGCGTGGGTTGGAAAATGAAGTTTTAAAGGAAAGGATATTTCCAAAATAAAATTAACTCTTAGGAAAATATACTAAGAGCCCTATAATAATCAATTACCAATTTATAAAAATTATTACAACGCATATCAATGCAAACCTTAGTTCTTAAAATCTTTAAAACAAACAATGAGTTCGAAGTAATAAATTAATACCAATTTAAGTTAGAAATCTCTTAAAAGCTAATTAGTTACAAACATTAAATACCAATTCAAATGAGCTAGCAAGTTTCACAATAGATAGATGTCGTGTGATTTACCGTATTCAATAAACAAATTGCTTTATTTATTTGAATACGGTACAACGTATTTTAGAAAATTATATTTGAAGTGTGAACTTCAATATTATTAGTCTTGGAAGTGTAGAAAACGGCTGTATGAAGAACAAACTGTGGAACTATTATTCTTGAAAAAAATTTCAATTACAAAAGCACTCTGCTGAGCAGTCTATTTCTACATAATAATAAAACAAAATAAAATGACAGCTCATTCACAAAATAATGTTACCTCTCTGGCAAACACTGCTTTCTGGAATACTGTACTTAGCTCAAAATACGTTATGAAGTCTGACGTTCTATATTTAAGTGTAATTTGCAACACAAATTTCATTTATGAATGCATTTCCCGACAACTAAACCACACATCTTCGTTATTTCCTAGAATCGCTGAAGGGAACTTTACTGTAATCCGGTAATAAATATCAAAACTTTCTTCAGTATTCTGTTCTCAATCTCTATGAATCGATTTTCTATAAAAATAACTTAGCAATAGGATGATCCTTTAAACATATGAGATAATTCAGTTATCGTAACATCACTCTCAATTTTGGCAAACACAGTATTTATTATTACAGTCCTGTAATTAGCACTGCATACGCATGTGACTTTAAAAAACTCCTTATTAACACAAACTTATTGAACTATTTATTTTAAATTTTGATAAATTTTAACAAAGAATGCAAACTCAAATGTTTGTATGCTCATTTTGATAAATGCAAGACAAGAACATGGCAACAGTCTGTTTGTATTGTTACACAGAAAGAAAATGTCTGAAAAGTGATCTACTGGTTAATGGCATTCTTTACTAGCTGTTTTATTCGTGTAGATCAAAAACAGGAACTTATTTTTATTTCTAGCAGTAGCACTTGATATACATCATTAGCCAGAGTGAAAGCTCTCAGGGCAAACACACAAGGAGAAACAACTAACCTAAAACATATTCAAAGATAACAGAAACATCAATCAATGAACCGTAAATAAACAAATATATCGATAACAAAGGTCAATCAGTCTGTAAGGCGTGTAACAGTTTTCTAGCCTTCCAATACCTATCATAAATATTTTCTGAGACAACTGGGCATACTCCAAGATGCTCAGCGTCCATCATATAGTCACTGAGTTTGAGGTGGACTGTATTCCGAATCGTGCAGGTAACCAGCAAGGCAGTCATGGCCTGTTTCTAGCCTGAAGGCAGCAACAGCATGTACTCTTGAAAATTTAGGAATCCCTTCAAGAGCCTGTTTCCAACTTTTATAAATAACGTGTTCATATAGTTTTGGCTGGTCGTTCTTATTCGAAGTATTTTTGGTTATCCTGTTTACTGAAGGGTATAAGATCTCTTTTTGTGTGGACTAATGAATATATGCAACTTTCTTTGCGAGAAGGTCAGCCATCTCCCTTCCGTATAAATCAGTGTGAAGTTATCCATTGTTGTACAATAATTCTTTTTTAAGGTTAGCAGTAATTCGAAATTATCTTTACAACTTTTAAGTCTCTGAGAGTCTGGATAGTCTAAAGATGAAACTACTTGGATCGCTGAAACGGAATCAGAGAGTATAAGGACATTCTCAAGGTCTCCGACTCTTGTCTATAGTTGTTGACTGGTTGCTAACTGGCAATAGTTGCCAGTTTGATAGCTTGAACTTCACAGTCAAATGGCGTGGTATTTGGCCCTAAAGTTATATAGAATACTTATCTTTGTGAAGGGTAGAATTGATCTTACTCAAGTGGGGCGGAAGAAAGATGTTCCTGATTCAGTTTTAAAGGCTGTCACTTTAGAAACTATAAATACCAGATAACCTTTGCATGAAAGGCTACATGTGTATATGACAGATCAGCATAACTATGAGAATGGACTTATATATTATTATCAGTATTGTACTTACGAGGGCAGTTTAGGGGAGAAAGCTACAATAGTTTTTTGGCTACAATAGCAACATATCTATCTTCCGCGGGGATTGAAACCCTTGAGCGACCGACTACGGGCCTTCGGACAACTGTCTGTGTGGTTTGAAATTGCTTCCATAAACGTGAAATTACAGAATGATGAACGCCGAAGAATAGAGCAACATCTGTGATTGACTATCCTGCTTTAATGCGCCCCACAGCACACCAGCTCTCAGAATCTTCCATTCGTCTTCTGGAAGTCATAGAAACACGTATGTCTTGAAAACAAATTGTACGAAAGTTTTAAACACCTTCTATCAGCACTTACAATCAACTTTTGTAACCCTTCATAAAGCTGGCTTCTTATAAGATTGCCTTTTTTGCATATTTCTTGACATGAAAGCGCGAATGGCTGTTACCCAACATATTTGCATACTTCCGTCTACCTCTGCAGCGAATTGCATCCTCTTCAATTCTGATTGGCTTCCGGAAATTAGCATTTTCCTCTCCGTGCTTATCTTTTGTAAGTGAGTGTATATTCGTAGTCGTGCTTTCGAGATATAGAAAGAGCAATTTAAATTTTGATAGTGTACCCAGTAGAATAGGAGATAAAGAACTGTCCAATTGTATTTTTTGCGCTGTGTACATCAAAGCCAGCTGAAGAGGCGTTTCAAGTTCTAGTTCCGAAAGTGTTATTTCTGACAGCTTCTTTTAACTTATCAGTTTTTATACGGCTATCCCATTCGCAAATTGTTGCGACTTAGGCTAATTTTCTCTCATGACTACTCTACTGAAGCTAGTACATTCCTTATATCGCTACATAACCAAGTGTAATGAAAATCACATTATTTTAGGAGAAGCTTTAACAAGATTTCTTGGATTTTTTAATTGATGGAGACAGCTGTAAATTCTTTCAAAATATTACAAGGAACAGCGATTCTTAAGTAACATAAAACTGATCTCTGTATGAAAATACCGTAGTTGGTGAAACAAACGGTGTATCTAAAGCCTATTGGGGTAAAGAAAAGTCTTTTTACCACCATTTCATTTTAACACTGGTTGGCACTGAGCTATATATCAAAGCTATTAAAGATGGTAATAAATTCCCAGATTTAAAAGAGAAATTAAAGGTACAATAGAGTTTTAAGATAAAAAAGAGGCATTTTTACTACCCCCAAATTAGACAATGTTCTGAACCCGAAAATGATTAGGAAAAAAAGGGTATGGTATGTATTTCTCTAAGTTTTCAACAATATTTGGGCAAATAAAATACTCTAAAACTATGCGGATTCGCCTACAACTATACGGATACAACGCCTTGGGACTAATTATCCTATTATAATGTACAATTTTTTTCAGTCTTGTATAGCGTATTTTATGTTAATTAGCCTATTATTTTGATTTGAGTCTCTAATATAACTTCACCTTTCCGTTTTCTCACCAGAAGCAAATTAGTTTTGAGTATTTAAGCTGAGTGCTTTTGGATTTGAGGCAGAGAGTATTTCAGGCATTTGCTCGCTACGTTGTTAATTTCTCTCAGCTCATAAGTTCTTGAGTCAGCTTCTAATTTAGTATTTAATTGTGTAGTTATTGAGTACTTCAATTTTTAATTTTGACTGTTATAAATTTATTTGCATCACAACGAGCTGCGGTTATTGTGCCCTTTATGTTCCAAGTTCTGATTAATAAAAAAGTTACTTTAACATTCTCAAGATTTTATCATTCATCTCAGACACAGAGATAACTCGCTTCTTATCTGTTACGATTATAGGACTAAAGTAGTATTATCAGACCAAGTGCAATCCTATAAGAAGCGCCCGAAAAAATTTACGAATCATGTGTAGGGTCTCACTTGTTTTGGTAACGTACACTAAGTGAAAACGCCTAAATAGTCCTAAGCGACTTATCGCTATGTCTAGATAAGCAAACAGAAACGTATAAAGGGTGTAAAAGATTCTTTTATTAAGAACTCAGTTAAATTGAACAAAAGTTTCTCCCAGTGCCAACAAATCAGACAGCATTTATAGCAAGAAATCAAAAAGTAGAATTTCAAATTAAAACTAATCTAAGTCTTATTTATCCTAAAGCTACGCAGGGATATTTAAAAAAGCAAGTTGGCTCTAACCTACACCTACATGACAGTAGACCTACAGGTTATAGGTTACGGAGGACGGGGACGCCTGATGTCTAACATAGGTAAACAGGCGTATGTCCCACGCCTTCCCCTATCTAACGGCAACAACTCCCTGAAGCCCCAAGAGGCTGCGTCGGGAGTTTATTGAGACAATAAAAAGGCTTTGCGTAAAATGTAAAAAAAAATGTAAAGAAGTATAATTAAAGCATGTGTTGAGCTAAGCTGCTAGAATAATGACCTGAACTGGCTTAGCTCTGTGCTAGGAATTCGTAGGGCATAGATTATACAGGCGTTTGAGCATATAAGGTTGTCCACGGTTCGGTAGTTCATATAGGTAAACAGTTTGCACATGTGTATAGTCGCTAATAATTCGCTGCTTGCTCGCGTTGTTTATAATTTGATCGTAGTTTACAATTGCTTGAGTGCAGTGATGCAAATGGCGGCAATTGTAGTATAGGAGAATGAACATTTACACACGCTGCAGTTTCGAAGTTTGCGCATTTGCACAGTTCGTGCTTTCGGTAAACACAGATCGTAGTTTGCATAGTACGCATAGTTCACATAGTTACAGTATACATAGTTTGTAGTAGTTGTAACAGTGGAGTGCAGGCATTGCATCCTATGACAATTACATGGAGATTCATGGAACCTAAAATGTTTGCAGTCGATGCACTTCGGTTGCTCTTGTAGATCGTGTGGTGGGCTGTTACTGGGAAGCTGGCGAGGGTTTAGTATGGCTGGCACACATCTTGGACCATGGAGGTTAATGTGTCGATGGTTTTGAAGATTTGTGTTATTTTTGGCTTCGTGGTAATAACGTAGCGCTGGAAAGCTTCAGTTATTGTTGTGCTTAATATGAGTATTGTATGCTTAATATGAGTTGCGGTTGTTAGTGGCCAGTGGAAGCTGTAATGATCGGATGCTCCTTCTCCTCCGCAGATGCAGGTGTCCGTGTTGAAGAGGTGGTGTCTGAAGTAATATAAACGGAAGGCATCATGTCTAGTGATAGATCTTGTGAGTTGTGGAGTTGCAATGAGACGAGTCGTTGACACTTTTGGAAAAAGATATAGACACGGTGACCTGTTTCACTTGTGTTCCATTCATGTTGCCCCTCTCTGAGGACTGCTTGATGCAATATTGATTTTAGATGAGACGGTGGAGCTGGGATGTTCTCTGGATGGGCATCGGTTCTGTTGGCAGCTTCCTTTGCCAGGGCGTCTGCAGCCTTGTTACCCTCTGTGCCCTCGTGCGCCTTGACCCAGGTTAATCGAATGCTGTCGTATCTGCTGTGACCCAGGTTAATTGAATGCTGTCGAAGCTGACTTTGTATGCCCGTAATTACTGGTGATGTGGGGCGATGATTCAGGATGTCATGGACAGATGATTGGCTGTCGGAGCAGATGTAAATGGGATGTTGTGTGATTCTTGCAGCTTGTTTTAGTGCTTTGTGGATGGTTAGTGCTTCGGCTTGGAAGGCACTATCATGTTGGGGGAGCTGACCTTTCCAGCTGGAAATCTGTTGGTTGTGGTGATATAGTACATGAGTGCTGCATTTGCGAGGATAATGAGACGTTGGCTGGTGGAGACAGTGATGTGTATGCCGATTGCTTTGCGACTAGGATGTAGGTGAGGAGCTGTGTTAGGGCATTCATACGTCGCAGGGCTGTAAGTGGTACCGTGAAAATTGGCATCCTTGCGGAGTTGCAGAATTCTTGTGTGCTCCCTTGCTCCGCTCGTAGGTGTAGAGGCGGAATGCCTGCCAAGACAATAGCAGCATTTGGGACTGTAGTGCGGTAGCCCTTGCACATCATAAGGGCGAAGGGACGTTGTATGATCTGAAGTTGCTTTTGTTTGCGTGCTTGAATGGGTGTGAACCAGATGGCTGCAGCGTAAAAGACGATGCGTTCAACTACTGTTTGATAAAAGATTTTGGTACTGTACAGGTTTTGTACCCAGTTGGTGGATTGAAACTGCCTTGATTTGAGAGCTATTGCATTTGTTTTGCTGCGTAGATGTTGAAGATGCGGAATCCAAGTTAAACGACGGTCCTAGATGACGCCGAGATATTTGAGGGTGTTATTGAATTTGAGATTACGGCCTTAGAGTCTGACGCAGAGCCGGCGAGAGGGGTTGATGCCGGGCTTTGGTATAAGTAGAGTTGTAGACTTTTCTGAAGAGGTGCTGAGTTTGATGGCTTAGCAAAGAGAACTGAATTGATGACAGATCTCTGTGCCTCTTTGTTCAATTTCATGTTTCGTTTTCCCTTGAACCAGGAATGCAAAGTCGTCGGCGTATGCGATCAGTTAGGTGTGTTGTGGCCAGTTATCTGCTAGGATAATGTTAAACGTAAGTTTCCGCAGAACACGCATGGCGCACGAGCCTTGAGGGCAAGCTCTCTCTTGCGCCTTTACTGTGGTGCCGCTGTTATATGGAACGGTGAGAAATCTGTTTTGGAAGTAGCTGAAAAAAGTAAGGTAAATATTCTGGGGATCCAGAGAGATAAAGGCCGTGTGGAGATGGTGGATCCTGTTGTGATGGATGACTTTTGCGAATTTCATCGAGTACATGTGTCAGGACTGTGTGTTAGGCAAACATCTTCGTGAAAGTACTTGAGTCCTGATCTTGAACAGGGAGCTGAATGCAGCTATGTTCTGTGGCAGTGTTATATTATGATTAAGTGGTAGAAGAACTCCACTTTAAAGGGATTTAAAATCATCTTTTATTAAACCACAATTATTTACAACCACTTCCCAACTCGAGAGGGATAAAGAAAATAACGACCGCCACTTGGGTCTAAACTGAACAATCAAATTAATTTAAATTAAAACTAATATAGGAATTACAGTATCAAGAGCACGAGATAAGTATAAAGTGAATTTATTACGAAATTACTAGTATGAATGAAAGATGATAAAAGATGGGATGATAACATGATAAACTGACATAACTAAGGATAACGGTAACCCCAAGACTAAGAATAGTCCACGAATTGTTCATGTAATAATCAACAGTTCACAGTTCGGCTTATTTGATGAATCTCGGGAATAAGATCCTAATTCACATATGCTGGTGGATTCTATAACACCACTGGGACATCATCCCTCCTCGAGAACACGTCTGTTCTCTTCCACGTTTGGAACTCGTCTGCTCCACACCACCTCTGGTACTCATCTGAGCTGTTTTGCGCTGCGCTGGGCTGGCGGCAAATGACGTCACCTCGCTGGCGATTCTTATTTCCCACACTAATTAGAAATTAAATCGTCGTTGCTCACAGAGCTATGAATGCGAGGTTGGCCTCTAAACTAAGTGGTGCTTAGCAAGATTTAACTAATACTGACGCACTTAGAATTACTTCAATAAGTAATCACTTAACAGCGCTACGGCTTAGAATTTAAATACTAGCTAGTCAGGCGAACGTTGAATAGAGTAACAGTGGTCTGAGACTAAAAGCTCTCTCACACTGAAAGGTTTTTACTTTTCGGTTAAATACTACTTGGCTCCACTTCAAATTAGCATAAAGCTGAAACGCGCGCTTATTCTAACGGGAAGTTGAAATGAGAACAGATAGAAAGAGTAAAATTAAAATAAAACTTTGTTAGTTTAACTAAAACCTTACACATGATCCAAGAGTTGATAGGCTAGGACGGAATCCATATTGTTTATTGCTTATGATTTTCTGTACTTAGAGATGGTGATTGAGTCATTGTGCAAGAAGTTTTTCGTAAATTTTGCCAAGCGCGGGGAGGAGGCATATGGGGCGCAGAAGGGAGGAGGCAGATGGAGAGCGAGGATTTGTAGTGTCTTTGACCTTTTTGGAGAAAACGATCACGTGGCGAACTTTAAATGCTTTGGGAAACAGGTGGTGCCGCAGGAGGGTATGGAAAAACTGATGAAATAAAGTTGGATGAGATCTGTGAGCAATTCTACGGATATTATAGTCTAGCCCATCTGGTCTTGGTGCTTTCTTTCTGCGGAGGATTCGGAAAATATTTGCGTTTTCTTGTAGTCAAGTCCATGTCATCAGCGGAAGTCGGAGTTGTATCTTCTCGGATTCTTCTCTGTTGAGGAGTGCCTGTCAGTGGGTCGTCTGCCGGGAAAATGGTGTCCTGTGTGACGGCAGCCGTGGCTGCGGTGAAATTTGATCTTTGATTTGTGGGAGTTTGGTGTCGGTGTGCGTTTGGGTTTGCAGATGGCTGTTGAAGGTGCAGCTGGTGGGGCCGGAAGACTCGATTTGTCGAAATCTTGTGGAAGATTCCGTGAGGTTCTTTGTTAAAGGAGCGGAAGTTTCTCCAGCTTTTTGTTTTGGTCGTGAGGATCATTCTTTTATAGTCGGCGTGCTCCTTCCTATACATCGTTAGATAGTACGTTTTCTCATCTGGAGTTGTTGCTTTAGTAATGCTGCGTCTCAGGGCCCGGCATTTCTCAATACACTCTAACTAGAACGATCTCAAACCCTCACTTAAATACACGAGGGTTAATATTTGCATTCTGGCAAGAAAATGGAAATGGAGAAGTGACAGTAAAGATTCGTAACATAAGTAACTGGTCGATTAACAAAAATACCTTACACACGTAGCAGGGCCAAACAATATTTATTCTACCACCCCCGGCAAGAGTGCAAGCTCCACCGGCACCAGGAAGTTCAATTAAAGGAGGAAAACTTTTGAGTTCATCTCCGACATCATGACAGCATCTTTGAAACCAACATTAAATTTGATGGTGGAAGTTCGTTAGTGCAGAAAGGACAAACAGCATTTATTCTACCACCCCTGGCAAGAGTGCAAGTTTCACCGGCCATCATGGCAGCATCATTGAAACCAACCACTAAATTCGTTGGTGGAAGTTCCTTAGTGACCTTTCTGGAACAATTAAAGGTTCACTTTTTACCGTAGCCAGAGTTGCAAAAGATCATCTCAGCAACCGCCGTGCTTCGAGGACAAGCACTGAACTGGTACAAAGGGAGTGATAAATTTTTGTTGGGGGAACTAAACAGTAAGTCTGAAGTATTTAAAATCATCCTTGTTGAAAGTATTCCTCGTGATGAAAGACAGTGCGAAACTAGAAACGGAACATATTGGTAAATGACTGAGTTTGCGATCATCAAAATATACGTTTGGCACTTATTGTATGGGAGATAACCCGACGTGGAGGTTATCCAAATAATGTTGCCTAGCTCGTTGCCCTAGATTCAGGATGTTTTTGAATTACGAAACCCAGATACTCTAGAGCAGTTATTTTTCAAGTTAGAGTTGAAGTTCAAAAGTAGGCAAGTATAAGTGACTATATATATAGCGGGGTATAAACAGAGGCCATTTTGTTATTTTCGTATATCTGTAGCGAAAAGAAGCCGAAAGTTTAACTTCACTAGATGTTTTAGTAACCGGAAAAAAATTTCACCCGCTAATATCAATCACCGAAATAAATTGAAAAAGTGCTGGGGAAGATGCTAAGCCTTTAAATTAGCATGGTTGCTGCAATACAGATTTGCAAAACTCTAACATTAAATTTATTGCAATTCATTCATACTACGCAGGCTCAAAACTTGTTCCATCAATTTCTTCAATTTCGGTCAATGACTGATGCGAAAGAAATTATGAGACACGTAGTGTCTGCGGTTGTCTCTCGCTTAACTAGTAGTGCTGCAAATCTAACTAACTGTGCACGTGTCCTATAAGAGCAGCTACTGTATCATTCATCATTTAAAATATTTTCCGTATGCTTTCAATAGATATTTATAACGTGCCAGCCTGCTACATTGTGCCATTTGCCTCATTTAAGAATTTGCATGTTTCTCTTATATTTAATCAAGATAATTATGATGTTCACTGTGTGATCTAGTTTAACAACATTGTTTCATGAATAAAGCTCCAGTTATTTTCTCAATTCGGTATTGCATTTTACTATGAGTTACACAAAACTTTCCAGTTATATCATTACCGAAATATTTTCCAAGAAAATGCATTAAAATAACAATTTTATCATTCTTATGTCATTGTAGAACAAAGAAATTATTTTTTAAACCCAAGGTATGCATATAGCTTTTTAAAAAAAACAAAAAGACGTGTTTGAGAGCGAATCATAACTGTACACGAGAACATAATTAGTATCTAAGCATCTAAAGTAACCATTTATAAGAACTTTTAATATGCATCAGAAATGAAGAAAATTAGCTCAGAACTATGCGGAAATGGAATCTTCAAATACTTTTAAAACTATAATTCATAATACTTTGAAACATTTTCAAAACTGCACTCAAAAGCTTTTAACACCTAATACAGTTTCAATGCTAAATACCATTCAACGAAAAGGCAAAAAGAGCCCGAGGTAACGCATTTAAACCATGGCCATTTACAGGAAATACTCCATATTAGTAGTCTCAAGTCGTTGCACCATACATGTGCCGAAGATGTAAGTAATTCATTTATCATTCTCCAGAGAATAATAAAGGCGACAACTAAAATGAGTGAAGCTAAAGACAGGATAATTAGATTTAACTTCCAAACGTTAGTTATCAGTGTCTTCTAAACATGTTTATGTTATCAAATGTCAAAGTTCTTTCCTGAGATTTCAAAAGAGTGAAAAGTTTGAAACTCTCAGTTTTGTCGATGGTTTTGAGCCTGTGGCATTTCCTAACAACACGTGAATTATTTATTTCAAGTGTTTCAGAAAATGATTAGTCTTCCTCTTCATGAAATAATGTATGTGTCTACTGCTGTTGCAGATTTGCAAGAGTTATGTCGTTTAAATTTTGCATATATGGAAAACAATAGAGCTCAAAAGCTTTTTACATAAATTTCGCTCAAAAAGACTGAATAAATTTCGAGAAATAATGACACGGGCTTCTCGTTAGCTAAAGCAAATTGCTTTAAGTATTTGTATAATTTAAACCTCCACAGAACGCAGTCTTTTGAAACTCAGTTTATTGATCCTGTAAGAAGGCTAAATTGTGTTATTTATTAAAGATATTTTATATGCATATGCTTAAAAAAGTAATCGATAATCAAAAAACATAATTTCATTTAAAAGTAATCGTTAAATCTAAGCTCTAGATAAAATCGCTTAACTAATAACCAAGGTGGAAGAAACTTCATTTTCAAGCAGAACGTTAACGGTTACTATATACCGAGGTTGCAATGCGTGTTGTTAGAAAAATTTTTAATTACAATAAAGGTTTAAATATTTTTAAAAACTAATAATTAAAATAAGGCAATTCGGTTGAGTTTGATGCATGATAAAATCTTAAAGATATTAGTAAAAGCCAAGAAACAATGTTCTATCGTGTTGCGATATGAGAACAAGCCCACGAAATTCATCGTGGCAAGATTGGGCTTGTCTTTGGCAAGAGACTTTATCGCCATACAGGTGATAGCACGACTTCGCTAAGTTCCGGTACCAATTTCGATGGAAAGCATCCTGTGGGAGGGCAAGTCCGAAGCACTCCCATCTCTCTTCACTTACCAACAGCCTCTCGAGAGGACATGTGGCTCGCCGAAAGTTTTGAGTGTCCCCATGCCGTACAAACACAAACAAATATCTATGCCTCCACCCGGATTCGAACCCGAGCTCTTCGGTACGGGTATCAGCATCACTAACCACTGTCCCGGTTGGGCAATACAAGAAACGATGGAAATCATTAAGAAGTTGTAGAGTCATTAGCATATTTTAATATGGGCAACCTAAAAAAGGAGTAATGCCCTCGCCGGGACTCGAACCGGAAACTCTCGAATACGCGCGGAGTGTGTTACCGTTGCATCACGAAGGCATGTAGAAAGGAGGGAGAAAATATTTTATAAAATATACATAAACTAGTTAAGCAATGCATAATTGAGATAAAATAACACGCCGAACAAGTATTAATTTAGAATTGAAACAACAAAAATCAACGTTATATTTGCAAATTTTCACAGGATAGTTTCGATGGCTTTACCGAATCATCATCCTTAGCTGCTAGTGTGCTTTGGCGGCTGAGGATGATGATTCGGTAAAACCATCGAAACTAGTCCTGTGAAAATTTGCAAATATAACGCTGATTTTTGTTGTTTCAACTCTAAATTAAGAAATGCATAATTTCAATTTGAAAAATAAACTGAGGATTTTATCCAGTCTCAAACGCCAACACATTTGAGAAGTGGTACTTTGCCAGGTAACGGACGAAACATTTTATGACTCACTGAAGATCAGCCAGTGCCTATGCCTATGTAATAAATGCCTAAATAATGGTAATAAAACATAACAATATAAGTGGATTCGAAAAAATATGAAGACAGATTAATAGACTTTTCTGAGACAAATATGTATAAAACTCATAAAATTTAAAGAAAAACCAGCATGCGAGGATTTTACGAATGCTATTTCTCTCACATACCAAATAACATATACAGATGATGCTGATTTCTAGTACTCACATATTGTCACTATACAATTTAAAAATATGAATTTTGGACGAAGAGTAAGCGTAACATTGGTTGAATGAAATAGCACCTTTAAAATACGTTTTGTTGAAGATTCTCAAATCATCAGCATTGTTATATTTTTTTATAAAATAGCACGTTTAGCTGCGTACGATTTACGTGTTGTTCATTTATAGGAAACAACCTATTCATACAAGTATAGTTTAAGTAAAAAGATTCTTACAATAATTTAATATTTTATATTTTGTTTGTATGTTTGTTTATCTTGTTGATCCGATTGGTATAGAGGTTAGTGACGTTGACTGCTGTACCGATGGACTACATTTGAATCCGGGCATGGATGTCTATAAGTGCATAATGTCCACGTGGCAATGAATATTTAAAATGCTGGTGATCAGAAAGACCTCCCGAGTATTTTCGTGATTGAGGAATATGGGTGCGAGATCCTTGTACTTTACCCGTATGCGTTCTATCAAAACTGGATGGTGGAACTGTACAGTTAGTACAGCTGTGCAGACTATGACTGTACGATCAATGATGAAATTTTAATCTCTTTCCCAATTGTACCTGTACTTATTTAAGATTTCTATGTGCAGTAAATCTTAACTTGCATCTAAATATACTTGATAAAGGAATGAATGGTGTATGAAATATATTAATGTTCATTAATTAATTTTAATTACTGAGCTAAATGTTGAAAACAAGCGATATTACGATTCAGCTACTGAATTAATTAAGCAAAAGAGAGATTGTTAATCCTTATTACCTAATGTTTGTGTTTATTAAGGACTCTCAAACAAAGAATAAATATTTATTTTAAAATCAAAATCCCAATATGGGATGCTATAAATTTAAAATATTAGACGAATTTGAAAATTTAAAGCAATGTTGTCCTCTATCCAACCAGTAATCGAACACAGACTACCAGAATTTCTGAGAAAAAGGGATGAAGTCACTGACCTTGCTTAAAGTGCATTTCTTTGTCCAGTCATCTTACATATAGGAAATCCCATGCAGGCACTGAAGACCTAGGTATATACTGGAAAATGCAAACCAATGTCGACAGAACGGTGGCTATCTGTTTCACGAAGAAAAAGAAAATTAAAGAGAATCTTAAATTTTATGCAAATACTCTCCTCTGGGCAAGCAAATCTCTGATATTGAGGAGATCTCCAAAAATTACCTCTCATGAACCACACGTACTGAATCTATTATTCGGAAAATTTGAACATGTAAAGCTAGACTTTATCCCCTCACTGCTCGAAGTAGCATTCTATCCATTGATGATAAGTTACTTATTTATAAATCCATTCTACGTCTTATGCTGCGTTATGCCTGACCAGTCTGGACTTATTCTTGCAAAATAAATAAGAAACAAAGGAAACTGCCCAGAACATTTGGAAGGTATATTATAATTTTATAACAGTTATTTTAATTTTGAAACCCTTTCCTATCAATTCTTGTTTCCACTTACAACTCTCTATCGGAAAGAGGTTTTAGAACAGCGTTGAATGCAAATGAGTTAGAAGAAGTATTTCAGGAAGGTTCAACTTATTTCAATAGAGAGGAGTCCTTAGTGGCCCGTGTTTGCCTTCTGGTCAAGTTGCTCTTGTAGCTGTTACGGTCGGCCGTATTATACGTGCCTATTGATATTCGCCGGCTAATTTAATTTAAGGGCGAACTACGCTAGATAATTGTGTCTAGTCTCGGCTAAATCTCGTTTAGTTAATTATAGTTTAGTTTCTTATTTTCATATTCTGAGTTAAAGTCTGAACAGAGGCTTCCCTGCAAGCCGAGAAGGGATGACTATTATTCTTATTTGAGTAAAATAAAAGGGTAATTTAACCCTACTTGGAGTCGACGTCTTATTTGTTCTGGACTCAACGATAACATGGTATGCTGAGACAAACTACAGATTCCCTCTGGTATATTTGTGACAAAAAGTTACACGAAAAACTAAAACTTGTTCAGCTAAGGTTTTACTATTTTAAACTAGATAAATGTCTTCACGAAAGCCAGAGGGGAATCAACAATTCTGAAATAAAAACTGTAATTAAGATTTTAATAATTCATATAACATCAAAACACCCATGGCCATCTCAAATATCCAAATTATTGTGTAAAATATGTACGTGTAACTTGCACTTTTCTGAATTATCTGCATTTAATGCAATTTTATACCATTTGACTCGTACTTACCTGATTTTTGCTTAGCACCATTTCGATAGCTTTCTGTTCCGGATATTTTCCAAGTTGATTTTCCCTTTCGATACACTTTACATACTTATTAAGTTAACTGATACAAAAATTTTGGAATTTTTAATTGGATTCGATTTGCGGTAAGGCATAAAACCCAAACATCCAGGCGTCTAATGCCGTTTGGATCATCTCATCTCATTAGAATCACTAATTTAATGAAGCAATCATTTATCCTCTTCTAATTCCTTTCCATTTTATTGTCCTTAACGTCTTTACATAGTGTTTCTAATTACTGCATATTTCTCTAGTGTAATGTAAAGCATAAAAATATCAATAATAAAAAGTGTGAAGAGTATTTAATCCTCGAAGAATGCAAGAAAATAAACTAGAAACGTTAAGCGTTTCAGCCTGTAAAATCTTCTTCCAAACGAGAAGAAATCCGTCGCATTTTAAATTAAAGTTTACAAATCAAATGAAACATTCCAGGAAAATTCTCAGAGCTTAAAATTACATAAATTCCTATCCTTATTCATTGTTTTAAACTAATCGAAAAACTGCTGCTCGAAACGTATTCTCAGCCGAAAAACTAATTTCTTTTGAACTCCAAAAATCCATTAATTTAAACTCGCATATCGTAAATTCATTTAGTTTCTGTTCAAAACAAATCACTGAAACAAAACACCAATCTATTGGGATAAAAAAAGAGTGTTAATTTGAATCGAACTTCTCATCACCTTTAGTATTTGTAAATAAAGGAAGCTTTTCTGGTAGATAGTGCAATCTTTGTAAGTAGAGAAAACGATAGCCACAGCTTGAATACTATAAATTACAGAAGCAGAATCATTGTAGAAGAGGTGAGAAAAAAATTTGAATTAGATGAATTATTACCCAGACTCATTAGATAGTTTTTAAATATTTCAAATGAAGTAGTTTTATTATATGTTCTGAGTTTAGTTGTGTCAAAAGAATTTGGACAATAATCAAGTAAAGTTTCAAGTAAATATTGTTTTAAATTAGTACAAATATTTGTACCTACACTCACGTTTGTGAAAATTGCAACACCATGAAGGACTTACGCGAGTGAGCTGAAATTTTCAGGAAATGCAAAGTAGCGCATGATATACAAATGATTAGAATTGCAAATCCGTAGCGCATGAGCAGCACCCTCTGAACGGCTGATGAATCCGAATAAATAGACGGCTATAGCGAGGCGTGTATGGTTATCGGTGGTTATCTGCTAGTGGTAAACGTTAACTCAATCTGTACTTATGCCTCGTCGACGAAAGAGAGCGAGATTTGAACAACTTACAGAGTTTGAACGAGGGAGAATCATCGGCCTTCGTGAAGCTGGATTGTCGTATCGTGCAGTAGCCTCTCGTGTGCAGCGTAACAGCAGCACAGTGATGCGCGTTTGGAAGCAGTGGACGGACGAGTGTCGGACAACTCGGAAATCCGGGAGTGGACCCCGAAATGTGACGTCAGCTCGCGATGATAGACACCTGGTCCGCATGGCGCGGACGGACCGTACAGCTTCCTCTAGACAATTGGCAGCACTGTGGTCAATAGCTACAGGTGTTTCATTGTGTGCTTCATCAATTCGTAGACGTCTGCTGCAGTGTGGACTGCGCGCACGGACTCCTTTATACAGGATCCCCCTAACGCACGACCATCGCCGCCTGCGGCTACAATGGGCCAATCAGCATAGAGACTGGCGTGCTGATTGGCAGCATGTCGTGTTTTCTGACGAATCCCGCTTTAATTTGTGGTACCATGATGGCCGCATTCGTGTCAGACGCTATGCCGGTGAACGCCACCTTCCGGAGTGCATTATCGAACGCCACAGTGGACGAACACCCGGAGTTATGGTCTGGGGCGCCATAGCATATCATAGACGATCTCAATTGCTACGAATTGTGGGCAATCTGAACAGCAACCGGTATATCCGTGAAGTTCTACAGCCCGAAGCTGTTCCCTTCCTTCAAAGCTTGCCAGGCGCTGTATTTCAACAGGACAATGCCCGCCCTCATACTGCTCGGATTGTTAAATCCTTCTTTGCAGCGCAGCAGGTACAGCTTCTTCCTTGGCCTGCGTGTTCCCCGGATATGTCGCCAATTGAACATGTGTGGGATGTCATTGGTCGGCGTCTTGCTCGTGATCCTCGTCCTGTTGCGTCTGCAGACGAACTTTGGGTACGCGTACAAACGATATGGAATGCTCTTCCTCAGTCAGACATTCAAACTTTGTTTGACTCCATGCCACGTCGTGTAGCAGCACTTATTGCGGCGCGTGGTGGCCACACAAAATACTGATTCTGATCTCTTGTTCTTGTTTGTTTGCTTTGAACATTTAATCATTTATTTGTACCACTACCACTCAACTGTGTATTAAATTGCATTCAAGTATGACGATTCCTTCTTGGTGTTGCAATTTTCACAAACGTGAGTGTAATTTAATTTATATAAGGTATACAAAATTAACACATTTATTCGTGTTTTCTATAAAGAAAATTCCCTTTAATGGGTTCGTATTATTCTAAAGTTCCCCATTTTTAATATAGCTCTATAAACTGCAAAACATTTCAAAATTAAATTGAAACCTACAATTAATGTTTCACAGGACAGTGAGGAGGTGAAAGCTAATTAATACTTAAAAGAAGATCGCTTATTATCTTAAATAATAAAAATACGTAAGTGCATTATAATATCGATATTTAACATATTATAAGACAGAAATTTAATAAAATGTCCGGAATTTATTTCTATCTGAAACGCAGAAAGTGTTTGTTACGTTCATCTAACAAAACATATTATTAGATTTTGATTAAATAATCCTTATTTTAAGCTTTTTCCTTTGACGGCTTGTCATTTTTAAGAGGGTTCTACATTTTCTTCTTGTATCGATAATGTACACCCAAATTGTAAAACTTATGATTTAGTGTCTAAAAATAAATATATCCGTCATTTGCAACATTAATTTGTTACACGTTGCCAATACATTTAGGCATAACGTTTGCATAGCTGTTTGTTCTATTATTCTGAAGTAGTGATTATGAAATGCTGCTCTAAGCAACTCTAGGGAAGAGTAATTTAGGGTTCCTAAATATTATTTCTTCAATTCAGGAAAAAAGTTTGGAATAGTTTCATTTTAACCATATTTTATGTATTACAAACTAGTTGCTGTATACCTCTGAATTAGAAAATGATATTAAATATAACATTAACTATCTAAACTAGTCTATTAATATGCATTTCGTATGGCATTAACTATCTAAACTAGTCTATTAATATGCATTTCGTATGGCATTAAAATCATCTGTGCAGCAAAAAAATTACTGATAACAGAAAAATTAAACACATTTTTGGTTCAGAAACAATAAAGACAACATTTACAAATCTAAAAAACGCGTTTATTGCTTTATTGACCTCAGGTATTACATATTTCTATAAAATAATTATGAGTTACAATTATCTCGACAAAAACTAAGCACTGAAATCTACAATTTGTTCTTCCTAACTAATGAATTCAAATTTCGTAAATTTGGTGAAAATCTGGAAGTTTCTACAAATAAAAATAAATATACAGGGTGTTTATAAAGTCAAGGGCCCATTTTGATGTTTAATAACTCATAAAATAATATAGATAGATTAAAATTAATAACATAAATGGTTAGATAGACTCAAAAAGTTTCATGACCCTTGTCAATGAACTTCCACGTGTGCCCCCTTCGTCGCACGGAGAATATCAAGTTGATATTCAATTACACGTCAGGTACCGAGAAGCATGTCGGCATCCACTGAGGCTATTGCGGTTGTAATTCTGGCTTCTAGGTCATCCATGTTCAACACTCTCCTCCTGTAAACGTTGTCCTTTACAAATCCCCAAAGGAAAAAGTCCAGCGGCATTATATCAGGTGATCTGGGTGGCCAAGGAATTGGACCTCCTCGCCCAACCCTTCTTCCTGTAAAATGGCCAAACTATGAACGATGGTCACCCAATGAGGTGGTTCACCATCTTGTTGCAATAAGACATGTGGCTGAAGCTCTTCTAGTTGTGGAAATACAAAGTTTTCCAACATGTCTAAGTATACAACTGATGAGACCGTCTTTTCTGTAAAAAAGAAAATCCCAATGACTCGGTTGTGCATTAGTCCACACCCCACATTAACCTTTGGAGAATCCCTTTGTGCCTCACGGTATTCATGGGGGTTTACAGATCATAATTATAATTAATAAGCAGACGACATTTAGAAAAGTACAGATATTTAGAGTGGAAAATGAAATTATCTGAAATTAACCACATATGCAGATGATATTTACAAAAGTAAAGATATTCAAACTTGAAAAGGAAAATATGGAAGTTATTCCATCAATAAATGCCATAAGTTTGTTTATATTTTCATTATTTCATGAGTTATTAAACATCAGAATGCGTCAGGCACTTTATAAACACCATGTATATATTTTTAATTTTAAATTTCTGAAGTTTAAGCTCAAACTGAAGGGTCAATTATAAAAATTTTTAAAAAAATAAGTAAATAAATAAACTATTTTTTTTAAAGGAATATCTCAAAATAAATACACACAGAAAACAAGAAGCACTTTTCGAATTTATTTGATTACTTTCCGACTCTCCGTTATTTAATCTCATTTCAAAGCATCTGCTATTAAATAATAAAATATGATATGGATGATGATAGATTATATACTATGTATTTGCAACCAATGATGGAACACAATACCAGCGATTTCTTTAGCTTCAAAAGCTGGCATTTCATTTCGAGGCATTTTTACAAATTATTTGGCCAAATGATATATTTAATATATAATTTTGCATACAATTCTTAATTCTAGAGTCTGCTGAAAACACCTCAAGGCCCACAAGAGTAGGAATTTGAAATTCATGGTACTGAATTGCATATAATCTCCATGGGTACAGGAATACATACACAGTCAAAATTTCTTCTGCATTGCAATAAAATGGGAGCCTTAAACTAGGCAATATCCAAAGTGGTATAAAAAATCTTAAAGGCTGTAAATGAATAACCTTTATTTATATAAAGGCAGGGTACAAGCACTTTCCTCATTTTTAAAGACTCTTTTACTTAATTTAGTATATCAGTCTATATACAGAAGTTCTGTGGCTTCACAGTCAAATAAACAGCTGTGAAACAAAGGATAGCCACTGGCAATATACAGTATTTAAGCTGTTTTCAATAAGATTGCCTTATGCTCAAAAAGATTTTCCATTTCAATATTATACAGCTCTTCTTCCCTCAATACATAAAAACCTAATTAAAAAAAAGTTTTTTTAGACCAAAGGGGCAATTTGCCCAAAGAAGAGTTAGCTCAGAAGGGCTATTAATTTCATTTCGGCATTTTGCATTGATTCACTAAAAGCGTTGTTTCACTTTTCAAATTATTGCCATCAGATATTATTGCCCTGTATTATATTAAAAGAAATTAAATAATGAAGAATCTGCATAAATGTATGTACGTTTCTCCGATTGTGATAAAGCAACAGTACACAGAGCTATCAAATTTTGAATATTGAACGTTTCCACCTGAATATGGGCATTTGGAAACCCAAATTTGAAATTTGTTTTATTATTGATTTCATATCTTGTAAAACTTTTAACAAATTTTTGATTAACAAACCTAAGGATTTCAAAGCGAGCAATGGCAAACAGAAAAAACATTTTTATCTATAGCGCATGAGACTGTATCTGAAATGCTAAAGACATGCTCATTTTAAAATTATTCTGCAATAATGCTCTTGAAATGAATTTTATGGTTTAAATGCAAAGAACATGATATTTAATAAATAAAGGTAATGCACAAAATGTTTAAAAAATGCCCCTTCGGATGTTGTTTAAATCTGAAATCTTTCAGATTTTTCTTTTGCTTTTCTTTCTTTCTTTCTTTTTTTTA
>KK117850.1:209970-229301 GCA_000611955.2 Stegodyphus mimosarum | reverse complement strand
GGGGTTTGTTTTCGCTGAATAACGTACGTAAGTGACACAGAAGAGTGAAAATTATCGCTTTCTCTTTTTTTTTTTTTTAATGAAACAAAAAAAATAGCTGCACTGCACATGGAATAATAAAATTTCATGGAATAATAAAATTATAAAATCTTTGTTAATATCAGATGCGATCTTATATTAAGTGCTTAGATTATATAAGTAGGTGAATGAATTTAGTGCGAAACCAAAACAGGACGATCTCGATCCAACTGTAAAGGCATTGTGTGATAGTAAGTATATTATTACTATTGCAATTTTGTTGCATTCTGTTTCTTTCACATTGCAGAAAATATTTCCTTTGCAATTATTATGTTATTTTTATGTTAATGCCCATGTCATTCTAATATATCTGTTGCTTTAACTGAAGGAAAAATGTGCCTTCAGTACTGTCGCTGAATTTAATACACGTGTATAAGAAAAGAAATTTTCTTCTCTGACAAACACTATTTTTATGCAAAGGTACAAACAAATGTTACACATTAAAAATGGGCTTTAATTATTATTTAATTATTTAATATTATTCAATTTATAACGTATCTCTATTCTAAATCTATATTAGTCTGACTTCAAAAATAATAAATTTTGCTTTTTCAGACTGATTATAGACATTGTATATTTGTTGTGTACTTGTGTAATGTTAGCTCCCAATGTCTTTTTTGCTATTTCCGAAAATTGTCTCATGCTTTCGCAGATTGCATCATCAGATAATAGATATACAATGAACACGAAATAATTAATTAATAATCACAACACCATTAATGTGAAGAGCTCTAAATTAAAAATACATTGATTAAAAATCTCTGCACTTAATACACATTTGCGGAGTTAGCACAAGAAGAAATAATACCTTTTTCTCTCTAGGAAAAGCAATCGCTACATTTTTTATATTAACAACACTACAATGTTGTAAAACGTGTAATCTCATAGCAACAGAAATATAACGCACGTAATAATCTTTTCGGTACTGCTATCAAAATGTAAACAAACGGTATGGAGATGTACCCTCGAGCCCAAGCAAAGTCAAGGAGTTCCTAAGCGTAGAGGAAAAGATGTCATCAGAAGCCATATCCAATCGCGAGGACGGATTTTTCCCTATGTGCGTGGTGCGGTACAGAATGCTTATATGCGTCCGGGACTTTATAAACAACCTGTATATTTAAATCGTACTCTTTTGATTTAAAAAAGCAATCATTTCATACAGATTATTAAATACTCAAAATTTTTATTATATTAAATTTTACGCAATTTTTAATAGAATCACGGACGCGATTTAAAATTCTTTATAAACTGTTCTTTCCCTCTTTTTCGGCTTTTATTTTTCTATATTTATATATTTATTGTAATTTCATTGATACATTACGAATAAATTTTTGAAGAGGTTCCACAATACTACTGCTGCATTTAAAAGGATATCTTAGTAAAATTAATTCCAGATACATGGTTCTCAGCTAGATATCAAATAAATCTTATCGATGGCTTTGAATAAATAGCTACACCCTTAACTGCTAATGAAAACAGTGAAAATCTCACATTATTTACACAACTTCAACTGTACGCAGAAATACCTGCACAATTAATTTGCATTTTGGTTCGACGTCTGAAACATTTCAAATAATTATAATTTATAATTTTATAAGCTGAATTAAAGTAACTAAAGCGTTTATCTTTGAATAGCAGTTTTCAAATACACGACAATTGGGGTAAGTTCCCTACAAATGGGAAGAACACCTAGTTAGTTATCGGGACTAACAAGCTAACTAAGCGGGTGCTGTCGTATATGTAAATTGCACTGACTATTCGGACATTCACCGTTCAGCTTAACAAGTATCCACACACGTTTCGGGTCAGCAGCTAACGATTAGGGTACTAATCAAGATGAGGATAGCAGATTCGGCGGAATATTTAGACTATAGCGACACTGCAGGGCTCCGTAATAATCTCTACTCCTTACCAACATATTACTGAAATGACAGGAATGCATAATACTCTCTATTATAATGACTATGCAAAACTGTCTATAAAGAGCTAAGTTTGAAGGAATATGCTGATTTTTACAATACGTTGAGAAACTCAGTCTAGCTTAAGGCGAACTTGTAATTTTATGGACTTGCTTCCTATATTTAATATATTTTCAAAGGATGAAATTAAGGAAATAAATTCAAAAGACACAGATCGATTTTAATAAGGTGTTAATTACTGTCATAAGAAGCTGTTTTCTCCATATAATGCCTTTATGTAAAGGATATCTTTCGCGTATCCGCACCTTAATATAAAATAATATAATAAAGTAATTTATCACTTTTGCAACTGATGAAACTTATTGACTCAGAGTCGTATAAAATTACGGTGTTATGCTTTTTACCTATTATGCAAAACAAGTTATACGTTCAAAGACGCAAAGCCATCTTATATGTGAAGCCATTTTATACACCGGAATTTATGGTTTTTCTTTCCTTTAAACTGCGGATAATGATTTAAATAAGAACAATGTTAATTTTAAGTTTCGCACTCAATATTTATCGATACTGTTATGAATTTCGTATTTAGTTAGATATTTTTGTAGGAATATAATTAAAATTGTTTTATTTCTGCATGCAATGCAACGCGTGACAAATTTTAAAAGAAAGCTACGCCGGAAAAGTAAAAATACAAGAGCATGTGCATTTAACATTGAATAAAAGTTTGTCTCGGTAATTAATATCTAATTTGAATAAATGTAATTGACTACTATGTTAGCCGTAACGATAATGTTAAATCTCTGAAATTTACGGATTTTAACTTTTAAAGTTTGGCTAACTTAATTGACTGGTGCCGGACAAAACTAAAATAATAACTTACTACTAAAATTCTTCTAACTGTTGAAGAGGAGGATGAAAGGAATTGACGGATTGATCTGACACAAAATTAATACTTAAATATAACTATATCTTAGATTCAATTAATTCACAAAACAAAGCAAACTCATCTTAATAAATCTTAACTCGAAAAAACAAGGAGAAATAAATCTTCTCTAGTACTCGGTAGAAAGAATACTATCTCCACTAAAACATTTTTTTAACTATGTGATTTAAGTTATTTTATGACAAATATTAAAAAATTGCATCAATACATCAATACAGCCGTCATGCACAATTAGAAACTGCGCTAGGTTTCTGAAAATTTGTTTACATTTATAAAATTAAAAGCAATAATAACAGAATATAACTTTTGAACTGAGAACTTATCCGAGAGAAATATCCCCAAATATAATTGCTCGTTATATCTAGCGGTTCGTTATAGCGGGGTTAGACTATATTTCAACATTTATGTATAATAATGCATTAAATTTAACAGTTTTAAAAACATATTTTCTATTATTGTGTGTAGCCTGAATTGGAACTAGTTTCTTTTTACAAAGTTCTTCACGAAGCCATCCTTTCCTGCAGGCAGATAAAATATCTTGAGCTTTGCCATATTCGAATAACCTAACATAAATTTCCATTATCTTCTTCTGATACTGAAACGTAACAGCAGATTACTATAATTTATTTATATATAAAACATCGGTAAATATTTAGAAAATCTAATTTCAATATTGTCTGAATGGAGTATTATACAAATGTGTACTTGGTACGTAACTATGAAAACCATATTGTTGCTTGCGTACAGTTTCGTAGATTGAATGCACACAGGTCCAAAGATAGGTTAATAAAATTTATTCTATCAACAGAAACACTCCAGAGCTCCGAATTGTACGGGTGTTCACAGTATCATAGAGTATATCAGTATTTATGCTTCAAAATACCAAGAACTTTAAACACAACGCAGTGCAAAGCGCATCTAAAGAAGAAGCTAAAGCAGAAATATCACCGATCTGAAGCTAAACTAACAACTCGCAACGGTAACAACAACAACTGAGAGCAGATGCTCTCTCCGGCCTTACATAGTTTTCAACCGGCCGCCGAGATATTTCTAGTACTTTTTGCTCCTCAAAATTACTGAAAAGCAATATGAGGGTTGAATTACGGTAGCAGATAGTGCAGTGACATTTATTCAATTATAATACTTGTTACGGTGATACAAGGACGGTCGCGAATAAAAATTCCGCCAAGTTTGTTAACATTTGGCGATTTCTCACCAACTTTGGCGCAGAAATATGTCACCAAAATCGCTGTCAAATTGGTGATATCTCGCCAAATTACGCGATACGTATTTACTCAATGTTAAATATATTTGCCTCTGTATTCTCTTCGGCATTGCTTCTCTCTTGAGATTCTTTACATTACACAGAAAAATGTGACCACAATACAATGCATGTTACATAGGAAATGGATACAGCTTCGAAAACAAAAAAATTTAGAGAAGGTAACCGCCGTTTCAACTTAAAATGTTATACAATGATCTTTAAGCACGTTTTAACATTTTTGTAATTTAATGAATATAATGATACATAAGAACTGATAAATAAACACAACATTACCTGCTAAGCAAGCTTATTCTTAGTATCGATATGTATTTTACTTCATTAAACATTTACGTACATTACTAAAGTTTTAAGAATACAAATATACGTTTTTGTAATTATAATAAGAAATATAAGAAAGGTTGGTTAAAGATGCAAATTAGAGATAAAAGTAACAATATGTAACAAAAATAAATAACTTTTGTAATACATTTTGCAGCGTTAATCTTTCTAAAAACAAAGTTTTAGATATTATACAGTTGTTTCTCGCTTTTTGCCATTTATCCGCAGAACATCAAAGATATCGGCAGGTGCCATATCATTTTGCTTTTCAACATGCGAAATTGCTGTTTCAGTGGCATTTAGATCATCTACATAAACATCATATTTCCTGGCGTAGTTTGTCCCCCTTTTTACTAATTTTATTGTGCCGAAATCGAGAGATGAAATTATCCGAATAATTTAATTTCCGAATGACGTAGTTTTAGTAAGAAAATAACACATTAAAGTGGGTAATTTTCAGGTTAACTATCACAAACTAATTTCTTTATAAGAAACCCATATTCCAATAAGAATACATAGTACTATTAAAGTGTCTAATAGGATATCTTCATTTCTGCTTCCCCGTAACCTAAATCTCGCCCTTTGTTATCGTTGTCTTTGCTACTCCTTAGGCCTCAAATCATCCATAATTAATTAGATAAGGTGAACGGGAATCTGATTAAGCGAATATGAAGCTAAATGTCAGTTTGCGTTTCCTTCGCTAAGATGAATCGGTTCTTGTATTAAACTGGCATTAGCAAGTTCAACAGTTACAAGGCAAAGATTTGCCATAACCTTTGCAGATAAGATGTGAGGTTATGTTGTTGAAGTTGTGAGTTTTTGTAAGACGAAAACAATAACTATGTGGACGAATCCATTTTTAATTTTAAGGGAGCTCGCTCTCTAAACAAATGAGAAAGGGAAAAATTTTTGTGAATGTTTTCTTTCAAATTTTCTGAACCTGTAGTTAAAAGGCTAGGGAAAAATATGCGAAGAAATGCGGCAATTAGTATGGGTGATAATAATATGATAAACTTTCCATAAAAGAAAACTCTTAATTGCAATTAGAGTTTCATAAGTAATGCAGAACTTCAAATAATATTGCACTCTATCACAAATTACTCAGATATATTCAATTTCCATGGAGTGAATTTATATATAGTATACTATACCTAAATGTAAACCTGTTCTATTAGTAAAGGTATCACTGATGGCATTATTAATTAACATTGTAAATTTTAGGTAACTGAACGGATGTTTGCTGAACCAGCAACCGAAAACTACGCATGTCACCGCTTACTCCTCGACTCGAGCCATTAAATTCCAATATAGAATCTCAGAAATAATCTTTCCCGTGTCTAACACTATCATCCATCTAATACACCTCCACCTCCTTCTCCTTCAAACCTGCTGATAACGCACTTGCAGCCGAAGCACGAATAATAACCCAAGGTAATGAGGCCCATTACCAAATAACTCATTAAAGTGGAGATCTGAACCGCAGTGAGCAGGATGCCGAATGAAATAACTCGAAATCGAAATTTCCTTTGGGGCATCGTTTAATGGTTTCCTCCTGTAGGAAAATCTCCCTATTGATTGGTAGCGTTTTGGAAGCTTGTCGATTTTGGAGCACTGTCTTAGATGCAAGGCTTTCACCAGGTAAAGGGTTTCTGGACGGAAAGAGGTAATTTCGCGTAGACCATGGCACATCCAGCCTGTAGAAGATTTATAATATTTGATAGAATAACGATGTCTGTGAATGCAGTCTAACTGAAATTAACTGAGGCTGTCTAGAGGTGCATTATGGGAAGAAATTTATCAGATGTCTTTCTGTACTCATTTTAATAAGGGAATGTGCATAACTTTCCTGAAATAGTAGATTCACCTTTCCTTAAATTATGGCATATGAATAAATATTTCAGAAAGAAAGAAAATTTTAGCATATATTATATAAACCTAAGTTTAAGGTGCTCTTTATATAAACGACCCTGCATATATTTAAAACTCTTTACAAGAAAACAAAGAGTCTAATCCTAGACTTATATAAGATAATCGAAGGCTTGCATTCAGAAATCTCCAATGCTCATTTAACTTTTGTTAGAGAAGGAAAAATGTTATAAATTGATTTGGGGCTCCTGAAACATGGGATCGCTTGGGTCAATGAGGTAATAAGGCCCTAGATTTTGTGTGCGATACTGTCCGTGGCTTTCGAGAAACAAGGCCGTCCAGCTCTCTCGTGACGTCACCATACGGAGTGCGAAGAAACCTTTCTCCCCCATAGAAAGCCATAGCAGTGAACCCATAGCCCATAGTGAACCCATAGCCCGCTTATTGATCAGTACAAGCTAATTTTATGTTATTCCGATGCAAAGTAAATAGGAAATTATTAAATAAGTGATGCTATCTTAACATTTATTAAATGTCATGCTTTAAGACTTCAGATATCTGGGCTAATTTTTCTTAACGCTTGATAAAAAATATCACCTGAGTGATCAATAATTATTTATTTCGTCCCATTTTACTTTTTGTGGTTTGGATAACACTTCATAACGCAAAAATGTCAAGCTTTCGAACTGAAAATACTGCACATTATTTTTCATTTGTAGATAAACATGAAAATTATGAATAAAAAGAGTATTTTACAAGAACCCAATTTTTCTTTACAAGTTTTTCTAAATAGTACATAATTTTGTTCAGTATGGCGAAAAGATGAAAGAACAAGTATTTTTGGTAATTACATTTATTTTATTATACAAAATTATAAAATTCACTTTAGGACAAATTACGGGAAACAAGAGCTTATTGTACTGCTTATTTACATTAGCAATGATTTATCGTTTACTTTTACATTTTACACTAGTTATTGTATACTTTTATATTTTATACTAGTTTTTCATTGGAAATAATTTTGGCTTTAAAAACAGACATATTAAACATACCGAATATTTAATTTTTCTTCAAGTATAAATAAAATCATAAGAATGAAAGCTCACCCTGCTGTTTTTAGTTGGAATGAAGCAAGCTTTCGAAGCAATGGCGATTGACAATTGACCTTTGACCCAGCGTTGCCCTCACCGCAAAGAAGGGATGCACTTTCTGGAATGACGTCACAAGCTCAACGTCACTAAGCTGTAGGGCCTTGTTTCTCGAAGGCCATGTACGATTAATGATTTGGATAGCATGCCCTTCGAATAAAATGAACTAATTTGACGTTTCTATTTAGCTCAAAATTTAAGAAAGAAGTAATAAATTAACACGATACATATTTTTAAATATTATTTTTCGCCTATAAAACTGATATGAGTTTTAGAAAGTAGTTGAAAAGTGTTACATTTTATTTAAGCCAGAACTATATATTTTACATTTTAAAGTATTTTACGAAGTAGATTATATTTTAGGGGAAATATCGTTTTAGATATTCGGATAAGAACATCGTATTTTAAATATATTTGCTGTTAGTTATATATGCATATATCTAAACATAAAATCAATATAATTGTTGAAAAATGGAAAAGTACATGCTTTGAGCAGTATTTAAAGTCTTAGAAACAACATCCCGCGTCTTAACTACAGACGTCTTACTAAAGAATTCATACTTAACAAAATGCTTAGTGCAAGACAAATGTTTTTCATTAGTTTTAAATCTGAACATTTTCAATATAAAAGCTTGAGGACATATGCATCTTTTATGGCATCGCAGTAACAATAAATCTGAAATATAACTTTTTTATAGTTTGTATATGTTACCGTTAAAGTATATAATGCAGTTACTTCATAGAAGACCTAGTTATTCCATGAAATAACTGATCGTGTCCGTTAAAGTGTGTAATATGTTAATAATTTGACACTTTATTTAGTTATTCTATGAAATAACTAGGTATTCTATAAATTAACAAATGAGAGACATTTGTGTAAAATATAAAATAAACAATTTATCTAAAATGAAATAACTAGGTATTCTATAAATAAACTAATGATAGACAATTAAAATGAAAAAGAAGCAATTTATCTAATTTATACAGCGTATAAATGGTATTTATGGAAACGCACCATAAAATCATTTGTTACAACAAGGATTACTAAAATGACACTTGGAATTACAAAGAACATTATTTCTAAAAACAAAACATTTTTGGTTGGCACACTGGATTTTACACGATCATTCCATATTGTTAAACGAAACGTAAATGCACCTTATACTAAAACGCGAGATATATGATATAGATTATTTTACACTTTAACGGACTGCGGATCGTTATTCTATGAAATAACTAGTTAAACCATGAAATACAAGAGAGTTTTACACTTTAACGGACACGATCAGTTATTTCATGGAATAACTAGGTATTCTATAAAATAACGGATTTCATACTTTAACGGTAACATATATATTGCTCCAAACACCTTTGAAAAAGTGAGCAAAATCAAACACATGCAGTCATTTTTTAACTCAGCATCGACGTTTATGCAAAAAGGTGGGTTTTAAGAATAACTAATTTTACTTAATAATTAATTTCAATTTGATTATTTCCTAGGAAATGGTAAGAAAACACCGATAAATCCGGATATCTTTTAAACGGAAATACTATTGGTGTAAAACTTCGTAAAGGTTATACGTATTGTGGAAAATAAAAGGTGTAGTATGCATATAATTGAATAAAAAATTCATATGAAATACTAAATATTTTACAAGAAAAATTGTCGCTAACTTCATAGAAATATTCCTCATCTTCAAAGGTAATTAGTCTTTTTCCATAAAATCATCAACAATCCAATTCGATAGATCGCGTTTTGTCTCTCTCATAATTTTGAATAAAACTTCTATGACAAGATGAACAAAAGGCAAAGTAGTATGATTTTCGAATTTAAATCTTTGATTTCCAATAAATGCGAAAGAAGTTCCCTAAACTCGATGTAAGACGATAAATGGACGAAACGGGACAATCTACGGAACTATTTGTAGTATGTATGGATAATATATGTAATATATACATATATATACGCAATAAGTTTATTTACAGCTTTATTTTTACTACATACATACGCAGACTACTACATACAATAGATATCTAAATAATTTAAATACTCTCTAAAATTTATTCCAATTTCATCCCTTTAATTAAATTTCTGTTCCCTGGAGATGATATATGAAATCCTTTTCGAGTAATAAAACTAGTGATTTATTACTTGGCAGTTTTAGCGCAAGTCTTCGGCTTTTTTTAAGTTACTCATATATACATAAATACTAGCGCTTATATATATATGCACATACAGATAAAAAGTACCACAATTAGTTACATAGTAGGATTTCAATAATAATGTTACGAATTTCGTATTTAGTTAGACATTTTTAGTAGAATTATAATTAAAATTGTTTTATTTCCCCGTGCAATGCAGCGCGTGACAAATTTTAAGAGAAAGTTACGCCGGAAAAGTAAAAATACAAGAGCACGGGGATTTAACATTGAATAAAAGTTTATCTCTGCAACTGATATTTAATTTTAATAAATGTAGTTGACTACTATGTTAGCTGTAACCGTAATTCTACTCTTTTTACTTCCCAGAAATTGCTAGAACTGTCTCGCTCGGCCGATTTAAAAAGTTATAAAAGCCGGAGAGAAACATCTCAGCTCTGTTGTTTTAATAAGCTGTTATTGTTTACGTTGATCGGATTAGCTTTCTCTGTGCTTTGCGTTCTGTTTAACGTTTTTAGTAGTTTAAAGTATAGCTACTGATCATATTGCGTGATACTGTGGTATTATACTAATATCTCCGAGGAAAATTCCAGCTTTGCTATATTTCTTGTGATAAAGATAAATTTTAAGAACTTTTTTTTTATCGGACTTGTGCATTCAATCTGTTACGAACCCGTAAGCACAATAATCTTACGCTGCGTACATAATAGTATTGGTGCAAGATTATTATTTATATTTCAGTCTATGTATAAATATACATATATTGTCAATTTTTCCATTCAATAATGTTGCAAATGTGACGTGTGGTAGAAAATAAATTCCATACTAACAATAAATTAAAGAAATGCTCACAGTCTTGCAAAATGAATTATCTGATTTCGAGAAATAAAATAAGTGTTTAAAAGCATGCCTTAGAAATATTTTTTTTTGCGAGATATACCTTAACGATTAAACGAATCGAAAAATCTTAATATTAATTCTAAATAGTAATGTTAAATAAACATCAAATTATATATATTTTGTTGTCAAACGAGAAAATAATGATAAAGAAATTATTGGAGTATACTATATATTCTTCTCAGAGAACTTTAAAGTACGCCAATAATTTTTTGTGTCTCCATTCCTTTTTATGATTTCAGTGAGTCTTTTAAGCATGGATTTCAAAAGATTTCGACAGATATTTGTTCCCATTTTGTATTAGTTCTTTCGGTACTTACGTATTATATCGTCGACCATAAAAGTAGGCTATCATCGAACATGGCAAAGATCTCACAAAAGTTTCACCAGTCGTTCCTGTGGATTTCTGAAGGAATTGATTCCTCTTTAGTTAACAGATAATCAATATTTGATCCGCTTAATTTTTGAACTTCGTAAAAGGTTTTCGTCAATTTTTACTATTTTGTTATGCATTCCGATTTTACCGGAATCTCTACTTAGAACGCTTTGAGAACAAGCATGCTGGAGGTAATTTTTTTCCAATCTATTACTGTTTTGTCGGCCATATTCAGCTGTCCCACACTTTTCTTTTATAGTAGAATGCCATTACTTTGACACTGTTTCACTGCTTGTTGTTCTGTAATAGGTGGATCCTAAATTTTAATCTTTCTTTTTCCAAAATGTAAGTACAGCAATAATAGTTAACTTACATCCTTATTCATAAAAACAAAAAGTACCTTATCGAGAATCAGTCAAAGTTTCATGAAATGAAACTGAAGATATTATGAGTCAGTTGTGACGTCACATTATAAATATTTGTCATTAAATCGCGCTATTTGGCGAGAGTTTCACGGTCAGTGCGATAATACATAAGTACCGTTTTCCTTCTATGTTTATTTCCGTTAGGAATTTTTAATATATTAATGATGTCTTGTAAATGATTTCATATATGCCGAACAGGACTAAATTCTGGATTCTGCGTAGATGTTTTAATTGTATGCGGATAACTTTATACAGTCCCGCATTTTACACACAAGGACACTATGCTGGGGATCATGGTTCTGAAAACGTTTATAATGGGACTTCATCCTCATTTCTGAACGCGTTTTGCTTCAAGTTTTGTTTTAAATATTTAAATACATAAATTTATTTATTTTGCCATAAATAAAATATAGCTTTCTAACACCCAAAGCTTTTATATAGCCACAGATCGTCTGGATAATTTTACCATGCATTCTAGTTTGTTATGGTTAATGAAATATGGCGGAGCACATGAGAGCTGTCTCTCTAAGGGAAGAGATGCCGTCATGGAGAACGCTCTAAGAGAAACTGGCTCGTATAAAGTTACGCATGATTAAAGCAATATGGGAACAAACAGCCGGGCTGTTTACTTACGTTCGAGCCCAGAACGAATTACCAGTAGGGATCTTAACCACTCCGGTCAGTGGTGGACCCCTTGTTTATCGAAGGAGTAAGATTTTTTTTTTATTTGAAGTTGAGTACTGGATCTTCGCCGTAACATTTTCATTACACCCAAAATAATGAATTAACTTTCATCTAGAAATACAATCGAATACCTCAAGTTCTATTTTAATATAGGTCTTAGAGAATTGCAATCATATGCTTAAATTTGCTATACTGAGAAATGGCTTTCTTCTAACTATTCGGTCATAAAAGCTGCATTTTCTTAAAATATTCGTAAAAATTTCTGGATTAGCAGACTTACTTAACATTCTTTGAGACTCCGAAGTCAATTTGATAGCACTGATTTTAGGACTACAACTAATATTTAAAACGATCCACCTTTTTTTCGTACTCAGGAAGATGTCTTAAATACCTTGATCGCGGGTTATATTCAAAGAAGTTCTCTCGTCAAAAGAAATTTCGGAATTTTTCAATTAATGTTATAAAAAAAGCTCATTTATCTTAAAATTTATATCTTCTAAATTTAAAATCCCTTTCCTTGAATTTTACACGGAACGTCTGACAGAATTGACCATTTGTACCACGTTTGTCTTCACAATGCGGAATGTATTTTTGCCTTAATTTTGTATTTAAAGATAAGATATTTAAAATATCTTATTTATTTATCAGTCTTATTTAATTTTATTGTTCTCCCGCTTTCTTGGCATGGTTTCGTGGTGTACTGGTTAGCAAGCTCGGCGCGTTTTTGAGAGGTCAGTGATTCGAATCCCGGCAAGGTCATTGCTCATTTTTCATGTTTCCTGCTTTCAAAAAATGCCTGGTGTCTCTACAAGTGTCGCTTGCACAAAAGAAAGTGATGGATAATGATGTTTCAACACCGAGATTTGGCGATTGGGTCTCCTAATCCTCAGTTGTCCTTTAAAAGGGGGAGTATATAAGGTATTTCTCCCGCCTTTTTAGCACGCCTTCGTAGTGTACTGGTCAGCGCACTCGACGCCTATTCGAGAGGTCCGTGGTTCGAGTCCCGGAGAGAGCACTGCTCATTTTTCACGTCTCCTACTTCCAAATAACCTAATGACTCTACAATCTAATTTACATAATTACCTAATTTTAATATTATATGCTCATCATAATAGATTTAACATGGTATTTAGATAAAGAAAACAGAAAAAGTTATTTATTTTTAGAAAAAAACGGAATTTTTGTCTCAGAATGCCTGAATATTTTCCTTTGTCCCAATACTTTTCTGAGCCACTATATATTAGTAAAATGTCTATGTACATGTGTCTGATAAATGTAGCAAAAGCGGTAATATCTAAAGCATAACAAGATACCACAGCGCGTCAAAACTGCTTTTAGTATTTTACTACAACGTAAAATTATGTTCTAAGGAAATGACGATGAGATGATAGATGACAGATTTACTCCTTGCTTGATAAAAAAAAAAAACTAAGCAAATTTCATATAAAAAAAGTAGATTCAATTCCACAAGTAACAGCATATAAAAAGAACGGCATGTTCGATAGTTCAGAACGGAAGTGAACCGTATCGGTGGAATAAATTGGATCGCCATTGGTGCTTGAAATTGATTTCATGTGCGATTTTCAATTTAAGTAAATCTGTCTCGTCCGATCCAGATAAAAGTGAATTAAAGGTAATTACACATAGAAGTGCTCTTCTTCCGTTAACTGTAAAGCTAGTCTTAGAAACCGTATTGTCTTGGGTTTTTTGTTTTTCGTTATTTAGATTTGATGTTTCATTTTCTCTATTTAGGAAATATCAAAAGAATTTTTTTTCCACTGAAAGTTTCTAATATAACATTTAAAACCTAAGTTCGTGAAAGGTTGAACTTACTGGAGTTCGCAAGACTTTATGTTACATTTATTACACTTTATAATTCAAAGTCTTGCTAAATCCACTGAATATCTCGTAAGTATTTGGACTTACAGTATAAGTCCCAATGATTTTATCAATGGTTTTTGATAGTATTCTGTGACACAGCTTGATATTAAAAATGCATTTTTATAAGTGTCTTTAGTGTTCTCTAGAAAAACGTTTTTATCACTATATTTAATGGATTATTAGAGAAGTATTTTCTACATTTTCAAGCACATAGATCTCACTCTCGAAACAACTCGTCAGAAATTTTCATGAAAAACAAAACAGTACTGATAATCTATACAATTAAAATCTGTGCGGGTCTGTCTGTTTGGTTGTGTGCTTGTGGAGTTTCGAAAGAGATACTGCTAGATTCCAAAAATTCGTGGGAAGCCATTTCGACATTTGTACGACTGTAATTAGCGGATATATTAATTAAAAACACATTTTTCAAAAACAATAGCTAAAATCAGAGGTATTAATTAAAAATTCTGAAAACGTTAATTTTCGCCCTTATTTTTCAGGGTGGCAACAGTCTCGTACGCTGGAGATTAAAAATTTGCTTTATTTCGAGAAGTGTTGCCACTGTTCGCTCTCAAATCGTAGAGATTGTTAATACAAAACTTCTACGTTTTACAAAATATTAAATAAAAATAGTATTGCCAAACATTAAATATATTATTCGTGATTCCAAAACTTCGTGGGAAGCCATTTCGACTGTCCCCATCTTTGTTAGGACTTTAATCAGCAGAGATATTATTTAGAAACTCTGAAAACCCTAATTTCCTCACTCATTGTTTTGAGTGGCAACAGTCTCGCGCATTGGAGATAAAAATGCTTTATTTCGAAAAGTGTTGCTACTACTCGCTTTCAAATCGTGAGTTTGTTAATCAAAAATTTGTAAGTTTTACAAAATATCAAACAAAATTAACATTGCCAAACATTAAACATATTATTATATAAGGTCATATTCTGCCGTTGAAGAAAGCAAGCGATTGCACGTGACGTCATTGTATGTCGAATTGTTCGTTAATGTCAGCATTTTAAATAAATAGTTGCTGTTGACAACTTTTTCGTTTCAGGTTAGTATAACTAACAGGGTATATTACTGCCAGGTTAATTCTTTTATTGAGAAAATTTTGTTATATTACATTAAATTTAAATCATGACGACACACATATTAACCTGAAGTGTCAAAAGTTTTTGTTTCCTGGTTCGGCAATAATACGAATATTTATGTTGCTTGGAAAGAATGAACTAATTTCTTTCATATTGAAATGTTTTGATATATTTGCTTTTCAGCGGTAGATAGAACTTATAAATTTTGCTTTAGCTCCAGCCCGCCAGTAATGAAATTAAAATTGTACGTATGATGTTAAAATACCTAAAGCATTCCGAAATCCTTGCTTTGCATGTAATCTTTTCCCTGTGTTTCCCTGTTTCACGTGGCCTGCGGATCATAGTTATTGTTTACTAATTTTTGTTTCGATCACAATTTTTTCACGCTTTAAACAAGCGATTGAAGAGCTTTATTGGACATTTGTGATTGAAAACTATACATATGATCATTGTTATTGTTACAGAAACTGTTTTTCAATAGTAAATTGTTGGATGAGGAAGTGCTTCCTACACTGGTATACTTGGTGATGCACTATTTTATTTTGATGTAGACTCCTTCGAAATGTTGTGAAGGACAATCTTTCTTGTCTCTCTGGCTTCTTTTCTGGATGGATTTTTCTTTACTTCAATGAATTCAAAGACTTGAGATTTGCAAAGTAAGTGTCTATCCTATATTTTTCAAAAACGAAGGCTTTTCACAGACAAAGCTTACACTTGAGTAGCCATCTCAGAAGTTAAAATATTATTAAAAGCTAAAATGGCTACACAGGCTTTGTTCATAGTAGAAAAAATAACCCCTCTGAATGCAAACGTGGTTTTATGAATCACGTTTTCATTTCCTTACTATACATTTGGTGACAAGAGTTAGCATTATTGAATTTTGCATCCAAATCTTACTTCAAATAGATCAAAACACAGAGCCGATTGGAATATTAATAAAAATGAAGTATGTACCGATTCCTTGTCATCGCGCCCTAATTTTAAAGTCTATGGAACCAACAAAATTGTAGAAACTAATGAAGATGAATTCATGAAAAGAAAAAAAGTAGTAAGCCATGTTCATCCTTGTAAAGGATTCTATTGTGAAATTGGAGAACGTTGCTGTGCTCTGTCATTCCATTTCATCTGGTATCAGCTCAAAATCTGGGGAAAGAATTAAGCTAAAATTCTCCAACATGGTACCCAAATGCGAGTATGGCTTTATAAGGTAGTATCTTGAACTGCTGGGTGTAACTAAAGGTACATTTCTCTAGCTTTCTGAGATATATATTCTCGAACTTTAATGAAAATTTCTGTAATCGAAACACGTTTTTGCTCAAAAGAATTCAGGAAGTACTAAAAATCACCGCTCATAGCCTTTTCTCTTTGTTAATGATGCATACCTTATTCCGTATTGCTATTAAACTGAAACAGGCAATATGGTATGGAAAATATTCTAAAATGCTACCCAACGGGGATAGCGACGCTGGCTTCTGTACCGAAGGGCCGGGGTTCGAACCCTGGAGAAGACATGTTGTATGCAAATGGTTCCACTTTTTTGTTTGCGCTCAACACATTTTTTTTGTTTGTTTTTGTAACATCTTTTTTGTAAGGTTCCACTTTTTTGTTTGTGTATTTGTGCAGCATGGGGGCACTCTAAATGTGCGGCGATCCAAAAGTCCTCTGAAGAGATTGTGGTTGCAGAAGAGGGGTGAGAGACCTTCGGACTCGTTCCCGCAGGGTGCTGTCCTTCAAAATTGGGGAGAAACTGAGCAAAATCTTACTGTCACCTGTACGGTGCTCAAGGCTATTGCGAATGACAGGCACTTTACCACGACGAATTTCGTGGGCTTGTTCTGATGTTACTGTCAGACAAGTGAGATAATTCACAATAACTATAATATTCTAAAAATATGAAATAATTTTAACATTTGAAGCTATTTCTTTCCATTGTGCTATCACTTTGTACTGTATATTCCATATCATGTTCTTTAACGATACGCCAGCAATAGATGCTGGTTATGTGTAAGTCTCGTGTACCTTTATATCTCTGTTTCATTTCTTGACAACTTTGATGGAAGTTCGTTGCTTGCCTCTCTTAAGCTCTCGGGGGAAATGTCTAGGCTGAAGTTTCAGAGTGCAGAAAATATAAATACGTAAATTGAATTTTCAAAGAAATTTGGTATCCCAGCTTGGGGTAAGCGCTTGAGAGTTAACCAATATTGATTAATTTCTGTTTGATTATTTCCAAGAAAATCATATAATACTTTACCAAAAAAACGTTAAAGCAACTACTTCGTCATCATTTCCTTCTTATAAACGCTTTTTGTATTAAAGTTGGTATTTAGGGTATTTCCTTTGCCTACATTTCATTTCTCTAAACCTAATTCTTCTTGGTTTTCGGTGTATATGACAGCTTTCTTTTTGTTTGGATGCAGAACGACGTGAGTTCAAACTCATATCCGAAGGTGATATAATTTTTTCGCGGTGCGATGAACTCACATACTCACTTACAGGTTCTTTATTTTATAATAAGACATAATAAATCTAATTTTAATTTTCGATAGTTATCCATAACAATAATTAAAATATTCAACTGCGTATCGTATCGTCGGAATTTCGTCTACGATTATAAAATACGATCATGCGTGATTATAGAGTTAAACAGCATTATATAATACTATAGTATTGTATTTTATATAACTATGATACGCTGGTGTTCTATAATATTTTACAAAGCATCAAACATTCGTATTTCGATTTAGAAGGACAAAATGTTTGGTGAAATGGAACTTGTGAAATTAAGCTGTGTAAAAATATTTCTCCCTTTGTTTGCTTTTGTTATTAAATTGTGACTGAAATTGTAAAACTGAAGAAACTGGTTTTATTACGTTTACGCATTAAAACGTAGCTAAAAATTAGCATAATTGTTTATATGCCTTTCATTTACAAATGTAAGGTACATTAAAATGGAGAACAATAAATACTATTTGTAACATGTAAATAAAAGTTTTACGATTCAGTGCTTGCTTTCTGAAGAATTTCTCGAGAAAGAAATAAAACACATAGTTCAGTGTTGTTAGCATTAGAAAAGTAAATATTATTTTGCTTCAGGAAAAATCTTTACAGGCTTTGCGCTTTATGCACTAACTGAAATTTCCATAAGCAGTTAAAGTTTTATTTAATCTGATACTCTCCTCACGAACGAAAAAAATTTTTATCTTGTTACACAGTTAAATCCTCTGTATTTCTTCTGCTTTTTATTTGTTGACCGAAAGGATATCTATAAAATGTTTCTCGTGAAGTCATGTCTTCATTGTTTTTTCAATTGTTTTTTGTGTAGCAGAAATATTTTTTGTTTCAACACTTGGATTGGCAGAAGTCTAAAAACTTCGGATACGCAGAAGCGAATATAATGAATAAGTGATTTTAGTAAGAAATTCCAAATTAAATCTTAGGGAATTTAAGCACTATTAAATATATTCTAAAAGACGCGGTTTATCTTGCATTCGCTTGAATATAAAGTAATTAATTTATAATTCATGAGCTATAAATTGCCGTATCTCTCTTTATTAGTAGAAAAGAAATAAGTACGCAAATTGACATTTACTTAAAAAAGGATTTCTTGGAGTCAAAGTGGTTTTTCAAGTAAACATCAAAGTAATGAAAAAATTAATGGTATCAAAACAGTTATAACATCAGACTTTATCACTTATTCATAACAGATAACTAGAACGCCAGAGGCCGAGCGGTAAAGTTGCTGAATAGTGGTAGTTCGGTCCGAGTTTCGAATCTCGCAAACGGGCTAGCTGTATGAGCGTTTTCGTGGGTTTCCCCATGTGTAACGTGTATTCCAGCAAATTTCTCTTAGAACGTCCTTCACAAAAGCATCCCGCCGCTTAGGCAGGTAGCCCTCGGGATGTTGCTGTAATCACATACGCCACATCATAAGAATTAACTAATCAATTTTTTTGTCTGTCTAACACTGTGTAATTCTTGGGGTTCTTTCTGTTCACTGAAATGTATCTTAAGGCTGCTCATTACTTTTCTTTTAATTTAATATTCAGTTATCTGTATGTGACTTACATGTAAAACGTTTCTTAATTTAAAAGACTTTGTTTCATTTTCATATCCACAGTAGTCACTTTCTGTCAAGTTAAGAAATTAATTATGCGAGGGAGATTGCCATAACTTTCATCTGATCGGTAAGTAAGTGTTTATAAATAAATAAATAAAATAAAATAAAAATACAGTAATTATATATTACTATCCAACTT
>KK117850.1:163823-209868 GCA_000611955.2 Stegodyphus mimosarum | reverse complement strand
TCGATATTTCCTTTACTTTGGAAGTTACTTTTAGATTTGTGGCAGCCTTCGTAGCTCTGACACAAAGAATTAAATTTTATGATTGCTAATATATATATATATATATATATATTTACTTATTACATGCTCCACTCTTAGGCACTACACGGAAAGGGAGAGATGTCCCGTGAAGTTCTTTTTAAGGGAAACTGGCTCACATCCATGTTACACACGGGGAAAACACTGAAAACGCCCATGCAAGCCCGCGTGGTCTCGAACCACGGATCGAATTACCAGTGTTAAGCGGCTTTTACCGCTTGACCCATGGTGCGCTTGCTAATACATTTCCTACTTAGTTTTATTTTTTATTAAAGCTATAGACAATAATGTCAGTAAAATACTTTAAAAGAACAGATGTCATAATTAAACTGACCCTGCTCTGGAGTGTATTCTAAACAGCAAATTATATGCAACATGGTTAGGCATATAAACTACTAAGCGTATAAGGAAGGACAAGGTTAGGACAAGGGTACATTTTCATCAACAAATGCCGGTTTTTTAGCAACATTTTAAACATGAAATGACTAGACGGAATCATCATGCATTTAGATATAAAAGAACCCGTACTTTTTAAGATGCCTTTTATCAGAATGGTAGTTGTTCTCTGCTGCATTCAAATAATAACATGGTGGGAAACTTAAAATACGGCTCATGGCAAAAGAGGAATTTTTAAAAAAATGCGGATGCGGTTAAGACGTTTAAAGACCCGCGATCACAGACATCCATATATATATATATATGAACATGAATATTCTTTGGATGGAGAGTTAGGGCATTTTGCGTATGGAGTGGCTGCCATAATCCTATTGAAATATTTTGGTTTGCCTTCGGGCTTGCTTTCTCGATGCGTTTACTTCCTTCAACCAGTGTCAGACAGTTGGAAACCGTTGTAATGGAGGCATAGCCATAACTATGGCATCTGCCATGGTTGATAACTTCCAAGTGATCTTTATAAAGCTTGTGTGAAACTCCAAGGTAGTCACTTATTATTGTAAGATTTATTTGTTTTAATTTTAAAAATCAATTTGTTAATAATCCAGATCTGTCACTATCATATAATTTACTAAAATTAAATATACTTTTCATATTTGTTCATAATGCTTGTTTGTGTTTCGTGCGTAAGCATATTTGCTACCTTCATGTACAAATCTGGCGTTAATGAAAGCTTTAATTTTCCATTTTTTTTTCGATTTTACCATCACATGTTTAACATTTAGAAGCCAGTATAATTCGTCGTCACTTCTAAAATATATCCTTAATATTTTTGAATATAAACCACTGATAGGCATAATAAAAGGAATTAAGTCATTAATTTGTTACGGGAAACCTCTGCGGATCTCGCACGCAAATATAACCAAGTTCCTGTTTATAACTTCTTGCAGTTTATTAAATATTTTACTAATGAGGATATTATGTGCCTACGAGTCTCTAATGGATTGAATGCACACAGAACCGAAAAACGTTTGATAAAATTCACTCCCCCCTAAAAACCACTTTACAGTTCTGGAATTTTTCTGAGAAAAGTAGATGTTTGTTTGTTTGCACCCGCTAAATCTTTCTGCACCGATGGGCGAAAACTCAAGGTAGGGTGCGAAGGAAAGGTATATAGAAAGGGGGCAATTTCGTATTTCAGAGGAGAGTAAAAAGGAACTTCGTATGTTTTATACGCGTTCTAAAGGGCAGGAAAAAAATATGGGAGAAAATAAAATTAAAAATAAATGGCCCAAAAGTAATGGGGAGAAAAAATTAATAAGAGCCTATAGAAAGAAAAGGAAAGGAAGTAAGAAAAATGTCCTAAAATACGATTGTGTCCTGAGAAAAGTATATATTAAGTAAGGTAACATTTAGTATTGCGGTATCCAAACACATTCATACATTTTTTTTTTTTTGCAAGCAACGTCAGGCAGAATCATAAAACCTTACACAGTGCGAGGGCATATCAGCAAAAAATAAATAAATAATTAAATATCAGAGTTTATTTTTATTTTAATGTTAATTTATTTTTTTTATTTAAACATTATATTTATTTATTAATTTAACCATCATAGTTTACTATATATTTGTACTAGTTTAACAAATTGAGGCACGCTTTATTAGTACATGCTTATAATTCTAAGAGATGTATTCAAGGGAATATAGATTAATCTTATTGTTTTCTTTATTTGTGAACTGGAAAAAAAATGCGATCAAAAACAGTAACACTGCAACCTTTTACATTCATCGATGCCCAAAATCCTTTTTCCCCTTCTCGAGAAATTCCTCAAAGAGGCCCCGATGGGGACTGCTAATAGACGGCATTTCCGATAAAGATAGCGTCACTACGGAAAAGTTACAGGAAAGACAAGCATATGATTTAAAACAATTTCTAACTATTATTCAATGTCAGATGCCTACGAACATAATAAATAAATGAATTTAAAGGCACTTCAGTGATACGTATTTGATTTAGCTTAGTGAAATTAAGGCTACTTATCTGAAAGCTAATTGCAGAAGAATGAACAGTGAGGAAGATGGGATCCTTTTTTGCACAGAAAAACTCTTACATTTGAGGGAGAGACATTTCGGAGAAAAATTGTAATAACTTTTTTAAGGTTAAAAGCCTTTTTTCCAGAAAACACACATAAAAATTTCAGAGCTGTGCCAAGCTGCTGCCTCCATCGTTCATGATCCAGCGCCCCCCCCCCCCAGTATGTCAGTCTAAGGAGGAGCGAACCGGCCCGCGGAAACATAGTTACAGTTACATAGGGCTGGATACATTTACAGTTAACATAGGGATCGAACCGGTAACTGTTACGTAGAGATCGAAACAAACTGTCGCCAAATGGTAGTTTAACTTGGCAACTATTGGCGATTTCTCTCTAAATCTGGCTACAAAATATAGTTTCCAAAACCATCGCTGTCAGGACTTTGGCAAGATAGTTTTTTCTTTTAGTGTTAAATGGACTTACCAGTTGTACTCATATTTTTTTAGGCGATGCTTCGAATTCCGAGACTTTTCATACTACCTACACAAAAGATACTACAATTTACATTTCGTTAAAATTGTTTACATGTATAATTCGTAACAATATTTATTCGGCAGGGAATTAGACAACAAAAATTATTTATGTGGAAACTGCAATCTACTGCGTGTAGAGTAACTACACATGCTTATCTACTTATTGTATAAACTACACATCCAAATATAAGAATGTTTTTCTAAATAATGTTAAGTATTTTCATTAAATACTACACGTTATTTTAAAAAAATTCTTATATTTGGATAAGTAGGCATACGTAATTTAAAAAAAAGTTATACGTATATGTACAGCTTTAAAGAAAATCAAATTCAAATAGTTTCAAAATTTTTTTTTAAATAAGGAAAATATTTATAACACTTTTTAAAAATATGTTTTCAAAAATACGGATTTCATTTTTATTTATATTTAATTCGATTTTACTATTTCTAGTATCAGAAGTTCCTTACCTATAAACAATCCATTTTTCTTATTTTCGAATATTCAAATTGTTTCTCACTTATCTTCCACATATGCGCATCTAAACGGTCTTAAACCGAGCAATATTGTTAAAGTAAGCAACTGAGCAGAGAGAAAATACAGTTCTCTTTTGCATATTTTCCGAAAAAGGATTTTCTTTCCTTATGTTGGTTATTGTTTTTTCAACATTTTCAAGTTTTTCCTCCCAGCGGGGAATGCAATTTTTCATATTCTTGGCAGGTACCGGAAAGCAATTTTTAAGATGAGATTTCTTTAATCCTCTTTGCTTCGAAGGTATATTTATATCTACAAGAATTTTGCGAGATAATATTTTCTTATGAAAAGTATGTAGGAAATTTCTTCATTGATGTAGCTAGAAAAAAGAATGAAGTTTAATGCTGTCAAATGTAAACAGAAATGCTTTCCTTGCGTGTAGCAAATCAGCATGATTTGCAAGAACATGTTCAGTGGTATGTATTTTATCAGATAGCATTTTGTAAAAATGCACGCATTGAAAAAAAAGGATACAGAAGTAGTAAATATTTTTCTTGATATTTTCCGTCGTGCGCCTGAAAATATATTCGGCATTAGTATCCTGATACTATAGTATATTTGATTAGAGACTGATGTTATTATATCTGTGTAAAGCAAAAATGCTGGCATTTTTCTAAATGTTGTCTAATGTTATCTAAAACGTTGTGCGTGTTAGAAAAAACAATCCTAGAGAAAAGTACCCAAGAGTAAAGTTAAAAATAAATTAAATAAAAAATTCTTCTCTTAGTTATGAACACTTTGGCGTACGAAGTATGTCGTTAGAAGCATTTATTATTATCATTAATTAAGATACGCTCTAAAAGTTCCAAAAATTACCACTTGTATATGTTACGTAAGACATGATTAAAAACTGCCAGTTATTATATAAGGCTTTATTTTAATTAATCCAATTATCTTAATATTTTGGGTTTATTGTAACATATTTTTTAGTCAGTTATCAGCAGAATGCAAATTAGTGAAAGCTTCGTTTTCTTGAGCTTCAACTTGGCCGTATAGGTTGCCCCGCAGTCTTGTTTAACTTTCCAACTGTTTCTGTTTGGTGTAAATGGCATAAGCTTCTATTAGCCGCGACTGCTTCGCGGGCATTTAGTTAGGGATGAGCCAAAGTTGGTGCATTAATTCTGTACTTAGCATTCTAATGTTTTTTATGTGTGATCTGTTTGCTTCCAAGCAAGTGTATTTTATATCTGATAAACTTTAATAGAAATAGAACACTACGTAACGTCTGTGGCATATGTTGTTGCAAAGTTTTATTTCCCACCTTTATTTTAGCTGTGATTCTTTTAAATACTTAAAATCTTTCTTGCACATTAATGTGGTCAATGGCACAGCTTCCGCTCGGCTTGTGTCCAGATGTGTGAAAACCCTTTCCTGAAAGACGTTTTTCTTCGTTCCATATCACATTATAACTTGCACATGAAACACTAAACTTCTGCCTGTACAGTGCACAGGACGATCATCTATTTTATATGTGTTATTTTTAGGTTCAGCTGTATTTTGTTTATTTGTGGTCCTTTTACTTGAGGCAAAAGGGACGAAAGGTTGTCTGTCAGTGTCTCACGGTTGCTCAGCATATAGATTTGGGTAATTTAAAGAAAAGAATAGTTAAATAATTAATTATACATAGCCATCACTCGTCTTGTTGATTTGATATAATTTCACATTTTTTTATATATTTGCTCCCGAATTTTATGTAGTATTTCCCAAATGAAATTATAAAATTTGTTAAATATTCCAGAATTTCTTTCTTTTACCGGCATTTTTATATGATTCCAAATGATTTATGATTACGTATAGTGTGTTACAAATTTGATTAATTAAGTATAATTTATCATATTTACCTCTGCGAATTCGCCAGTATATGCAATCACTGACAAATGTGATTAATTCGCAACATACGAAATAACTTCATCAAAATCATCTTGTAAGGTATCCTTGTTGCGTGACTTCGTGGTGTTATTGGAAAATGCATCCAATTAGCTATTGGAATATCTGCAGTTTGAAACCTAGCAAGAGCACTACACGTTTTTCAAGACTCATGAAAATTTCTCGTGGTATCTACAGTCTACTTAATTGGTAGTTATGCTAAATATTATATGCATAATTATTATATTAATCGCTTTATTACACATAATTATACATAATAATCATATTAATCACTCTTATCGTAACATTGTATTCTAAATAGAATCGTAACACATCCTATTAGATATAACATTAAACATATGGTAAGATATTAGATATTTTTTACCGTAACGTAATAGATATAGCATATTAGATATATCCTATTGAAACGTAGTAGATATATCAGATTAAATATATGTTATAGTGACTTACATCATTAAAAGCAAATTCATGAGTTAAATAATTAAAAACTGTTTTTATTTCCTTGAAATTGTTCAGCTTCTTAATCACTGCAAAAAAAAAAATTGAAAGTAAAATTAAAGACCTTATTTTACGATAACACTTTAGGAGTTTGTTATTTATAAGGCTTTATCAACGAGCAGCTGAATGTTTACTTTTCACGAATCGCCGATAATGGTCCCATAACGTGCATAATAATGGCCTAAAATGCGTGGGAAAACAATGCTAAAGATGTTTCTAATGACAAAGAACTTATCAGCATATTTATAATTACTAATACTAAGATTAAAATGTCAGAAGAAAACCTAAAAGACCTAAAAGTTTTCAGACACCTAAAAGACCTTTTAACCTAAATGATTTCAGATTTTAATGGTCACACAAAAGGTTTTGTTAAGGTCTTTTGCCCTCTTGCTGGGTCCACAGTCTACCAGCCGACTAATGCACTCACTCCTGCTAAACCATTTATTTTTGTCTTTTTAGCTTTATGATTAAGCATCGTTCTCATTTTTACTCCAAAAGGGTAATTTGCCCAGAAAGACTATGAATTTCGTTTTGGCATTTTGTGTTGACCTACTATAAATGTCGATTCACTTTTTAAGTTACTGTCACCAAATATTAGAGCTCTGTATTATATTTAAAGAAATTAAATAATGAAGAATCTGCATAAATGCATGTATGTGTCTCGCATAGTGATAAAACAACGGTACCTGGAGCCATCCAGGTTTGAATAACGTACGTTTCTACCCCAATATAGGCATCCGGAAGCCCAAATTTGGAATTTGTTTTATTGTGTATTACATATTTTGCAAAACTTAAGCGACGATTTCAAAGCGAACAATGGCAGCACTGTACGAAAAAAAAACATTTTTATCTCCAGCGCGCGAGACTGTGTATCGTAAATTCTAAAGATATGCTGATTTTAAAATTATTCTGCAATATTGCTGTAGAACTGAATTTTATGGTTTAAGTGCAAAGAACATGACAGTTAATAAATAAATGCAACACAAAAAGCATTAAGAAAATGCCCCTTTGGGGGTAATGCAAAATCTAGAAGCTTTCAGACTTCTTTTGTAACTTTTTAAAATTATTTATTAACTTTATTTATTAAATACTACGTTTTTCTCACTTAGGCCCCACAAAGTACAATTCAACAGAAAAAGCCACAAAATATTTAAAAACAACTTAACTTTAGAATTTTCGAAAAACAATTTCGCACGCTGGAGATTAAAATTATTTCATTCCGCACGGTGTTGATACTGCTTGCTTTGTAATCATTGAGTTCGCTAATTAACAATTTAAAATGTGAAATAAATAAGGAAAATATAAAACGTCATTCTTTGGAAATATTGAAAGTTTTTAAATAATAAATCATGAGACAAAAATACTTTGATTATTTAAATCAATCCGATTCAAAAGTAAGAAAAGAATATTCTTATGAACTGCATCTTTTGCTTTTAAGCAGCATATTTTTTTTAATCCACAACAGAGAGATGTTAGATTCTGTCGAATGGCAACAGACTCGAAACGAAAGTGAAACGAGGCATTTATAGCGATTAGCCATAAAATCCCATTTCAACACTTATGCCTTCTTTTGGGCTTATAACTGAGATATGTGTTTAACTCAAAAGCGAAATTTTATGCACCAACTTAAAAATATGTTAAAAAACGATTTACATGAAGGACGTTTTGCTATGTACAAGAGAGCATCCCTTTGCATCCCCCTTGAATCGAATGCCTGTCTCCATGTTAGTCCTGCTTATCATCATCTGGAACATCATCAACCTTCGTTTAAAGTAGCTGTAAGTTCATTTTTTATGTCATGTCGTGTAAATTTAATTTGATTATTTAAATCATCTGCTTCTTTTATGTTTATTTGGAGAAGGAAGAATGGCAGTTCAGTTTATAATCCTACAGCTAAAGTTTTACTGTAGAATATATACAAGGAACACATGAAAAGAATTCTTTAAAACTTCTTTTGTTGGAAGGAGTGATCAAGCAAGCTAACGATTAAGAGTTCACGGCTGTTTGCTATATATCTTCAGAGAAGTTAATACCACTTCATTTGAAGGGCGAAAAAGTAATTAAAAAGCTCCTAGCTACATGGATCACAGTAAAATTTTGTTAACTGGGACAGGTTCTTGTTTATAGACGTTTGTGGCTATGTTTCGGGCAATAGTGAACAAGCTACCTACACTGCGCAATCCGTTCTATTAAATTAATTTTCATAGCAGCGCAGCATAAAAATTCTTTGGTAGCCACATAGCCCTTTGTTCGAGAAAAATCGAGTTGATTAATTTTTGAAACTCTCACTGGAGAAGCAGAAATTTAGATAAGCTGCGTTTCGCGATTTCATGATTACTATAAAGGAACACGATTATAAGAATGGCAGAAATGGAGGCTCCTCACTTCAATTTCTGAGGTTTCATATTTTACAGCAAGTAAGGATTTTCGTCCAGAAAATGTTGAAAAATTTCTAAAAAATGTGTTCGGTTTTGGCAACGGTGAGCGATCAGGCTCTTTGAAAGCTTTGCTTCTCGGAAGGAACTTCGGACAGTAATCGATTGGAGAGTGAAATTACGAGCAAAGTGCAATTAGAGAACACATTTCAAAGACCAATTAACCAGGGCTCTAAAAAAGTTAAAATTATGTTTATTGACACATTGGCAGCTGTCCAATTCCAAACAGTCTTCGAATAATTCCATTTCGAATGCTTTAGGAACATTTTCATTCTGAACTAGCCATTTCTCTAGAAGCGTGCATAAATGATTAGAGTCAAGAGATTTTATAGAGCAATTACTAATTATTATTCATTTTTATTAAGTTCACATTGTTTAGTCTCAAGTAAATGTTTTGGAAAGAAATACGTAGATAGGAATGGATTTCTATTCTACACTGTGTGTAATATAGATGTGATTCTACTTTGCAAAATTTAGTTGTGAGACATTACGATGACTTCTAAAAGTCGTGTTAAATGTTTTTTAAGTTATTTTGCAGTCCACAGTATAATGGATATCTCCAAAATAAACGATCTTTCAGCGGATAGTCTTATTCTAGTGAAAAGTAATGACAAACGACTTGCTTTCTCAAAAGATCATACATTCAAAAACCGTACTTTTTTACGTAAAATACGCTTTTTTAGAAAGAAAACGCTCAAAAAAGTGTGTTCTTTTTAAAAATAACCCCTCTTTTGAGAATTTGGTTTTGTATAATATTGTAGAGGCATTAGGTATTTTATGCTGGAGATGTGAAAAATGAGCAATGTCTTCGCCGGGAAACGAAACTGGACCTGAGCTACCGTTGCACAATGAAGGCATGCTGGAAAAAAGGAAATATACCTGATATACTCCCCTCTTTTAAAAGGCGGCTGGTGATTAGGGCACGTATCAACTAATTCCTGGTGGTGACGAATTATTCTCCAGCACCGTTTTTAGTTCGAACGCCCCTTTAGTGTCATTAGGTTGTTGTGAAGTAGGAGGCGTGAAAAATGTAAAGTGTTCTTGCCGGGACTCGAACCTAGACCTCTTGAATACGCGCAGGGACTCGTTATCGTTTCACGACGAAGGCGTGTTCGAAGGAGGAAAAAATACCTTATAATACAAGAAAAATTAATTTTTGTTGAGAAACATTCAAACTCTAACGCTAATTGTTTTTGTATTAGGAATTTAAATGTGCAATTTAGTTTAGAATAAAAATAAACTTTGAGGCGCAAGCGATATTATATGTTTAATTATTACCATGTTGCATTAAAATATTATTATTTATAGAAAAAAAGTTTGGTGATGTTAAAAATTTGGAAATGTTAAAAACTACCCACTGAATTAATAATAGAGAAAGGTAAAGAATTTGTTAAATTATTTTGTTCAGAGACATTTATGCTCAATTGACTGTCATTAGGAGTTACTTCTCTCATCTGATTGCATTTCTAAGAATTAATCTCTTGGTATAAAAGAATCAAAAGGACGAAGATAAATCTCTTCGTACCATGTGTAAAGTCATCAGCAATGTCATTTCAGTTTGTAAAGGGGTCATAAAATTTTCTCCACACGAGAAAACTCACTTTAGGACCAAAGTGTGGACGGGTGAAGAAATTGATTTTCGGAGAAGGAACAAGTAAGAAGAATCAAAGCGTATACGAAAATCACAACAACAGAAATAAATAAAATACTCGGTAAAAAAGTTAGTTCAAGAACATTAACTGATGTGCTATAAAATGATTTTATCATGGAAGAATAGTCAGACTTAAGCCATGCGTTTCAAAGGTTACTCAGATGGAAAGGATTCGATTTGCTGAAAACATGTCTATGGGCTTTGGGACGTGGATAATGGCTTGATTTGGTTAAAGCATTAAATTTGTTATTAAAAACTACCTGGTATCATTAAATAGGTAACAGATGGTGTCGTGGTATGTAGCATAGAGCGTGTAGGTGCGGAGTTCGGAATTCATATATCACTGTACAGGTTAGCGCTTTTTTGAGCGGTAGTTATTTTATTAGGCTCTCGAGGCTGTCGAGGGCTATCTGCCTAAAGGAAGCGAAGCCTTCATGGAAGATTTTCTTATAGAAAGTGGCTCATTTATCACCTGGGTAAATCGAGGAAACGTCCATGCAGCAAGCCAGTTTTCTTGGAATATTACCGTTCAGGCCCTGATAGGCGACCGGGTCAGTGAATTTCTTTTTCGTTTATACACCAAAGAGATTTTTAAGAGAGGGAGTTAAACAAGAGAAATTTCACTTCATTTTTTTCTTTTTAAATTCCTACTATTAGCCCACACTCTCCCTATACCTTGTTCAAATTTTCAATCCTTAATAAAATACATTTTATTCCTCCAATCCAGTTCAAATACATTTTTTTAAACTGGTAGGGGATGACACTTTATGTTAATACAGTTTTTTCACATATTAAAGAAAATTAAAATTTAAAATTTCACATACTTCCTATTATTATTTCACATATTAAGAATTTACAAATAACGACTGTGTATTAGGAATTCTCACTTGCTGAAAAAATTAATTTTATAACAACTTATAAATAATAGTTCATGATTGCGATAAATGGGATATTAATATTTAACAAAAATAATTGGCAACAATAAGAAAGAGTTCTAAAGATTTTTAACGCGCATAGAATTAAAGAATTGTAGTTTTATAGAGATAGATGAAGCAGATGTAATGTCCCATTATGGAACGAAAATCCTCGTAAGTAGGAATTGACTTTAAATTTTTTTTTACATTACTTGTTTCATAATAAAAATGATCCGGAATTACCTATCTATACTATTAAGATCTGTACACATCTGTCTGTTTGTTTGTTTGTTTATTTTTACGTTTGTTTGGGGCATTATCTCTTCCAGAACCGCGAGAGAGGTATATTTCGACCAACCTCATCTTCTTTAATTAACCGAGATTAAAAATTCTGAAAACGCTAATTTTCGTACTCATTTTTTCGAAAGTCAACATGACAATTGGAAATAAAATTCTGCTCCATTTCGAAATGTGTTTTCACTGCTCGCTTTCAAATCGTAGAGTCTGTTAATAAAAATTTGATGTTTTACAAAATATGAAACAAAAATACCATTGCTTAACATTAAACATATTATTATTATATAACGTCATATTCTGATGTTGAAGAAAGCACGCCATTGCATGTGGCGTCATTCTATGGCGAAAATCTTTCGCTAATGTCAGCATTTTAAATAAATAGCTGTTGTTGGCAACGTTTTTGTTTCATGTTAACATAACTGACACGATACTTTATTCCCACATTAATTCTTTTATTGATATTGAGACAAATTTATTACATTACATTAAATTTAAATCATGACGTCATACGTGTTCAGAATGGTTAGAATAGATGCAGAAACCATGACGTCACAAAAATGAAGCCAAAAAATGGCAGGCTGCTGTGTAGCGTATGCATAAGTCCACGAAACATATTGCTAAACATTACACTGACGTTGAGAGCAAATAGCAATGTCCGCAAGCTCAGAAAGATGTTTCTAGGCATAATTTGCATAAAATACTATTAAAACTTTCTCTTCTTTTCTACGTTTTAACTGCATATACATTTATCTTACACTTACCATTTGTTAATAAAAAATTCATTAAAGTTTTACTAAGTATGAAACAAATAAAAAAAATTCGAAATTCAAAATTGCGGCTTCCAGGTGCACATACTCGAGTGGATGATTACGTTATTCAAATTATTATGGCTCTAGGTATCGTCATTTTTTATAATGCGAGAACAAATATATACACATGCAGATTCTTTGTCACTTAAATTCTTTTAAAATAATACAGGGCAATAATATTTGTTAGCAACAATTGGAAAAGTGGTGCGCCATTTGTAATGAACCAACGTAAAACCTCATTTCGAGAACAATAGCCCATTTTCTGATAAAAAAAATTAAATCTCTTTTCAAACAGAAACGTATTAATACTCACCAGTGGCTCAATTCTGAACTTTTATCTTTTCTTTTGTAAAATTATTTATTTACATTATTCTGTAAGTGACAATGTGATAATGCTTGCACCAATGTTTTGTCCGCCCTTGGGCAGAAATCATAGCTTCTGCTTGCACAAGACTGTGAAGCATAGCTGTTAACAGTAAACACATGTTTAGTATGAGTTTGCTGTCAAAGGCTATGTTTGATAGGCTTTGATTAACTAAACGATATATTAAATGCTACATTTCAGCTGAGCGTATGTCGCTTGACGAATAGCTTCATACGCGTTCTGTATATTATATCCCATATGTTCACGAGATTACTAAAGTCAAGTTTATCCGATTAACAGTGTCTGAATCACCTGTAGAACATGCTGAAATGTTTAATACAACTAAAATATAATTACAGGCTCTTCTGAAACTGTTAAATAGTAAGAAAAATAATAAAAAATAGGAAACCGAATTTTAACTTCACATCAGAAGATGAGTTAAGTTTTTAATGCACTCGCTGAGCTCACATTTTCAAAATCTTTTCTTGGGCTTATTCATAACTCAACTATTTTTATCTTTTAAACTTTATTATTCAATATTGCTTTCTTTAACACTTACCCCACATAAAATGCAGCAATAAATTTTGTGTCTTTTATAAAATCATAGTATCAATGTTCCGTTTTCTAAACATGAAAGCATACACAAATGTTTTATGTCCTTTTCACTTTTTAATTAAATATCTCTTTCTTCGCGCGTAAGCAACGTGATCATACCAGTGTTCATGTTTTTAGTAAGATTGATACACACAATGTTTTTCGTCCTTTTAATATTAACATTTTGTCTTAAACATCATTTTCTTCGCATTTACCCCACTACATGTTTAAATTTTGCTTTCGGAAATCTTAAGTATAAAAAGATACAAAACTTGCAAATGAAATAAATGTTGCTACTACTATATCTATTATATATTACTAATTATCTTACAAAATCAATCAATAGAGATTGAATTGAAACACATTTTCCATCACCTTTAATGAAACAAATTCTTTATGGTATCCAAAATAATAATAATAATAATAATAATAATAATAATAAATCTGAAGGGTTTCAAATTTTAAATTACGTTCAAAGGGGCGTTTTTAACGTTTTGTGTGTTACCTTTATTTATTAAATAGTATTTTCTTTTCACTTAAACCATAAAATTCAGTTCAACAGCAATATCGCAAAATAATTTTAAAATGAGTCTATCTTTAGAATTTCCGATACGCAGTTCCACGCGGTTTAGAAAAAAGGTTTTTTTCCAACGTAGAGTGCTGCTATTGCTCGCTTTTAAATCGTTTGAGTTTGTTCACCAAAAATCGTTAAAGGTTTACAAAATATGAAATAGATCATAAAACAAATTCCAAATTCGGGCTTCCAAATGCGCATATTCCGGTGAAAAGGTACATTATTCAAAACGGGATGACTGTAGGTACCGTTGTTTTATCACATTTGGAGATATATATATATATATTTATGAAGATTCTTCATTATTTAATTTCTTTAAATATAATGCAGGGAGTCAATATTTGGTGGCAACAGTCTGAAAAGTGATTCAGACTTTTAATGTTTCCGACGTAAAATCGCAAAATGAGAACAGTAGTCCTTTAGGGACAAAGCCCCTTTGAACTAATAATTTTGAGAACTCTAAAGATAACAATTTTTTTCCTTAGTAAATAATTGATCCTTCGCTATGATTTCGAATTTTAATTAATGCTATTTCCACTGGCTGAGATCACAGTTTATTACTTTACAATTTAGGGAAATCTCCCGTTTTTTCAAGAAAGGGTTTTACCTATATGTTACTGATTATAAAGTAATTACTCCATTAAATATCTAGAACCGATAAAGTGCATTTTGAAAAAACAGTGATACAAACGCATGTAAAATTTATAGCAGTATTTAAAACCTAATATTTTTGAAGATCTGATTAGTTGATAAAGCATTTTAATTTTAAATTCTAAAATGGAGCATATTTGTTTCTACAGTATAGTGAGATGTAATACCATTTTCTTCTTAAATAAAGAATTAAATTTGATATGAAGATATCTTCCCATTACATCATCCAACCTTTTAATTCCAAAAATATGTATAATTTTTATTAGCCCGAAAGGGATGTTAGTCCCGCATCGGATATTATTCTCGAAATCGCATTTTGCGTCGAAATCCGTCGTATCACTTTTCAGATTGCCACCAAACACTGTCGCCCTATGTTGTATTTAAAGGAATTAAATAATGAAGAATCTGCATGAATGTGTTTCGCGCAGTAGTGAAAAAACAACGTTACTAAAGTCACCAATTTTGAATGATGTAAACTCCCACCCGAACATGGACACCTGGAAGCCCGAATTTTGAATTTCAAAATTGTTTTATTACCTATTTCATGTTTTGTAAAACTTTAACGAATTTTTGATTAACGAGCTCGCCTACTTCAATGCTAGGCAACACTCGACAACAACAGCTGCAATACTCGACATAATAAAACAATTTTAACTCCAGCGTGTGCGAGACTGTCTATCGGAAATTCTAAAGATATGCTGTTTTTAAATATTTTGCGCTTTTTCTGTTGAATCGAATTTTACGTACCGTAAGCCCGAAGGACGTGGTATTTAATAAATAAAGCAAACACATGAAACATTAATAATAAAAGTTAAAAAAGTTTTGCAAAGCCATCTTAATAGGAAAATCGAACGTTGATATGATGTACTGAAAAAAAGACTGGAGAAAACAGAGAAATATATGCCAACACTTAAGGCTAGATCCGAAAATCTGTATGTATATTGCTATGCTGCTTTTAAAACTTTTGTATTTTTGTTGTTGAATTGTATATGGCGTAAGTATGTAGGAAATGATTCTTAATAATACAGCTAAAATGACAAAACAAATTGCTAGTAGGAATGAGTAAAGCTACAGTCTAGTAGACTACGAACTCAGCGAGAGTGTAAAAAACCTTAACAAACCAGTTTGGTCGACAGCTAAAATGTGAAACCTTAATTAATTTATTTATTTTTTATTTTTTTATTTTAAGAAATCTAATATTGTAGCATTGAACCTTTCGAAAGGGTGTAACTTTGAATCAATAGAGTAAAAGAACTAAATATTAGAACAATCAAGAACAGTAAGTAAAAGAATGGAAATTTCAACGTAGTGAATTCACTTTGCTCGTGTTTAATATCATAGAATTAAAATACAGTATTGTTTATAAATGTTTCCTTGGGATTTAAAGCCTTAGAAATTCCAAATTCTGGACCGCACGTATACTTGTTATTCACATAACCGAAGTAAATATGTAAATTTTTTAATTCGCGCAGGCAGATATACATTCCGTCTTAAAAAACGTGAATTTAGACTTGAAATAATTACAGTATACCTAGCGGTTTTCTCTAATGTACACTACGAAGAAAAAAAACTGAAAGCTTTCAGATTTTACATTACGCCCGAAGGGGAGATTTTTTCTTTAACGTTTCGTGTGTTACCTTCATTTATTAAATATCATGTTCTTCGCACCTAAACCACAAAATTCAAGTCAAGAACAATATCGCAAAATAATTTTAAATTGAGCATATCTTTAGAATTTCCGATACACAGTCTCACGAGCTGAAGAAAAATGTTTTTCTGTACAAAGTTGCCATTGCTCGCTTTGAAATCCATGAGTTTGTTAATCAAAACTTCATTAATGTTTTACAAAATATGAAATCGATAATAAAACAAATTCCAAATTTCAAATGTGGGCTTCCAGATGCCCATATTCGCTGTAGGATTACGTCATTCAAAATTCGATGGCTCTAGGTACCGTCGTTTTATCACAATGCGAGAAACATACATATATGAATGCACATTCTTCATTATTTAATTTCTTTAAATATAATACAGGGCTGCAATATTTGGTAGCAACAATTTGAAAAGTCAACCGACATTTAATGTTTGCGACAAGAAATGCCGAAACGAAAACAATAGTTCTTCTGAGACAAAGACCCTTTGGACTAAAAAAGGGGGACAATTCTATATCTCCCGTTCTACTGGGCCGATTGACGGAATTCAAATTACGAAAGTCTCGAAAGCGCGACTTAGGATATATATTAGATTTATATATATCATTAATCCAACATAGGCATTTTGACGCAAATTCGGACTTTTTCTGAAATAATATACCAATTTTTTCCATACTCATTCTAAAACTTAAATTATGCATAAATATTAAATTTTTTAAAATGTGGTGCGAAATTTAAGGAGAAATTAAAAAAATTATCTTTTTTTGAATTTGCGCCAAGAATAATTCACTTGCAAACTTCTTAATATATAGCAAACTGTTTTCCGTTTTTTTTTTCATTGTACACGAGCGGAAAAGAATTATTCACTTGCAAACTTCTTAATATATAGCAAACTGTTTTCCTTTTTTTTTTCATTGTACACGAGCGGAAAAAAGGTCACCTTTCATATTTTTAATAATTTTAACGAAGTGTGTAAACTGCATTTGACCTTATAACAAATGTGCCAAATTTCAAAACACGCCAATATATAAATTCACTTATATTTTAGAAATTCCAAATAAAAAACTCTAATTTTTTGCACGTATGGTTAGCAATACATCTACTTTAAGAAGATGATAAAATTTTGATACGTTATAATTCAAATTGTTTTTCGAAAAATTTATAAAAATTATTTTAAAATACAAATTTAAAAGTAAATCATAAGAAATGGACGAATTTTATTTGGAATGAACCTAAATTTTGAAATGTGAAAGGAAGACTCAAATACGTTTAACAACAAAAAAAAAAGATATTAATGAATATAGTATATCAAATTCAATTACTGAGGAGCTAAAACTTTGCGAGCCAATTTTTTAAAAACTATTCGTACGATTTTTAGAAAACACGGCGGTGTAGCCTTGTAGTAATTCAAGTCGTAGAATCGAAATATGGAAAGAAATGACATGTCATTTCAGAAAATGTCCGATTATGTGTGAAAATACTTATATAAGAACAACGTTATATACAAATCTAATACATATCCTAAGCCGCACTTTCGAGACATAAAAAACACAATTTGAATTTCATCAATCAGCCTAGTAGAACGGAAGATATGGACCTGTCCCCTTTTTTTTTAGTCCAAAGGGGCAATTTGCCCAGAAGGATTATCAATTTCGTTCTGGCATTTTGCGTTGATTCACTTTTCAAATTGTTGGCACCATATATTACCTCCCTGTATTATATTTAAAGGAATTAAATAATGAAGAATCTGCATATGTATGTTTCTCGCATTGTGATGAAACAACAGTACCTAGGTCCATCAAATTCTGAATAACGTAATTTTTCATCGAATATAGGCATCTGGTAGCCCTAATTTGGAATTTGGAATTTGTTTTATTATCGAATTCCTATTTTGTAAAACTTTAACGAATTTTTAATTAACAAACTCTAGGATTTCAAAGCGAGCAATGGCAACTTTGTACAGAAACAACATTTTTATCCCCACGCGCGAGAATGTGTATCCGGTATTCTAAAGATATGCTCATTTTAAAATTATTTTGCGATATTGCTGTTGAACTGAATTTCATTCTTTAAGTGCGAAGAACGTGATATTTAATAAATAAAGGTAACACACAAAAAGTTAAAAAAACACCCCTTTGGACGTAATTTAATATCTGAAACCTTTCAGATTTTTATTTGTTTTTTTACCCCGCTGCGTGGGTTTTTGTTTTCAAATATTCGAAATCCGAAAATAATACTGATCCCAAACTTAGAAAAAAAATATTGATTCTTATAATAATCATATGGCAGAAGGAAACGTGAAACATGTGATTATGTGTACGTAACATGTGATTATGTGTACATGTGTACGTAACATTTGTCATTTGTTAAACAGTGGTAAAAAATATGATGTTAATATTCTAGACGTTACTCTTAAGGAAAACAAACTGGAAACAAAAGAAGAATTGAAGAACATATAAAACAGAAGAAAATGTAAGAGAGAAAACTCTTAACAGAAAACATGCTCTACCAAGAATATAAGTAATCTTATTATTTCTTTTTCGTTTTTTTAAGACTTCAAGAAAGATAACTAGCGTTTTTGAAATAAAACTCTAACTGCAAGTAAAAAGAAAGGAATTATATATTACTTCATTCAAATAAATTGTTTTATAAAAGTCTCTAAAATATTAAGCATTACGTTTTTGTGGAATTCCAAATTCATATAATATATTCGGTTCAATAAAAATAACCATTTTCATACAAAATTATTATACTAAATGCAGTAAAGACATTTTTACCATTATCACCAACTGTTCCTTACAAGGTTCCCCTCCAAAAGGATTCTTCCTTAGAAGTAAAAATAATTGAAAATCTGTTTTCTATAGAAATGATGCTTCATAGTTCTTCACTTAGAGTCCTAAATTCGTAACTAGTTTTTTCGGTAGTCATTCAAAAATGAATTAAAAAGATCTCAGTTGGCAATATTTGTTACATGCTGCTTCAAATTTATGGATATTTTTATTATTAATTACTTATTTTTGCTCTCCGATTAAATGAAACAATTATCCGATTATTATTAGAAATCCGATATCAAAGAAAGTAACAAATTGTTTTTTAAATGATTTGAAGAACGTTGTATATTCCTACAGATATGATTAAAGGAAATGTTGTGGAACTTGGCATTCTTTTAGACTCAACTCTTTTGTCGGTAACATCGTCTGTATCGAAAGTTGTTTCTCCCGAACTTGGGCTCTTTTTTACATCAATGTTGTTATTATGACATCTTTCACTGCGTTATCATCAAGAGATTGGTACAACGAAAGAAATAAATAAATGAAGCAAGCTGTTCCTGAACCGATAAAGATGCAAATTAAAGTTAAAAATGTTTAATTTAAAAGTACCCTAAAAACAATCGAAGTAATTTCTTTATTTATCAGTCCAAGCCGCACAGGTAAGTAGCGGCATAAATGTAAAATTATAACATCAGAAACATAGAAAAATTTTTAAAAATGCGAAATAATAAACAGACGGCACCACTCGTGCTTATAAAAGAGAAACAGTTATGGCTTAAATCAAATATAATTGATTAACTAAAACTAAAGCAAGTAAGTTACTCTAACGACGGGCAAGCTGGCTTTCACTATGGCATAACAAGCCTAATTGCGAGAATAACGCAACTCTCCGCAGAATACTAGTATCAGAATCAAAATCCGCAACGTGGTCCACAGCAGGCAGAACACGCTCAGATTCGATCCTCTAAAATGATCCTTTAAATACTCTCTTCTTCCTGCTTCATTCGAGTATCACACGGGCTAGAAATTTACATTCTGGCAGGAAAATGGAAATGAGGAGAATTGGAAAGCGGTTCAATATAGAATAACTGGTTAGAAACTAAAACGATACGCTGCAAATAAAAAACTAAAACAATACCTGAAAAAATAAAACCATATGAAAATTTTAAATCCTATAAGGTATTTCTCCTGTCTTCTTAGCATGCCTTCGTGGTATAGTGGTCAGCAGGTTCGGCGCGTATTCCAGAGGTCAGTGGTTCGAGTCTCGGTGAAAGCATTGCTAATTTTTCATGTGCCCTGCTTAAAAGAAAAAAAATTCTGATGTCTTGACCGTGGTGCCCGAACTGAAAAAGGTGGAGGATGATGATTCTCTACCACCAGTATTTGGAGACTAGATCCCGTAATCTCCAGTCGCCCTTTAAAATGGAGGAGTATATAAAGTATTTTTCCCGCTTTCTTAGCATGCTTTCGTGGTGTAGTGGTCAGCACACTCAGAACGTATTCGAGAGGTCCAAGATTCGAGTCCAGGCTAGGGCATTGCTCATTTTTTACCTCTCCTGTTTCTAAAATACCTAATGTCCCTCTAATCCAAAACTGGAGATAACAAAGCTATATGCTCATTTTGCAAACTTGCCAGCCGGATTAAAAATCATGTTAGCAAAAATCATAAACAAGCAAATAATTAAAAATATTACAAGAAAATTTTAATATTCGTGGACCGAGTTTAAATATTTGTATAACAAAAGTAACCCAACATACGTAAAAAAAGTAATGAAAATTTTATCCAAAAAGTATAAAATAAAAGTTTTAAGTTTTATAAAGGAAATACACTGGTTATCATAAATTAAGGGAAAATCACAAAAATCACGATTACTGCAAAAGTTACATGTAGAATTTTATGGAACTTACCCGCAATACACAACACATAGTAATGTATCAAATAACATAAAAAGAAATTACGAGACAATTACGGTAGTATAGAAATTAGCACATGTATAAAATGAACAAATCGAAGGTGTCATTTTGCTATAGGAAAAGTACTTTAATATGGAATATGATCGCCTCTAGAAGCAATACAGCACACACAGCGATGTGTGATGCTTTCAATTATGCGGTCTATCAGTTGCATAGAAAGCGAGAGCCATTGCTCTTGGAAAGCAGTTGCAAGCGTTACAAGGGTCTGAGAGGGCGGATTGAGAGCAGCTAGACGTCTCAGTAAAGCATCCCAAACGTGCTCGATAGGATTCAAGTCCGGGGATCGAGCTGGCCATTCCATGCGGATAATTGTTTCCTGTTGAAGATAATCATCTACGATGCGAGCCCTGTGTGGTCTCGCGTTGTCGTCCTGTAATAAGAAAGCATCACCTATTGCCACGGCATATGGGTGCACATAAGTATCAAGGATATTATTTTTATAAACCTGAGAAATCACGGTTCCCCTTGGAAAGACAATGGAGGCCTGTGCGCCCACCCAAAGAGATGCCACCCCAAAACACAGACACTGCCTCTACTGTATGCTTCTCTTTCACGTATGTTTGATGGATGATAACTCGTTCCAGGTTCTCTCCATATCAAATAACGCCTTCTATCGTTTTCTAGATTAAACCTGGACTCATTCGTAAAGAGAACAGCCCTTCCTTGATTAGGCGTCCAGTGGACATGTTGTCGTGCCCACTGCAAACGGTCTCTCCGATGGCGTGACATGAGCGGCACGCAAATGGCTGGTCGCCTCGCATACAAACCACCTTCGTGAAGCCTTCTACGCACAGTTGACGTTGACACCAACCTTCCGGTGGCTGCAGTAAGGGAGGATCTAAGAAGAGTCGGAGTAGCGATTCTATTCCTGCATGCACATAATTTCAAATATCGGCCATCGGCTCTCGCCGTAGCAGTTTGCCGTCCTTGGCTGAACCTTCTAGATGCCGAATCTGTGGTTTGAAATTGCCTCCAAATTCTATGAACCACAGAAGGACTCACATTTAGCCATTTGGCCACTTCTGTTTGGCTTTGTCCTGCCTCTAGTCTCCCAATGGCTCTCCATCGTTGTTCTGCAGGCAAATGATACCTGGAAGTCATTGTTACGAATTGGCTATCTCAGATTTCTGATGTCACTATCACAGTGAAATATGTGGGCTTGCTCTCAAACATAGACTTTTATGCTCCTCGCAGATGACGTATTCCGAGTGCAGCGCCACTAATTTGCATATTGCAGTTTTACTCAGCTAGTTTTACTTGGCAACACATTGAAATTTTACATGGTTTGGCTGACTTTAAGAGAGTTATCGCTATTTTTGTGATTTTTCGTTAATTTATGATAACCAGTGTATATGTATATGCCTGTATCAAAGCAATATGACATTCCTAACTAACTAATTTGCCAAAGTACAAAGTAACAAATAAATAGGTAATAAGTTCACAAATTTCAGGGTAGTAAATTATAATAAATTCGCTTAAAGTATACCGTGGAATGCATCTAAGAAGATAATCGATGAAAAATTTGTTGAATTCTTAATGACTTAAAAATGCTGGCTTGCTCGAAGGGGGAAAAGTAATCTCTTCAGGGAAGAATAATCCCTTAATAAATCTTTCTGATCCCCTAATAATAGTATGTTTATACTCACATAAGAGGCTGTAAAGTCCTTATAAAAAGGCTAATCCTCAAACAAACGGAAATTATCTTAGTAAATATACGTTCCATTATTGATTAATTCGAAGTAAACTATCAGAACACTAAAAATGGTCTATTTAATTTTGCAAAGTGGACTCTGGAAATTGTAATTGAGTACTTTTATCCATGGCATTGTTTCTAATCTCTTTAAGTAACACAATAATGCTTTGGTTAAAAACCAACATAGAGCAAAATTCTTAAAATGTAAGCCTTGATGCAATTCATGGTAGTGTGGAAAATGATGGCAACAAAATGAATACCACATTTCGAATTTATTGAATCTAGAATGAATCAATACGCACACTATTTATCGATATACGGAAAAAGAAGTGGTTGAAATATTGAATCTACAAAGAGAATAAATTCAAATTTTCAAATAGTAAAACCGACTTTCTCGAAATATATATGTCTGAATCTAGATTTGAGTATAGAATTTAAGAAAGATGTGCTTTGGAAAGTTCCAGGAAGATGACAGTGAAGCAAAAAACACAACATATCGAGAAAAATTGAGAGGAAAACGCTTTGCTAAAGAACCGTGCATTATTAATCGATACTATGCAGAAAGAAAGTTTTACAATCGTCTGCAATCAACCCAAGTCAAGAAGTATCTAAACTTTTGCTAAAATTAAGGAAGGAAAATTTACTAAATACTAAAATGAGAGAGAGGATATTTTTAATTAAGTAAATAATAGTTGGAATTTTTCAATAAACTCTTCGTGTTTCAGTTTTGTTTTAAAATATTTCCTTCAGCTGAAAACTTTTACATCTATGTGAAAATTATATTTTCACATAGATTCTTTCTGGTTTTCACATAGACACTTTCTGGTTTTCTTCAATCTTGCACTAGTTCTTCTTTATCAAGGAACCAGTCAACTAGAACCTTATCGCATTATTTTTTTCCAAGGACTAAGCTATTAAAAAAGTGTTAGGTTCTTTTCTTCAAGGAGCCAATATGCTAAAAAGCATTTCGCGAAACTAGTGATATTTTTTTTGACATTACTAGATTATAATTAACTCAAAGGGGCAATTTGCCCAAAACGGCTATTAATTTCGTTTTGGCATTTTGCAGCCTCCACTATAAATTGGCGTTTCACTTTTCAAATTGTTGCCATCAAATATTAGAGACCTGCATTATATTTAAAGAAATTAAATGATGAAGAATCTGTATGAATGTATGTATGTTTCTCGTACTGAAACGACTCAAGAAAACAACAAGAAACAACTGTACCCAGAGGCAACATATTTTGAATAACGTAATCCTCCACTCGAATATGGGCATCTGGAAGCTCAAATGTGAAATTGGGATTTTGTTTTATTGTCTATCTCATATTTTATAAAACTTTAATAATTTTTATTAACAAACTCAACGCTTTAAAATGGAACACTGGCAATACTGTAGGAAAGAAAACATTTTTACCTCCAGCACGCGAGACCGTTTATCGGAAATTTTAAAGATATACTCTTTTTAAATCTTTTGTGATATTGCTGTTGAATTGAATTTTAGGATTTAAGTGCGAAGACCATGATGTTTAATAAAGAAAGGTAACAGACAAAACGATAAAAAAAGTCGTAATATAAAATCTGGAAACTTTCTGATGTTTTAAATTTTATTTTTTATTTTAAATTTTATCTTTATTAGGTAATAGCACATTTAAATACTGCATTATTCCCTCCCCGGACGATCCACATTTCATCCGTGTGACAATGATTTAATAATATTACGAAGAATTTCTCGCACCTTCTTAGCATGCCTTCATGTGTAGTGGTGAGCACGCTCGGCGCGTATTCGAGAGGTCCATCATTCGTCCCTGCGAGAGCATTGCTTATTTTTCACGCCTCTCAGCATAAAAAACCCTTAATGTGTCTCAAGTGGCTCCCGAACTAAAAGGGTAGTGGATGATGATTCTCCACCACCAGGATTTGGTGATTAGGTCCCCTAATCCCCAGTCGCCCTTTAAAAGGGGGAGTATATAAGGTATTTCTCCCGCTTTCTTAGAATGTTTTCGTGGTGTAGTAGTCAGCACGCTCGTGCGTATTCGAGAGGTCCGTGTTTCGAGTTCCGGCGAAGGCATTACTCATTCTTCGTCTCTCCTGCTTCGAAATAACCTAATGTCTCTACAACATAATCATGAGAATGCAATAAAAATAGAATTTCAGCCTTTTTGCCCCTCGTAACAAATGCAAATTGATCTAGTATGCTATTTGTTTTAAGGCAAAAACCTTAGGTAGAAGCTTCTGACCTCTTTTATGAACATTATTAAAAAATGACAGCTATAAAAAATGTGTACAAAATGAATCGTTAACCTCTTTTTTTCTTTCGATGTAAAAATGTCTGACTGAGTTAATTATCGAAAAAAAAAGTCCATGACCTGAGACGTCTCCACCCCAATCAGTTCCTTTCAATTTTTTCAACTGCATTATGAATAATTATTTTTTTATGAATAAATGCGAGTAAACTGTTAGTAAATATTATATTTCTAAAATGCAATGCGTGCCCTCTTTTCATAGTGACGATCCACAATAATCGCAGGGAAAACGTGAATGGTATCCAAGTTATTCAACGCGAACCGCAAAATATTTATTGACTTGACAAAGAATTCCTTTAACCAAGAAGCAGAGACCGTGACATCAAGCTAAAGGCCAGATAGATGCGTGCTGCTGAGATCTACGTTGTGCACGCAATGGCTTAAAGAGGCGCTGCAGAAGTCGTTTATCAAATGTTTCTCTCAGATTTAGAGGATTTGTCTAGTGACACATTTCACATCGATTAAAACCGAAGCTGCAAATATGTTCAAATAATCGCAGCATATTTAGGACACAAAAGATATGAGACCCTATTTTTCAAACGAAAAGTCCTCTTTAGTTAAATAAAATACTATGCAATGCAAAAACAGTTCAAAGTTTCTAATTGGTAAAATCAATATTTGGGTCTTTTCCAAAAACGAAATGCAATAAATAAGAATTATACCGCAAAATTTCTCAAACTCTTTCGTGGTGCACTGTAGACAGTAGTAGTTTCTTTACAGTTCCTTACGCCTACCAGCGGCCGAGTGGTAAATTCGTTGAATACTGCCAGTTCGACCTGAGTTCGATTCCAGGCTAACGGGCTGGTTGCACGAGTGTTTTCAATGGCGTTCCTCACAAATAACAAAGATTCGAATTGGTTTTTCTCAGAAAGTTTTCATTCCTTTCCTTAAAAGGGAGATAACCCTCGCGTGCTTTGACATCATCAGAAAAGCCAACCAAACATCACAAAGCTTCTATCTTGAAACTGAAAACATACGTAATTCTGTTTGAGTTTCGATTCCCGGCTGGCTGCATGTATACTTTCGAAGCTCATCCTATTTCTATGTCGTAGATACTCATGAAGTTGTAATTTACCGACAACTGCAAACATCTATTTTTGCTACTAAAAAAAAAGTGTGAAACAGCGGAAAAAAGGAAGCAATCTAACAGAAAATAATATTATGAAGAAAAAATCATAAAGTAATGGTACTGTAATTATTTTTAATTCATTAATAATCGTATACAAAGATAAATATATAATTAATAATCGTAAATAAATATACACATTTAGTTTCTCTTGAGAGGCTTCTGGCATAAACGTCCACTTTGTGAAAATACTTTGCACCATGCCGAGTTGAAACTTTCGTCTTCGTGATCAAATGCAATTATTTTTCCTCCTCACTCGTTTCTTATTGAGAATAATATTTATTTTTCACTGTTGCAGTTAAAAACCTCTTAACTATTGTCAGATCTACCAGAGTAATATCGACAACGATGTTCACGGTTAAGTCGAGTTCACCGTTAAGCCGAAGACAGTTAAAAGGCACAGACGAATGATCCGTATCATAATTAATAGAAAGTACTATTAATAATTTATCTATAATTTCATGCAGCTTAATTTTGAGGAATAATTTCATTTGGTTATACAATTTGAATTTACTTACAACGGATAACTTGATAATATTAGTGTATTCCGAATTATATATAACTAACTTACATTTTATGGATAAGAACAATTTCAGTATACTATGACATCATGTAAAACATATAACTATTACATCGTGTAAAACATATAACAATGGCATCATGTAAAACATATACTGTGATATGCTATTAATGCTGTTATCTTGTGCATTTTTCTGTTCTTTTGTGTATTTTTCGTAGACAGTTTTGCTTCGTGTTCATCGTTTGTAATAATAATAAGTCCATTATTCCGCATTAAACAAGACAAAACAAAAAAGCTCAGCTAATTCCCAAACCTATTAATCTGCCTAAGGTTAATCAGAAATTAAAACATATGGAAATATGTGAAACCTCTCACAATTTATCAAAACGTATATTTGAAATACTTCAGTCATGACTTCCATTCTTCTACTATGCAATAAAATAACATTACCTCTGGAGTCCCATAAAGTAGTTATTATTACTATTGTTTCAGAGTGAAATTAAAATATTATGGCTATGTTTATAATTAACCAAGGTATCACAAAATGTGTAGTTCCAACTTAAGGGGGCCATTAGGCTCAGCAAAAATAATGATTTTCGTAATACAGTGTAAGGTGAAAATGTTAATATAATTGACACTTGACGAGAGACAGAGATACCATCATTCTACAAAGTGGTTATGTGGTACTGTCTCTCGTCCCCACATAACTAGCAGTAGGAGATACATCAAATAACATTGTAAGATATTGTTGCCGCCGTGGCTAATGACATAATTACATAATTATTACATTATTTCTGATACTCAGTTTACTTTTCGGTAGGTGAAAATGTTAATATAATTGACACTTGACGAGAGACAGAGATACCATCATTCTACAAAGTGGTTATGTGGTACTGTCTCTCGTCCCCACATAACTAGCAGTAGGAGATACATCAAATAACATTGTAAGATATTGTTGCCGCCGTGGCTAATGACATAACTACATAATTATTACATTATTTCTGATACTCAGTTTACTTTTCGGTAGAATATACGCTTAGAATAGTACACATTACAAATATACTTTACGGAATTTTACAAGCGTATATTGGAGGACATCCAAATACACCAGTAGTGCAGAGAGTTAAACTTTTAGAGACAAATGAGTGATTATCAAATTGTAACTATAGGTACTATTCCTCCTAACACAAACTAAATAAATACATAAATAATCTTAAATAACTAAATGAAAAACCTAAAGAAATAAATAAACTTAAATAAATAAATAAATAAGAAAGGTAAAATAAAATAAAATTAAATTAAAAAAATTATAAGAAAGCGTAGACCAGCTCCGAGTTTTACAAGCTTGTCCATAATCGAGCCGATCCTTGCCATTAGATGACGTTGTTTCGCCATAAACTTGCAGAAGGCTTGTGTTTCTTTACTGGGGAATTTTAAGACTGTGTTCTCTGGTAAGTGGGCAGATGGTAAAATAACAGTCTGTCAATTTCTCCACAGACATAGAAGACGGTTTTGCTGATACCGTGTCTATTAAAATATGTGGGAAAAGGAACACGTCCTGAAAGAAATCTTTTTAGTTACAGGAATTGATGTTGCGTTTATCATCTACTTGGGACATGAATGCTGTGGCCTTGCTCAGATTCAACCCATTCTGCTAGCCATTTGATTTGTGTCTTGCGTTTCAGTTGTTTTTTCAAGTTTGAGTGATTAGTGCTCAAACTTGTGAAAACAACTGCTGGTTGTGGGTAATAAATACTTCCTCATATTACCTCGTTAGCTAATCTGTTGGCAATTTCCTTTCCACTCACTCCAGCATGCGGTTACACCCCGTAAGTATGATTAACATGGAGAACGAAACGCCATTTTAATCACGAATGTTTGCAAGAAACAATTAATATTTACAAGAACTGATCAAATGAACGAACTCCAATCAACTGCAGTATTTGCGTCATAAGGACGACGAAGTGATTGGTGCACACTTTAGAAGACGTCTGTCATGCTAACTACTTCTGCACCAACGTTAAAATATTTCCAGGAAAGTCAGTCGTCAACTAGTTACGAAATTCACAATCACTGGGACATATGTATTCAGTTGATGGTCATTTATTTGAACAATATTTAATTACGAATTTTGCATTTAGTTAGATATTTTTAGTAGTACAATTAAAATTGTTTTATTTCCGAGTGCAATGCAGCATGAGACATTATTTTAAGAGAAAGCTATGCCGGAAAAATAAAAATACAGGAGCACGTGCATTTAACGTTTAATAAATTGTTACTTCGTAATGTATATTTAAATTGAATAAATGTAATTGACAAATGTGTTAGCTGTAACCGTAATTCTACTCTTTTGCTTTCGAGAAATCTTGAGACGCAGAAATAACTAGAATCTCTCGCGACCGATTTAAAGCCATAAAAAGTCAGAGAGAGAACATCTCAGTTCAGTTGCTTAATTACTGTTAAAGTGATTCGCTTAGTTCGGCGCGAACTTAGATATCTGAATTAGCTTTCTATTTGAACTGCGTTGGATTTTAACGTTTTTTAGTAGTTTGAAGTATAGCTACTGGTTGTATTGCGTTCTATTTATTGTATTTGAGTTCTACGGATTATTACTGCCTGATATTGTGAACACTTGTACGAATATCTCTGAGGAAAATTGCAGTGTTTTGTTGTATTTCTTGTGATAAGAATAAATTTGATTAACCGGACTTCTAATTTTGTGAATATCTGTGATATAATTTTCATTGTTCATCCTACTTACTATATTTCTTTGTTAATGTTTAACATTTCTCCATACATTGCTGTAAAAAAATGTTACTTTTGCCATGTGAAAGTATTTTCCCACTGATTATGTTACATCCTGCACAGTTAGCTGAAATTAGATATAATTACTTCACGTAAAATTGAATTCTGCTTATTTGAGCCCGGACTAACGAAACTTCCTAATTATGTCATGGGCAAATGCTTCTTATGAACGTTGTCAAGAGAACGCACCAGAAAATAATATACATGCAGACCGTTGACCCTGAGAAAACTGCGTAGCATTTCAGTTTAGAGACGTTATAAAGTGTTTATAAAAAGAAGGGATCCAAAGAACATTTTAACGAAATACTGAAATGATGAACCTTTGTACTTTTCTTACATTTCATCCATTTAACTCACCTTATGTCGCTTTTAAACTTCAATACGAGGCAAATACCATTCATTCAAAATTGCAATTACAACAACATATTGTATTTTAATTATTGAAACTATATTGGTGATAGTTCTTTAATGTATGTTGTTTGCAAAAAATGGGTGCGAACATTAAGTTTTCTTCTGCTTTTAGATAGTTTTAAATTAACGTACGAAAGCAGGGGTAAAATGGATATTGTACCTCATTAACTGGTGGAATGTTTTATATCTTTGTTTTTTTGTTCCGAAACGACTGCTCCATTCTATTTTATTTACACTTTTAGGTATCTTCGACTGTATAAGTTCTCCTCATCTTTGATGACAGACGTTATTGCATCATACTTACAATTCATCCCTAACATAAATAGAGACTAATACTAAATTTAAGTGCTATTCCGCTCTACAAGACGCCAAATATTAAGTCGCAGTATGCATAATGATTCTCTACTGAGTGCAAATTAGCAATCTCCTGAAACTGTAAACAACTTCAACCTCAAATATGACAGTAAGTTAAACATCATTTCAAGTTTATAGCCAGGAACTAGTATCTTCAGCAAAGGACATATGCTTATGAACATATAACAGGAAGGCTATTTCGGAGAACTTAATCATCATAGAACGTGTTCCATTGTATTTGTTTCGTTTATCTTTACACCAGATAGTTCATTCTTAACCAAGAACATAAATGAATTCTTCTAATTAAATACACTGAACTCTAGATTTAAGCACCTGAGCTTCTTTGCACTCAGAAAAGTTTATTTCTTTCAATGTCATATCGTATCCATATACAGCGTTTTTAAGAAACATTATATCTCTTGAAAGCTTCAGTTTTTAAGTCATATTCTCACCTAAAATTAATAATACTTTTTATTAAAAAGCTCCAAAATGCCAATGTTAAAGTAAATTAAATGTTATGTTAATTGCTTAAAGCTATAAGGTATATCTCCCACATTCTTACCGTGCCTTCGTGGTGTAATGGTCAGCACACTGAGCCGGTATTTCAGAAGTCCGTGGTTCGATTCTCGGCGAAGGCATTGCATATTTTTCATCTCTCATGTTCCAAAAAAAAAATACCTAATGTCTCTACAGTGGCGCCCGAACTAAAAGGGTTGTGAATGATGACTCTCCACACCCAGGATTTGGCAACTAGGTCCCCTAAAACCCTAGTCGCCCTTTAAAAAGGGGAGTATATAAGGTATATCTCCCACATTCTTACCGTGCCTTTGTGGTGTAATGGTCAGCACACTGAGCCGGTATTTCAGAGGTCCGTGGTTCGATTCCCGGCGAAGGCATTGCATATTTTTCATCTCTCTTGTTCCAAAAAAAATACCTAATGTCTCTACAAAGCAAAGTACCTTGGGGGCTTACGGAGAAGGATGCTTTTGTGGAGAATTTTCTAAGAGAAACTGTCTCATATCCTCGTCACACAAGAGGAAACAGAAAAAATTCCCGTGCAATCCACCGTTCACCAGAATTCGAACCCGGATTGAACTGCTCGAGTTCAAAGATTTCACCTCTCAGCTGCTGGTGGTGGCATTGAATAGAATTTCGTCAAGTGAAACAATCGATTTACAGAAAACATTTGGCATGTCACTAAAAGAAACTGCGATTTTGAGACGAAAGGCACATATAAAAGGACTATACATAAATATTATTGTATAAGGTGCGCTTTTATGACATAACAAATGTAATTTAAATTTTATCAATCAATCAGCTAGAACGGGAGATGTAGAACTGTACCCTCATTTGTTTTTTGTTTCGCTGTATATGGCATCGTTCTTAGATTTTATCTTTAGCATAAATTATATGTGCATAAAGATTTTATGCGGTACTCACAGAATACTATATAAAAGAGCACATACAAATATGTATGGCAGGCTATTAAAAATGCAGAAGCTGGTATATATTTCAAAACGTGTGGCTACAAACTTTAGTTCCTCAATATTGATCCTAGGCATACTCTTACAATTACAAAGCTTTAAAAAAATTCTTGATGAAGGGTCTCCTTAAATTAAGATATTTTTTAAATATTTTACACTTTTGTTTAGTTAGGTTTCGTTGTTTACTTGTTTGTTTATTTGGATCAAATTTGAAATTAGTTATGATATCCATGATACTGACCCAGTTTGCTTATACTCTTGCACTCCTGTGCGTTTCCGATGACAAAGGATATCTGAAAAATCGATGCAGACATTTTAATCCGATTAAAATTTTTCTCACATATATTTGTTCAATGTTTAAAGTATTCATGGTATAGATTCGATTTTTGCATTATTGAGTACCTAAAAAAAACTTTTAAATTAAAATTCTTCGGGAATTCAATCCTCTCTCCCCCTCCAAAAAAAAAAGACTTATTGTGAGGCAGTTAAGCGTAAAGAACTTTTTAAATCCAAACTGCCCTTGTTAGTAGCCCGACAATTTCAAGTAATGATGAGATCAGATCGTTAAATCAAACAAAAATTTATATGAATTTAACCAGTTTTATACACGCCATTTCTATGACATCACTTCTGTTGTTCCTTTAGAATTATGTTAATGTATAAGGTATTTCTCCCACCTTCTTCGCATGCCTTCGTGGTGTAGTGGTCTGCATAATCGACGCTTAACTGAGAGGTCCGTGGTTCGGTTCCCGGCGAAGGCGTTGCTCATTTTTCATGTCTCCTGCTTCGTTAAACCTAATGTCTCTATACTGGCGCCCGAACTAAAAAGGTGGTGGATGATGATTCTCCACAACCGCGATTTGGCGATTGGGTCCCCAAAACCCCAGTCGCCCTTTAAAAGGGGGAGTATATAAGGTATTTCTCCCACCCTCTTCGCATGCCTTCGTGGTGTAGTGGTCTGCATACTCGACGCGTAACCGAGAGGTCCGTGGTTCGATTCCCGGCGAAGGCGTTGCTCATTTTTCATGTCTCCTGCTTCGTTAAACCTAATGTCTCTACAAATGTACTACTATATTTAACATTCGTCCTATAATTTTTATTTTTTTAATCAAATAAGTCCAGATTGCTGTGATGAACAAATTAAATAACAAGGTGCAATTTAATAATTAATTTTTTTTATTAAACATTTTAGCAGTTTTCATTGAAGACTTGAAATATTTAAAATTTGGGTGTTTAGTGCTTCTGTGATGTAGCACTATGCGATAACGTGGATTTAGATAGAACGTTATTGTCCAAAACCAGTAAACGAATAATTCAATTCACGCCATGAAGTATAGAATGCTTGAAGCGCTAACAAGAAAAGAGTGATTCCTGAGACCTGAAATCATTTTCCTCTGATTAAATCAGTTGCTGAAAAATGTACTTGGTCCTTTTAAGTAGCGTCATCTATCTTCAGACCAATTTAAAAAGAATAGGTCTGTGGCATTTAAGAAGTCTTTTATGTAGCCTATTTAACAATAATTTGCATTCATTATTGATTGGGATACTTATAAAACTTATTTCTAGAAATAAATATAATTTATCTATTTTCATTTATCATGCTTTTATATCATTTTATTAGAACAAACTTACATAATTGTCTTAGATTACCGTAGAATTTATATATGGAATTCAAAGATTTTAGGTAAAACTAAAAAGTTTTATGTAAGAAAATCTTGCAGAGAATTATACTTGATAAAACAAATGAAAATTTCATATAAAATCTACATGAACTTGAAGTTATTTCTTTTGCTTAACTTCAGTCGAAGTCTATTTCGGTCCTTACGTATTATCCCGTTGACCGGCCTAGTAGCGCGATTTAGTGCCAATTATGGTTGCCCGCATCCTTCAAGATTCCGCAGTAACGACTGGCGATTAGCAACCGCTGCCAAAATTTCAGCCAACTGTCGCTGGGATAATGCGTAAGTACCGTTATTTCTTTTGCTTAATTTTATTTCTTACACTAGAGTGTTTCTTTTTCATACACTAACTCAGTAATTAGTCAGTAGTCAAATCGCACGGAATTTTACTTGATAACACTAATGAGAGTTTTATATAAAATCTACACCAATCTGAGATTATTTCTTTTGCTTAATATTAAAATCTGTTTCATTCTATGATTATTTCGTTTGCTTGATTTTATTTCTCACATTGATGTTATTTCTTATCACTGCGCTAACTGCATAATTAGTCAGCAGTCAACTCACATAACGTTCTATTTGACAAAATCTACAACAGTATAAGGTTACTTAATTTTATCTTTTACGCTGATGTGTTTGTTTCTCTTCCATACAGTAATTGTGTAACTGGTAAGCAATCAACTCTCATTAAAATCATCATTAATCTGTTTTTGCCTAATTTTTGCAATTTACACAAATGTGTTTCTCTTCCGTATATTAATTGAGTAATTAGTCACAGAATCCGGTAACACTAAATTCGCTAAATTAATTTATCCTTCTTTTTCACTGTGAAAATATTCGGTTTTTCCAATGAGAATCCTTCGTTAAGGAAAGAGTAGAAAGGTAGTCATTATATTGAGAAAGGTAGTCATTATATTGAGAAAGGTAGTCATTATAGTCTAGATTAACATGCCTAATATGCAACCTTTTAATATAGTTTTTGCGTATTACAAAAACAGAAAGAACATATTCCTGGAAATTCATATTTTATTTAATTTAAAATTTATGATACTATTATTATTATTATTGAGCTGACATTGCAATATAATAGTAAAGATCAACAATAAAATAATAGAACTTTGACTTCTGACGTCAAAATACAGACGGCGCCTTCCATTCTGGTTCAATCAATGAAAAACGTTCTGGACGCACTATTTCAAATTTTCTGCTGGAAGGCGTCCAGTCTGTAACTAAATAAAATGATGCCAATATAACAAAATGCTCTTTACTTGAAGAAAACTCAAACGTGTTGATGTGTTTACTACTCCTCTGTCGCATGGCAACACATGCGCCGTAATTTACATTAAGTGCACATAAATGTTTTATGATAGTTTCGTTATTTGAATACAAAATAACAAACTAATCCACATAACTGCCTTCCTCTTCCCCATGTGCAGCAGCACTCTATGTAAGGGTGATTGATTTTATCGAGTGTAATTTAAATGCAAATAACTTCATATGGTGGGTAAATTTATTTTATATTTTGAATGCGAAAGAATTTAAGCTTCATGACGCACGAGAATGAACCACTTAAATTACAGAAAAGTGTGGAGACGTAAATAGTGTTATTACTTCGTATAAATATTTAAATGAATTCATTTGGTAAAGATTTAAGTTAAACCTGCTTATCTGCATTATAATATTATCTGAGATTTCTTATTTATTTGAGTTTTAAATTGCTAAGATAAGGGAAAATGATAAGAGCCCAATTAAATATGTTAGTATTATTATAAGCACTTTATTGCTAAAATAAAAGGAATATGAAGTAATAACACAGACGCTCTGAAATACATGATGAACGTTATTAGATCTACTTTGTGGTACTTCAAAGATCCATAAGAAGCATCGGCAACAAAAGTTAACATTACATTAAAAACCTGCCTATTACTTTCAACTTCTGAACAACATTAAAAATGTAACTGCTAGTAGCTTATGAGATATTTTCTCCCTCCTTTTCGCATGTCTTAGTAGTGTAATTGGAAGCATATTCGATACGTATTCCGGGGTCCAGGGTTCGAGGTCTGCCTAAGGCAACGCACATTTTCCCTGTCTCTCCTGCTTCAGGAAACCTAAAGACTCTACAAGCTTTCTAGTAATAAATGTCCGTATCCATTTCTCAAACAGTTGCCACCAAATATTACTTCTCTGTGTTATATTTAAAGAAATTAATGAAGAATCTGCATAAATGTATGTAAGTTTAGCGCAATGTGATAAAACAACGGTACCTAGAGCAGCCAAATTTTGAATAACGAATCCTCCTCCGAATATCTGGAAGCGAGAATTTGGAATTTGTTTTATTATCTGTTCATAATTTGTGAAACTTAAACAAATTTTTGATTAAAAAACTCAACGGTTTCAAAGCGAGCAATGGTAGCACTGTAAGACAAAACAAATTATCTACAGTGCGAGAGACTGTGTATCAAAATCGAAAATTCTAAAGATATGCTCATTTTAAAATTATTTTGCGATATTGCTATTGAATTGAATTTTATGGTTTCAGTGCAAAGAACATGATATTTAATAAATAAAGGTAACACATAAAACGTTAAAAAAACGCCCCTTTTGGCGTAATGTAAAATCTGAAAGCTTTAATTTTTTATATTTCTCTCATTATCGTTTATTCAAGGTTGAAAATGGCTCAAACTAACGCTACACATGCAGTGTCTCAGTCTTTTAGGTCTCATACATTAAGCAATAAGTCAATACCCTGAATGGAGCTAAGCGACTTATTACAGTGTCCAGTAAGCAAACAGTAAACGTAAGAAGGGTGTAAAAGATTTATTAAGAACTTAAATATGTTGAACAGTTAAACAGAAGGCATTTTACTTACAAAACCAGCCAGCATTTGGGGCGTAAACTCAAAAGTAAGGAATTCATATTTAAACTGAATCCAAGTCGTTCAGTTAGCCAAAGGCTATGCAGAAATGACTAACACGGAAGTTGGTTCAAACCCACACCGGCGTGACAAGCACTATCGGCAAGAATAAAGCAACGCCGAAGACAAAATCCTAACGTAGAGTATCAACTAGTCACGTGGCCTTCAGCACGCGGAACTGACTCTGACTAAATAGTCTAAAATTTCCCTTTAAATAAAATTTTTTCTACCTTATTTAAACGCGCGAAAGGTAAAATTAATAGCATTCCGGCAATGAAACGGGAAAAGAGAAGTGACAGTACAATTTTTGCCTATAAAGCAACTGGTAAATTTAACGAAATAGCTCACATACATGGGTAAAACTCGAAAATGTTCCTGTAGCCTGGCAATTAGCCAGGATTCGAAATCGAATCGAACTTTCAGTGTTTATGAATGCACTCAGCTGCTGGTGGAACCGAAAATCTGTTTACTACACTTCACTGCATATATCGGTATCTTACCCTGTTTTTGCAGTCACCCAACCGGTATGGAGCGTACTGCTACGCCAAAGGGCGGACTCGAATCCCGGAGAAGACATGGATCTTTGTAAACATATAGTGTCCATGCGGCATGGGAGCACTCTAAACATCTAAAAGTCCTCTCGTGTGGTTTGGTGGAAGGGAAGAGAGCTGGCACACACCTGGATCCCCCGGGATACTCTCCCTCAAAACTGGGGGGTGGAAAATTTAAGTCCAACCTCTCTATGTAGTAGGCTTTAGCACCGATTGGTCCATGTAATATAGACACGACAACAACAACAGGAACCCTGTGTTTGCAAGTTATCGTAGAATGACTAAACTGAAATGCAACGTTAATTAATTACGATGCAATTACGCCAATTACGTTAAAGAAATTACGACTCACAAATAAAACTGGTTAATCACACGCAAATTATACTGAGCTGCATTATCTTTTGTTGAAACTGGTAAACTTCACAGAAACTCTATATTTGAAACAGCTCAAATGCTGTCCAGCGCCACGTGCAAGCAAAGGAAAGGAATCGCATCAATGTAATTAACCTTTAATATCCAAAAAAACAGAGATAGACCATGTGCAGCAAGGATAGTGAGTATAACGGCTGGCAGGGACTCGTTGAGTTACCAGAAAGTGTTCAAAGGCTAGGAAACTGGAACTATGCTGACTGCAGCGCAATTGACAGTTCCCGAAGAGAGGCTGCGGATTGGGAGAGTGAAAAATCCGATTGAAGTCATCTGATAGATTCTTGATTGGATTTAAGTTTGGAGAATGGGTAGCAGGGAAGTAAGTTTAAAGTCTACTTCGTGCGCTTTCAATCACTCACGTACATTTCTGATTGCGTGGCACGCCGCACTGTGTATGCTCGGAGATGTATCCATTCCCACAGAACAAAATCTGCATGTAAAGGTACGAGGACTGCAAGGATCGTTGCGTAAGTAATATCCCTAAAATACAAGTAAATATAAAATAAAATAATGATATAAAATTACAGAAGTACATTAAAAAGATTTTAAATGCTGCATAAAATTTATTTAACGAATTGATGTGAATATAGATAAATAATGAAGACATAAGTAGTATAGAATTAAATATAAAATAGTACAGAACAAAGATATAAATGGTTATTTGGTACTGTCAAAATTAAATCTGTGTTTCATAAATGACACCCAACTGAATTCTGGATTATTCTATCATTCAAATGCAGAAAATATATTAGGTTAGTTAAAAATTAAACAGATTAGTACTAGCATCAAATTTCCTGTTAAAATATACCCGCGTACTTTATTTCTGAACGAAATGCAATTAAATTCGCAATATGCTTTCAAATTCATTCGATAAAATATGTGATGTGAACATTACATAACTTCCTTATATGGCCTTCTAAATTACACACTATTTTTTGCTGAACTTCATTTAAACTTATTTCCCTGATTAACTTAATTAATCGCTTCATTTAGACAAGCTGACATCAAAAACTGCAAATTTTAAAATTAAATATCCCAGTCATTGGAGGGAGCCTACTGCTACACCAAAGGCTACCAAAGGCTTAATCACTACGGCTAATCTTATGTACAGACGTCAAAGAAAAAAATCCCTTTTGAATCTACTTTAAATCCATTTTACAATCAATTGTCGGAAAGCAGTCTTTTATTTTATCCTGTTTCTCTTAGAAAGCCCTCCACTAAGGCATCCTTCCCTTGGGCAGATATTCCTCGAAAGCTCTGCCGTAACTAAGTAAACCAAACTAAATTATCCGTACGTATAGACCTCACGCAGAAAAAGCGTCTAAATGGATTCGGAATATTTCTATTGAATTCCAAAATGGATATTTCCATCGAAATATGACACCCGAGATTTTAGACGATTACAATACTTCCTTTACTGCGTACAACAAAGCGAAAATATTTGCAAATTTTAGAATGCATGTACGAAATAAGAACGAGGCTCCTTTTATATTACATTTTTCGCTCCAGAACCGCAGTTTCTTACTTTCAAAAACAGGAAAGTCTACTATAATATAATGCGAAATTTTATCTAGTGCCTTTCAATCTAACGCGTGTCGCATTTTGTCAGGCTGACACATGAGATCCTTATGGTGACATATCACCGTATTGGCTGTATCCAGTAAGGGCTATGACTAAGCTCCTTAGCTGCCAAAGTGTTCTTAACGTGAAATGAATGAAGCGGATGGAGAGCTGTAAAGCTCGGATCGTGTAATATACCGACAATATGTCTGCTGTTTATCCCTCTGATGACAGAGTTCATCTTTTTTCCCTAACACGTTTACTCTTGTGCAGTGTACATATTTGAATCCTATTTCTGATGCCATTAAAAGGCCATCCTTCAACTGTCTAATAAAACCATGTCTTTTATGCATGAGTTCTTGCATTTGTTGAATAGTTGCCTCCAAATTATATCAAAGCTCGTATTTTCAAGCTAATTTACTATTCTTCTCCTTGATAGCTATCTAGAATTTTCAAAGTTCCTTTGGGATGAAAATGTTACACTCGAGCAGAAATTCATTTGAGTTGAAATGCTTTCACATTTAAAAATTTTCAGGCAAGCAAATTATATTTTTACTGAATTTTGCACGCCAGTTCAGGTAACCATCATTCTTGGTGAATGTAAAATCATTCAAAATTCTCATTATTGGTGAATGTAAATTTAACTTTGATTCGCGTAACAGCTCATTTTGTCACACAGCGATTGGCCTGTAAAACTCCATGTATAGAAAGCACTTTGCATAGCATTTTTGCACCTCTACGCAAATATTCTTCAAAAGATTTTGGTTTTAGTATCTTCATTTTATGTAAGTTTTCATTAGAACCTTTAACTTACTTATTCTGTAGCACATTCACTTCTTAAAAATATGTTTCTCCTCAAATAAGGCAAACTAATAAATGCGGAAGAACAGAATGTATTAAACAAGAAAGTACATATTATAATCGTGTGATGAGCTACTGTAAATGGAGGCACTACCAATAGAACGCGATTTAAGATATTCTACCAATCAATACGTTTTCTAGATAATCATTGGGACAGAGTTAAACTAAGTATGCTGTAATTTAGAGAAATTATAGTTGTGCAATCTGCACACACATACTCAAAAAAAGGGGGGCGACATTTATATATCTCCCGTTCTACTGAGCCCATTGACAAAAGTTAATTTTAGTTTTCCATGTCTCAAAAGTCCGATTTAATACATTATTTAGACTTACATACAACATAATTCTAACGTAGGTATTTTGACACAAAATGACTTTTTCTGAAATGACATACAAGTTTTTCCATATTTCGAGTCTACGACTCAAATTATGCCTAAATATTAAATTCCGTAAAATTTTGTGAGAAACATACCAAAAAATTTTAAAATTTATCTTGGCGTACTTCTTTCAATTTGCGCCAAGAATAATTCACTTAACAGACATCTTAATTTATGGTAACCTATTTTCCTTAATAAAGTGCATAAACCACGTTTGGAGTTATTATGGCTTGTAACAAATACGCGAAATTTCAAAACGCTCTAATATATAAATTCATGTATATCTTGGAAAATTTTGTATACAAAACTCTATTTTTTAGGTATTCCTAGAAATATGTCTACCTTAAGGTAATGACAAAACGTTTACAGGTCATAATTCAAAGTTGTTTTTGAAAAATTTCTAAAAATAAATAAAAAAATCTGGGAATTTTATTTAGATTGAACCTAAATTTTGATCTGTGAAAGAAGGAGTCAGTTTAGTTTAATAAAAAAGAAGAGATTTAATAAATATGTATCAAATTCAATTAACATTGAGGAGAAGAAATTTTGAGAGCAAATTTTTTAAAAACTAACAAACTTCGTAGTTTGGCATAATTTGAGTCATAGACTCGAAATCTGAAAATAATTTGGTTTGTTATTTCAGAAAAAGTCTGTTTTTGTGTCAATATACCTATATTAGAACTATGCTGTATACAAACCTAACATACATCTTAAATGACTCTTTTGAGATATGAAAAACGCAAGTTAAATGTTATCAGTTGGCTCAGTAGAATGGGAGATATAAGATTTTCATTAGTAGGGAATTTGCAATAATTTAAGTCAAAATTCTTTATCTTACGGAATTTAATAAATAGTGCGCATACTTATTGAAATAAGCAATAAGCAATAATCTCCATCAGACTTTTGTCTTGGTTGCTTTTAGATTGCATTTAAAAACTATTGTGTTAGATCACATTTAAGAACTAAGCCCTAACTGCATTAATAGAAGAATGTAAGAATAAATCTTAATCATATAACTTTAAGCTGGTGCTCTCTTTACACTGAAATGGAAGATGTAACATCATTATAACAGCAGATGGATTTCTACTTTAAAGCATATTATTTGAATACTCTAGAACTCCATTTATTGTCACCATTTGGTAACTCAGAAGGACACTACTATAGGTATTGGAATTTGATGATAGTTGATTGGCTGTTGAATGCTTCTAGAATTCGTTCGTCTCCCCAAATCTATAATATTCTTTAAGGTCAATGCTTCAAGAAGTAGAAATGTAGCAGCAAGAGGTTTCTGCAATGTTCGGAATATTTCAATATCAAAAGTAAATATTAGCTTTGAAAACCTGTAAGATATTTTTTTCCTCCTTCCAGCATGTTTTTGTAGTATAACGGTAGTGCAATCGGCGCGTATTCGAGAGGTCCAGGTTCAAGTCCCACATTTGTCATTTTTCATATCTCCTACTTCAAAGTATATCTAATACTCTGTATTAGATACAGTGACGCATGAATTAAAAATGTGGTGGGGAATAATTCGTCACCAACAGGATTTGGCGATTGGATGCCTTAATCCCCAGTCGCCCTTTAAAGGTGAGTATATAAGGTAGGTAAGTAGATATGGCCCGGTCTACCCTCCTGGCAAGCGCAAGTTCGCCATATGGCTGTTCTAGACCGGCCATGAAGGAAAAACATAAAAGACAGCACATTAACTAGATCTCTAAAGTGTTTCTTGCTACTTCTAAGGTCTTTTGTTAATTCACTCTCTTGCACAAAGTGCCTGTTATTTTCTAACTTTCCACTTACGCAGTTTGCGTTTTCTTGAATTTTAAATCTATTTACGTATGCCAGGAATCTACCTTGACCTAAAAGGATCTGACAAAGGTCTTTATCGGTTGTGGTCTTCATTTTTTTCAAGATTTCAGTGTTTTCCAAGTAGACCTTTCTATGGTCTGAATCTTTCCATTTTTTTTGAATTCCTTATATATATATATATGTAAAAAAATATGATGGCTTTCCTCGTTGCGAACTAGCAACCTTAATTAATTTTCTGCAATTCAGGATCTTCCCCTAGACCAGAAACTTCTGGAACATTCGCGCCTATTACATAACCTCCTCATATAAATGCTGCGTCATAAGTTTTCCTATACAGATGCCTTCTCGCCTTCGTCCTGCTTACCCCTTCGCTATGCTCCGCTTTCTTTGTTAGAACGTTATGCCGTATTAAAGTTTAAAGTCAGTCGTATCTAGTAGTTCAATTACTGAATAAATTATTTGAGTAACTTCATCTGGAAAAAAATCATCTGCTCTAAATTAAAATAAAGATATGCTGTTAAAAGTGAAAGTCCTGAGTCGTATTTTTTTTCCGTGGTTCAATCATCCCAGCTTCGTCAAACATCTACCAAAACGTGTAATGGAATAGCATCACAATTCACCCACGATGTGTTGGAATAACTGAAATATTAAATATACACTCACGTTTGTGAAAATTGCAACACCAAGAAGGAATCGTCATAATTGAATGCAATTTAATACACAGTTGAGTGGTAGTGGTACAAATAAATGATTAAATGTTCAAAGCAAACAAACAAGAACAAGAGATCAGAATCAGTATTTTGTGTGGCCACCACGCGCCGCAATAAGTGCTGCTACACGACGTGGCATGGAGTCAAACAAAGTTTGAATGTCTGACTGAGGAAGAGCATTCCATATCGTTTGTACGCGTACCCAAAGTTCGTCTGCAGACGCAACAGGACGAGGATCACGAGCAAGACGCCGACTAATGACATCCCACACATGTTCAATTGGCGACATATCCGGGGAACACGCAGGCCAAGGAAGAAGCTGTACCTGCTGCGCTGCAAAGAAGGATTTAACAATCCGAGCAGTATGAGGGCGGGCATTGTCCTGTTGAAATACAGCGCCTGGCAAGCTTTGAAGGAAGGGAACAGCTTCGGGCTGTAGAACTTCACGGATATACCGGTTGCTGTTCAGATTGCCCACAATTCGTAGCAATTGAGATCGTCTATGATATGCTATGGCGCCCCAGACCATAACTCCGGGTGTTCGTCCACTGTGGCGTTCGATAATGCACTCCGGAAGGTGGCGTTCACCGGCATAGCGTCTGACACGAATGCGGCCATCATGGTACCACAAATTAAAGCGGGATTCGTCAGAAAACACGACATGCTGCCAATCAGCACGCCAGTCTCTATGCTGATTGGCCCATTGTAGCCGCAGGCGGCGATGGTCGTGCGTTAGGGGGATCCTGTATAAAGGAGTCCGTGCGCGCAGTCCACACTGCAGCAGACGTCTACGAATTGATGAAGCACACAATGAAACACCTGTAGCTATTGACCACAGTGCTGCCAATTGTCTAGAGGAAGCTGTACGGTCCGTCCGCGCCATGCGGACCAGGTGTCTATCATCGCGAGCTGACGTCACATTTCGGGGTCCACTCCCGGATTTCCGAGTTGTCCGACACTCGTCCGTCCACTGCTTCCAAACGCGCATCACTGTGCTGCTGTTACGCTGCACACGAGAGGCTACTGCACGATACGACAATCCAGCTTCATGAAGGCCGATGATTCTCCCTCGTTCAAACTCTGTAAGTTGTTCAAATCTCGCTCTCTTTCGTCGACGAGGCATAAGTACAGATTGAGTTAACGTTTACCACTAGCAGATAACCACCGATAACCATACACGCCTCGCTACAGCCGTCTATTTATTCGGATCCATCAGCCGTTCAGAGGGCGCTGCTCAGCATACGCATGCGCTACGGATTTGCAATTCTAATCATTTGCATATCATGCGCTACTTTGCATTTCCTGAAAATTTCAGCTCACTCGCGTAAGTCCTTCATGGTGTTGCAATTTTCACAAACGTGAGTGTATATATATATAATTTTACCTATTGCTTTCGGTTTAGCGTTCTATATTTATCTCAGTAGCACCCTCTTTTTCAAGGGCGTTCGCCCCCTCGTTTTCCTCATATAAAACTTGCGCTTTCGCCCAAGAAAGTTTTATTTGATGTTTTATGGAAAGATACCTACAGAGCTCTTTCATTTCTTGAATATCGAAATTCGTCTGGTCCGAGCTTCAGACGTTTTCTAATGCCAATGGAAAATCGGAATAAATCTGAATTGTGACCTGCCTTTACAAGTTAAGGTACTTCCCCTCTCCTTCCAGCATGCCTTCGTGGTGTAACAGTAGCACACTCAGAGCGTATTCGAGAGGTCCAAGTTCCCGCGAGGCCACTACTTATTTTTCACGCCAAGGGGTGCAGAGGCAAGAAAGGTTGACAACTTGACTTAAATTGTCAGGACTGAGTGTTCAGTGCATATTCTTGGCAAACATCTTCGTGAAACACTTTACACAATCCTGATCTTGAACAGGGAGCTGAATGCAGCTGTGTTCTGTGGTAGAATACTGTGAATAAGTGGTAGAAGAACTACACTTCGGAGGGATTGAAAATCCTCTTTTATTAAACCACAATTATGTACAGCCACTTCCCAACTCGGGAGGGATACAGAAAATAATGACCGCCACTTGGGTCTAAACTGAACAATCAAATTTAATTTAAACTAAAGCTAATTAGAAATTAAGTAGTCGTTGCTCTCAGAGCTATAACGCGAGGTTGGCCTCTAAACTAAATGGTGCGTAGAGAGATTTAACTAATACTGACGCACTTGGAATTACTTCAATAACAGCGCTACGGCTTAGAATTTGAATACTAGCTAGTCAGGCGAACGTTGAATAGAGTAACAGTGGTCTGAGACTAAAAGCTCTCTCACACTGAAAGGTTTCTGCCTTTCGTTTAAACAGAACTTGGCTCCACATCAAATTAGCATAAAGCTGAAACGCGCGCTTATTCTAACGGGAAGTTGAAATGAGAACAGATAGAAAAGGTCAAATTGCCGTCATTACCGTTTCCTTCAGAGTCTATAGGTTTTGAAAGAGGCTAATAAATTTTGCATTACAGTAACTCACAATACAGCTGTATGGAAACAGTTGTCTGAAAAATGACATTAATATCAATGAGATAAGAAGATATTCACTTGCACGAGGAATAAGTTGCATATTTCTCATTTAAAACAGAACGGCTTTCAGAAAATACTACTAAAGTCTAATTATATATATCTGCCTGTAATACAGATGTAATGTTTATAATAATTAATGTAATGTTTATAATAATTAATTGAAGCGAAAAAGGTAATGGAGCAAGTCATTTTTTCTGGTTTCTAGTATTTTAAAAATACATTTTTTCCGAAAAAGAACAAAAATATCTTATATTTAGAAACCGTAATGTTACTAAGTTTTCATTTCCTGATTATTTTCTTTCATCACAAAAATTACTTTGTATTATACTATACAATTAATTTCCTTTTCTGTTTTCCTTTAAAATTAAATATCTTCTTTTAGAAAAGCAAGCTTCAGTTTTAATGAATTATTAATATTTAACAAGCCCATTTCATACTTGAGTTTATATTTTTTCTACGAGTACGTCACGTCTTAAAATATCATTAAATGAATTAGAGAGTTGACCGAATCTTAATTACTTTAAGTGTCAATATCGGGATCATGAAAAGAATCAGGTGGCTTATCGTCCGTATTATTCTCTCAGTAAAGTAATTCCAGGGCAAAAGGAGGTTTAAATTAACCACTTTTATTGCTTCGTTATCCTAGCAGTTACACAATTTTTTAAAAAACCGAAAGAAATACCACAGCTTGCGGAAATGACGGAAATAAATTTCGAAGTAAAATTTAAATTAATAAAATATGAGGTTTACTAGGCAAAGTTCGCCTTCAGTTTTGGCTTGGACCCTCAGTTTGCGACAGCAACTACGGCTAGCAACTCTAAACCCGATCCGAGTTGTTCAGACGTTGGGAGAAATAGTAGGTAGACGGTCAACGATAGCTGCCGCAAACTCTTCCTCAGAATTTCAGGATTGAATACATTAACAAATTTGCATGCTAATGGAATCCGATGAAAGTAGAAGAGACAGTGAAGATAAAATTCTAAGGAAACTGGTTTAATAAACATAAAATCCCATTGTCATCCTCACCAAAATTTAAATAATTCGAACTTAAAGATCTTAATGATCTTGCTTAAGAACTTTCATAATTTTAAAATTCACAGTGAGCCAAAGCTTTTACAAAATTATAAAAATCTGTGCTCGACATTTGCAATATATGACTCAGCCGGCGGTTAGCCGTAATAGTGGTTAGTGACTCTGACTACCTTACCGAAGGTCCCGAATTCAAATCTTGGAGAAGACATGGATGTTTGTAAATGTATAGGGTCTATGCGGCATGGAGGCGCTCAAAATATGCGGGCTGAAAGTC
>KK117850.1:127790-163744 GCA_000611955.2 Stegodyphus mimosarum | reverse complement strand
TACTTAGACTCGTCCCTCGTCGAAATTGGGGGCGAAACTAAGCAAAGTCGTATTCTCACGTGTGTGGTACCCAAAGCTTTTGACAACGACTAGCCCAATATCGTCTCCTTGCCACGATGAATTTCGTGTACTTGCACTGATATCAAACAAGCGGGATTGTCGCAACAACAACAATATAAAACTGCGTCTAGAATGTACAGTTTTACAATCGGAGATGGGTGTGGTATCATCGCTTTTCCTTCCAGCTTTTCTGGAAGGAAAAAAAAATAATACAATATTTAAACATTTCCATACAACCACACATACAGTATTTGACTTAAAAACTTACTTTAAAAATTTAACTTGTCCTCTTCTTAAGTTGTATGTTGCGTGTAGAACCATTTGTCTACGCTATGTGTGCAACTTCTACCTCTTGTATTACTTGACTAGTTTACTCGATACACTAGATTTCTAAAAGGCCTTGTTTCAAAATCTAGGCTAACGTCTACATTTTAATTGAATTTAATATTAAAGCCAAGTGTTTCTGCGGAGCCTTATGCTAAATTCCTTATAAATATTCATTTTTATTATGACCGCATTTCTAAATTTTTAATTACACATTTCAAATTTCTAACCTGCTTTGTTGTGGTTGTGACTACTCTCGTATGTCTGAGCTCCTCTTCCGAACAAGCCCACGAAATTTATCGTGGCAAGGAGTACAAGATTACGTCTATCATTGGCATGAGCCTTTAGCATCTCATACATGACAGTATTATTTTGTCTAGTTGCGTCCCTATTTTGAGAGACAGAATCTCGGTGGATGGTTTCGAAGATCTTCCATCCTCTTCCCCTATCACCAAATCATACGATAGGACTTTAGCTAGACATGTATTTGAAATGACCGCATACCATAAAAGCGCTATACATTTACAAATATCCATCCATGCTCCAGGATTTGAACCCAGGCTTTCGGTACGGTGGTGAGCGTCACTAACAATCACACGTTTGAGCGGCCTAATCTACTTTAATTTCGTTAAGTCCATCATTACCTTTACTCAACTTGTAATTTCTCATACACAAAGTATATTAATGAAACAATAGAATAAAATGTTACGTTAACAAATCTAACGAAAGTGACTGAAATGAAACGGCGTGAATACACAAACGGAAATTTCCTAAGGTGAACTGGAGTCGTCGAGGGCATGAGAGAGGCATGAAATACCTATTCTTAATCGCAGTGGCATGCCATACCTATTCTTAGTCACAAAATCAATATCATCTCTAATGTCAAAATAGGTTTGTCCTTATCTTTTTGCACTGTTTCAAGCAACTGCTTCTTGTGATGTAGGTAAGTTTGTATATATCCCCCCCGCAAAAAATGTCTGCTTCTTAAAAGTGGTTAAAAAGGTAGCTCTGGGTACTGGGATACAATGCATAACGCATTGTTATCTATGCTTTAAGGGTAGACTGTTATTAAATGCATTTGCACAGCATTACAATTCCTAAGGTACAACAAAATAGTTTTCTTTTGCGAATTTGTTTGATTTGAGTTTGGAGAGTCAATTATACAAACAACTTGAAGGAATGGCCTTCAAGTTATTTCCATAGTTGCATAATTTAATTACGATTATATTTGTATTCATATATAATATTTATAATCGTAACACTTTGACATGCTATAAATAAATCGTTCTTTCGTTTATTAGAAGTTGGAGTAAAGTATTTCTTAAATTATTTTACAAGATTAATATGTTTTGTGTGCTTATGAAATTGAGAATAGAAGTATTAATGATTTTAGTTTGGAGAAGTCACTTAATGAAAGCAGGCAGCCATCTAACGACCCAATTTTATTTGCTTATTTATTTTAAAGTAAAATTATAAGCACAATCTATACACAACAGAAAATACTATTATGCAATTTATTCCAGAATATGTTAATTTGTTTGCATTACGTGGCAACACTCCCGGGGTCCGAGAGAATCGGAGGATAAAAAGTGCAAGAGATATGAAGGATTAATTTGAGTGCTTAATGTTTTAAACGTCTGCGTCATCTAAATTTCTAATTATTGAATGTGTGAAAGTAAAAATTTATGTTATGATAGGATAGTGAGGAGAGAAACACATTGTTAAGAGCTTGCGGGTTCGTAATAGACTGAATGCACATAGAACCGATGATAATTTGATTAAATTTATTTTCTCAAAAGAAGAATATTGCAGTTTTAGAACTTTCTAAAGAAATACTCGTACAGCTCTTCTCAGTATGACAGTGCACAACCAATAGTTACCACTTCAAACTGCTAAGAGCGTAAAAAGCAACGCAATTCAAAGGGTTGCGAGCTTCGCAAATTAAAAAGCGAGCTTGCAGCGGAGATCTAACTCTAAACTTAAAACTAATGCTCTTTCCAGGCTTCTGTAATATTTCCCCTATCGCCAAGAAATCCCTAGCATCTTCCATTTCTCTAAATTGCTGGACGGCATATACGATTAAAGTTACATGCAATGGCCGAATATGATTACAGTTACATGTGGATCATTCACTTACAGTACCAATTACAGTTATACAGGCACCAGACCAAAATGAGACTTTTGGCGATTTCTTTCCAAATTTGGCGACAAAAACCAATCGCTAAAACCATCGCCAGTTTGCGATTAAAGAAACGTGCTCCTATAATCTTTTTTTCCAGGAGAACTTCGTCTCTTGAGGCATTTCATGTTACATTATGTAAAAAACACTACAATGCTACAAATTATTTAACTAATATTATTTACATATGTGCAAAATTCGTAACAATATATTCTTATTAATTTTAATAAAGTGCTTTTAAGAAGGCACTTATCAACTTTAACAGACTGAACTTGAGGTTTAACCGAAATAGTTCCTCTTAACAATCTGCTGTGCTTACTAACTCGTGACATTTTACGAGGCAGACGTAAATGAGGGGGTAAAAGTAAGATGAACACTATACCATCATAATAACTCAGTAGATTTTGTTCCCACTTACTAGCTTTGTTTTTCAATTTAAAGCTGCGTTGTTCCACGCCACAGAACCGCTCATCTATCTTCAGCAGCCCATCAAATGCATCTCATGCTATGAGATCTTCATATCTGGTGCACTGAATGAAACATAATTTATAATAAGGTAGCAGTAACAGAGTGAACTCACTGGATTTGTACAGGGATGTTAGAAATCGGTTATCACGCTTCCTTAACCATTTGCTCTTAAAATTAGGCAATATGCTGAAATAGGCATATACATTATACATTAAGTGTTAAATTTTTCTTATAATTAATTAGTTTGTTAATCTCGGTCACTCAGCTTTAATAATATTAGGGTAAGAAAAACATTACGTTATCAGAATCAGGAGAGCATATGCCTACAGTTTATAGCTCTAAATATGTAAGAATTATCAGTCTAAAACTTGACATAGTTCTGTCCCATACATTGGTAATTTTGTCATGATGCTATTTATTTTGAGGACAGCATTTTGCTCGCAGGTCTGTCTTGCGTAAAATAAGAAGAAGAGAATGTATTTCTAAGAGATCTTTGCGTAGGTCAACCAATCAGATATGCTTGAAGCGAAAATTCACTGAAAGAATTTCTTTCAACGCGCGGTTGGGATTAGCTTGCAAGTATGATAGCGATTTGTGATGTAACAGTAATAAGATTTGTTGAAATTATATTTTCTGGTTTCGAAATCTTCAGCATATAATTCAAAGAGCACTGAAATATGCTTAGTTTATTTGATTACGGCAAAGCACGCAAGGGCTCTCTGTCTAAGGTAGGGATGCTTTCGTAGGGGTCTTTCAAAGGGAGGTTGGCTCGTATACACATCACATTAGGAAAACCAACAAAACGCCCATGTAGTCAACCCGTTCGCTAGTAGTCGAACCTCGGACCAAACTACAAGTGTTCAGTAACTTACCGCTTCATGACTGGTGAGCTGCAATATGGCAGGCGAAAGTAAAATTGATATGGTACGAGAAAGGAAGAAGCAATTCTATAGTAAAAGGCTATAGGATTTTATCAGATAAAGATATTCTTGTTAAATCACTCAGCAATAAAAAAAGCGCGGAAGTAAAGGATTCAGACGAAATAACAAGGATTGTCCATCGTAGGAGCACTGAATGTTTAATAATTTGCGATGATGAGATAATATAGATGGTATGGATAGTATAAGAGATAATATGGATGAATGAAATGCAGGCAACGTATTGCTTGAAGCTGAATCAGATGATTATTTTGTAGCTGTATGCTTCACATATATTGGTGAAACCAGTTTTAAATCATTACTTATAATGTGTAAAATTTTACAAAAGGACCAGTTACGTATATTGCAAATTATCAGAAAGAAATAATATTGAAACATTTAAAAATGACAGAAAATATTAAAAATGCGAACTTAAAGCACATATTTATTTACAGAGGCTGTTCGTGCATCTTTTAGACATTTTCATTGTAATTACAGAAATATTTTACCTAAACGTTTCATGTTTTAAATCTACTTGGTAACCCTATTACTCACTATCATTCTACACCGTAATTCTAAGACAATAAACCTTTTATAGTTTCGGAAGAGGTATTTTTTCCCATTCCTCTTGAACAGATTTCCAAAGTCAAAGAATGTTGTAGGTCGACGTTTAAACAATCCGCTTTTTAAAAGTCTATAAGCGCAAAAATCCACTGGTGATACATCAAGACATGTAACTGGGATGTCAGTGAAGGTTATGGCTTTGATACGCATTTCTCGTTCCATTTTCCAGGAATTTAACAATGGATTCTGATGTGTGTCTGCTTGCTTTGTCTTGATGCAGTTCTACTGACCGATGGCACTGTGGGTAAATTTAATTCTTTTTATGGCAGTCCATTTAAATACACCCAAGATTCCTTATTGTGACAACATTTTTCCATTTTGTCCGGATAAAGGTATCTCATAAAGCATTTTGCTACGTGTTTTGAGTTCGGCGATATGTCGTGGAGGAAGACAATGCACATTATGTTTCTTTGCCTTTTTAAAATTCAAATCAGTTTTAATCACTTCTTACAGTTGATACTGAGTAATTTCATGATTTTGCAACTGTGTTTTGATTTGGCTGACATTCTTTTAAAGTTAAATATCTTACCTTTTCAACATAGGAAATATTCCTTTTTTTCCTCGGATATATGCTTGGAATAATTTTTCTACTTGAAGCCAAACTGTTTTTTTCTTTCTTGTTGACAAAATTAAATATCGTAACTTCAGATAACAAAACACTAAGACTTTCACAGTCTTTTATGATAACTAGATAAGAATACGTTTCTTCGGAAAGAGCACAAACCAGCCTTCTATCATTGCTTCTTTAAAGCACCATTTCGCATGAAAACAAAACTATCAAGTATCAGATGACAGTTTATACTTTCAAAAATATAGCTGCAGTTAAACAAATTCAAAAAGGTGATTTTTAAAAAAAATCACCAAAAAAAAATCAACCACCAGCAAGGCAAAATCGTCTAAAAATGTGCTAATTAAGATACAATAACACGCCGAATAAATATTAATTTAGAAGTCAAACAACAAAAATCAGCGTTATATTTTCAAATTTTCACAGGACTAGTTTCAATGGTTTTACCGAACCACCATCCTCAGCTGCAAAAGCGCAAATGAACGAGATAAGATATAATGATTAGCTAAGATAAGATAAGAAAGCCTAGACAAGAGACAAGGTACTGGTGCCATCTCTTGACGAAACCAGAATGTGCTAATTGTCTTTCTAATACTGTATATACTTACTTAGAGACCTGTTTCTATTTTGTTCCACCTAATCTTAAATCAACAGTTTTCAGCTTCAGGAAATGATGCAAAACTGTCAATGAAAAAAGCCTGTGGCATTGCCGGCAGATCTAAAGACAAATGCTTAACAGTAACTGAGCATGTTAAAAAGAATAGGTCCAGACAACCTTCAGCAAGCAAATTTGTAATCCCGCCTTTTTATTCGTTTCCAATGCATAGTTAGATCATCCTGGTCCTGAAGGTCCCGAAGAAAAATTAGTAAGGTTCTGTTCCCGAAACCAACACATTTTATTTATTTATTTATTTTTGCATTTTATGCATTTTATTTATTTTTGTGTTGCCGTAAGTAGTTCTTCTTTTATTCTGATTTTTTGCTGCATAGTTTAATAAACAATAATAGAATGGTTTAATAAATATTTAGTTTCTCTTTTTTTAGCAGTTTAGCCTTTGTACATGTAAGTAAAGACTTGACAAGTCTTCCAAATTCATTGCTATAGCAATTTTCTACTTGAAAAGCTCGTAGAAATACTAGGATTGATTTAGAACACAAAAAAGAAATAGTAGAAATTAATTAATCGTGAAGAACTGGAGCAGTCACCAGCTCCAGATGGTGACAAATTATCGTCCACTACATTTTAGTTGGGGCGTCGTTTGCTGAGCGATTAGGTTTCTGTCGGATCAGAAAAGTTGAAAATGAACAGTGCTGACCCCGAGATTTGAACGCTGGTCGTCCTGACTGCTAGCCGAGCGTGCTTTCAATTATATCACAAAGACGCACGATAAGCAGGTGACAAATACCTTTTAAGCTAGATGAAAAATGTATGTCTCGAATGGGTTGGAGAGAATTATGTAAGTAACATAATCACAAATAAAATTATGTGATCACATGTGTGCAAAAGTATTGTACATATGAGAGTATATTTATGAAATAAATTACTTCCTACATAAGCAAATATTTTGAACGCTTTGTAAATAACACATTTAGAGATCAAATAAAACCTTCAATTAGCGTACAATGACTGACTTCTTACCTTTGAAGGAAAACTTCCTCCTCTTTCCCATTTCCAAAATAAATGAGTTGCTCAAGTGATAACAATCAGAAATACTACCCCTCTCAACACGTTCGTTTTCTCACTTTGATTGAACCTAAGCAGAATTACGAATAATTAAACCTTCCCAAAAATTCACGAGGAAAGAATGCCAGCCACAGAGAATTGTTCAGCCTTTCGACCCCTCAACTCAACTTCTTCCGCTGCTTATTCAGCGCTGCGTGACTGTGTTATTTTTAGCCCAATTAAGTCTGGGCCTTCGGTCTTTGTATTGAAGGAACTCTCCTATCATTTCCATATTTAACTCTCCAGGTAATTATTGGAAAATCTAGTCTGCGCGAAGAATAGTAAGAATGCAGAAATGGGAAATCTCCATCGTTTATTGAAGTAATCGGCTACAGGTTTCTAATATTAACTCCGGCTCTGTCGTTCCTAAAATTATAACATGGCTTAAATGTTATTTATATTGAGTGATAAATTGAGTTAGTGATACATATTTGCAGATTTTCGTTAATCATTATGCGAAAAGGAACTGTGTGAAATATTACGTTTCTGTATGCATTTATTTGTATGATTATATCAGTCTATATGTCAGATTTGCTGAAGGGAACAGAATAATAGCATTCCTTAAGATCGAATTTGAGCTGAATGTAGTCACTGGAAGTTTCAGCGTCAAAATTAAAGATTATACAACTTGTCTTGTGTTATTTTCTAACAGTTATTTTTATTTTAGGAACAGCTTTTCTTTACTTCCTTATTTTCCTAGCAATTCTTTCCTGCCAGAATGAGTTTTCAGCTTTACGCTTAATACAAAATAGGACATAAACTACTATTTAAGCTGAGGTCTGAGCTGCTTCAGTTAGAACGTGTTCTGCCTTTCGGCCAAGGTGTTATTACGAGTTAAAGCTGGTAGAGTTCCTCACTTTCATTCTGTTAAACGAAGTGTCGAGGAACCTAGTGAACTTTTCAGCGAATTATCGTTTAGTTCAAAAAATAGAAAGTGTAAGTTCAAGAAGGGTTAATTACCCTTTACTCACTCGAAATAAAATTAACAGTAGGCCCTTTTCTTTGGGCTTACAGAAAAAGCCGCCACTTGGGCTTAAAAATAAGAAAATAAGAACTAACTATATCTAAGAGATTTAACCAAAAATAACACAATTCTAAAATTGCTACGGCCGAGAGTAGCAACTTAAAGGTACGTAACCCAAAGGTTACGTCTCTCTAACCTAAACACATATACACAATTCCTAACTATATTCTATAACGTAAACACAATTCTAATTCTCTCTAAGTTGCTACGGCCGAGCGTAGCAACTTAGAAAGACGTAACCCAAAGGTAGGTTTCCCAACTCCCTCTCTCTCGAAGTCAGTCGAAGTTTCCTTTAACATTATCTCTTCCCCATTTGCATTCAAGGCGTTTCTAAAAACTCATTCTGGTAGGGAGCGTTAAGTTGAAACGATATAAGACAGGAAAGGTGAAATAAATTAAAATAACTGTTATAAAACGAAAATATACCTTAGAAGCTTGCTAGTTTACGGCCGTGATTATTACGTGCCTGTTAGTCTATGCCGGTGATTTTAGTTAAGAACCGACTACGCATTTAACAACTGTGTGCACCTTAGGCTGATTATTCTACCTTAGTTTTACTTTTTCTATTTTGAAGTTCAAGTGCTGGCTTCCTGTAAGCCCATGTGGGACTATCTGTGAAGATATCTGACTTAAAGAGTATTTTAACCCTTCTTCTGAGTTGTTATTTACAGCAAGAACTTAGCGAATAGTCATTATACAGTTCTCTTAGGTTGTAGTAGTCAAATAACTTTATTTTAATTTATAACTTTTTAACTGCAAACTAATGAGCTCGTGTGTTAGAAATAATATCCAAGTTATGAGAGTACTTGACTGGTTATTTATGTTTTACTATCGATGAAATGAATCATACACTGTAGGTAAACTTTTATGCTTGAGAAGTACCTAAGAAAGATGTATTTATCAGAAGAAAAAAAATTGTAAAAATTTACTGCACTCTAATATCACGTAAGAATACTCCATTACCTTTTAGAAGCAAATATTTTAAAATCTTAGAAATAAAGTCATTAAGTTAAAGTAATAATGTTTCAAATGTATTCGGATGTTTCGTATAACGTTTTATATGTTAGGGTAAATTTATCAAATTAAATGATCCATGCGATTCGAAATAAATTATGAGGATAATTATCGACATAGATTTGAAATTTTGATTTAAACCTGCACTTGAGCTATATGTTTTCCGGATTATACACTTTTATTAATTTCACAGATATTTCAAATTAATATCTCGATATTTTAAGTACTGATAAAAACCAAATTTCATTTTTTAATTAGACGTAGCTGAAGTTTATTTTTTTAACTCTTTGAGAATAATATTTGGCAGTCTACATACTGTGAATATTGGCGGAAATAAGAGACTAATGTAAGAAAAGGCTTTAACTAGAGCAATTCATTAAGGCCAGAAAAACGAAAGTGGCATATTCGTAATTAAAGAAAACCTGACTTTACTTTGCAATTTTTTTTTGAATGAGGTAGGCCATATTTTGAAGACTAATGCTGCTGTTGTTCTATTTTGGAAGTACTAACGGAAGTTTTATTTAATCCTTAAAGATACTTTTAGCTATTCGTTTTCCTAAATAATTGCTATTTTACTTCATGATGTTGGAGGAAGAAAAGCCGTTGTAACTATGTCATTCATTACACATACTCAGTGCTTTGTGATTAGGCGAATGCACACGTTGTGGAAGGTGTTCAAACTTACTTTCGTGCTCGTCAAACTACTATATTACTTCCTTCCAAACGGCATAAGGGTTAGGGGAGCCTAACGCGGTATCGAAGGGCCCGGGTTTGAATCCCGGAGAAGACATGTCTGTTTGTAAATATATAGGTGTCTTTCGGCATGAGAGCACTCTAAATACATGGCCAGCCGAAAATCCTCTGGTGTGGTTTGATGGTAGGGGATAGGAGGGAAAATCCCTGGACCCCCCAAGGTGCTCTCTTTCAATATTGGGGTGGAAGTAGAAGAAGTTCAACCACCTTGAGGCTCTGGCAACCAATCTTCCATGAAATATGGACACAATAACAACAACAACAGCTACATCACCAATTTGGCGATATGAACTACTAATAGCTTGTCATCGTAATAAAGCTCATATTCTTCGGGATAAAATTTGAGCAATAGGTTTCTATTGCTCAAATCCACCTCCTAATCCACCTCCTCTGCTTTATTCTGGGCTCGTAAGAATCTAGATTTTATGATCGCCCCACTTATGAAATGTCTCAGAAATGGAAAAATGGTGAAGGTAGATTTATTGCTACACAGTGCATATTTTGCATGAACTTGGCTTTCTTTGCGAGCATAAACTAGTTTCAAAGTCTAACAGACGTGAAGCGAATTATCTCTGCGTCTGAAATTGCCTACAGAGACTTAAGAAGGATTAAAAAGACTTGTTTTACTTAACAGACCTTAGAACATAAATGCACTTCTCATGCTAACAGGATCGACTCCCACTTGTCGCAATGTAACAAAAATAACAGCCAAATTTAAATTAAAACGTAGACTAGTAGTCAAAGACTATATGATTAAATTAAAATCGAAGTTGCCTCAAAACTCTAGCCGGTGTAACAGTTAAAATATCGGCAGCAAATAAAGCTAAGCCGAATAATTAAAAACTTAATTCAGATGACGGAATTAAAGTATCGATGCCTCGAGAGGCAAAAACACGCTCTATCTTTCAATCCAAACTTCAACTTAAATACTATCTATCGCATTTACAAATCTAATGAGGAAACGGCAAGGACAATTTATAATAATGAAATTATAAATAACTGGTCAATTTAATGATAAAAGTCAAAATGTAATATCCACGTTTATGTTCCTGACACCAATGAAACCAAAGTTTAGCATGTACGTATGTTATAAATGATTTTTCTATATTTATCCAAATGAGAGTACTTCTCCCCCTCTCGTGGATGATTTACTGTGCTCTATGAGATCTTTATTATGACAGCCTCGGTTCTGAGGATACGTGAACTGGGATAATATTCTCTTTAGGTAGTTCCAGAACGGTATCATCTGACTATTCATTTCAAATATAGTATTTTCCTCCATTCTAAACTTAGGAAAGTCAGAAGACCTACGTCCCCAGGATGAGGTTGAGCCTGGCAAATGCTTAACAGTGCCACGTTAGAGATTTGTTGTTCCAGAATTAATTTTTCTCGAACTCTTTCCTCCTGCCCTTTATTGGAGTTGAACATAAACGGTGTCACTTCATACTTGTCTTAATGGAGATGAATGGGAACATAGATAGTTGGCAGTTGACCATGAAATTGAACGCTGTCAAGCTTTCGCAGACAGCTGTAAAAACTGAGGAATTCAAAATAAAGTTATGCTCTGTCTTAATATGAGTACACGTTGGTTTATATATTTTGCATGTTATTCCATTCAACACACTGTCATCCTTTACAGATAACGTTGTCTTATTTTGACATTTACTGTGATCAAACGAAGGATCTAGGTATACGGATATAATCTGGGGTAGTATGGCTTTCGATATGTCAAAACGAACTCATGACTTGGCAAGAGATTGGAAAAGCCAGGTGAATACCAACAATGTGCCCTCTTTTGAACTCCAGTACATTCTCAATTTAAGTTCTAGAGCTTAAGTTTATGTTTGAAGTCCGTACTCAAAAACAGTTTAAAATGAAAACTTCATACTGCGTTGCTATTTGTAAAATTTTAAATAATAAATAATTCAAGGTGTCCAACTGATACTTCGGAATGGCGTGTGTAACTTATTTCATTAACAGGATAACTGACTTAGCCTTTGGAGGGATCTCATGTTGTGATTTTAGAATAGATTCTGAGATAAAGTAAAATGAAGCTTAACAGAACTTACTTTGATATAAAAAACTAAATACTTTATTTCCTTTGGAAATCTGGAGTTTAAACTATGACAGTTTCATATCAGAAAGACAATACTGAAACAAATAACAGAAACTATTTTTACTAACCTGAAATGAACCATCTAAATCCTGCATAAAATATTCAAAATATGTGAAACAGAACTTTTTGGGTACTACAATAAATACTTCTCAAATGCTGAATTCAGTATGGACTCCTTTATTTCATCTTTTGTATTTCGTTAAAGTATTTAGAAGGGTATTTTCCAAAATAGACCATTGTCACATGATGTAAAAAATAATCTCGAAAAACGGAAGCACCGTCACTCAAAAGATTGACATCACCAAAGGGGTATTTTTAATACTATGAACGTTACAAAACCAAGCAAGAAAGTCATTAGATTAAGGAAGAAAAAGAAACAAATTAGAGAAGGTTTAAGAAAGAAAGAAGATTTTTAGATTATCCTTGATACTCTCATACTATTACCGTAACTCAAGTGAAGAGACTTTTTTTACACTGAAATCCTTACATATTTTCATAATGCAAGGTAATCTGATTCATACCCATCTGTAAATGTTGTTTCTACATCATTTTTAACATTCTATTAGCAGAAGAATGGCCATGGAATATAAGCTCACATAAAATTGCTGAGTAAGTACATTTGTAACTTAAAGTCCAAACGATCTAGTAAAGGATCTGTATTTATCTCCCAGTCTTGGACGTTTCGCTGCAATTGCGGTTTCATGAATGAAGATTTTATCGCACAAGCTATGACACTTTTGTTCTCCCATAGTTTTTATTATGCGATTCTCCATTATTTTTACTTACATATGCGAGATGATATAAGAGCGTTGCTAGAATAGATTTTTACCCAACCTTTAAATAATCTCTATTAACATTACGTTCGGAAAGGATGAAACCACGTACCTAGAGGTTTCACTGTTTAAACTTATATATCCGAATTTTTACTTTATGATTCTCCATTATTTTTGCGTACATATAGTGAAGATATAACAGCGTTCTTGCAATCAATTTTTCCCCAATATAATTCTGTATATATAAAGAAGAAAGTCTGTGTGTGTATTTGTTTGCTAATAACTCAGTCACTGCTATAGCTACCGTCAACAACTTTCTACAGTTGTTTTCTGGGTCCTGGAAAAGGTCGACATTCACTTTTTTACAAACAAAAGGAGCTAACATTAGCGATATGAATTAAAAACTCGGAAAAACGATAATTTTCGCCTTCATTTTTCCGAGTGGCAACAATCTCGCAAGCCGGAGATGAAAATCTGCTTTATTTCGATAGTTGTTGCCACTGCTCGCTTTCAAATCCTAGAGTTTGTTAATAAAAAATTCTCAAGTTTTACGACGAATTTAAAATACCATTGCCAAGCATTATATACATAATTCTCGATTCCAAAAATTCGTGGGATGCCATTTCGACTATTCCCATCTTCGTACCTCTTCAATCAGCCGAATTATTCATTAAAAGCTCTGAAATCGCTAATTTTCGCACTCATTTTTCCGAGCGGCAATAGTTTCGCGCGTTGGAAATAAAAAAATGCTTTATTTCGAAAAGTGTTGCTACTGCTCGCTTTCAAATCGTAGAGCTTGTAAAGGAAAAATGTGTAAGTTCTACAAAATCTATATCTATGAGAAAGAATGTCTGTTCGTTCGCGTTCTTGATTTCTGATTAATTATGATCGATTTTTTGCCACATTTAATCTACTAAAATTGAATATAAGTTAAATATTGGATGGAAGCTTTTACGACCATTTGATTACAAAGACGACTGCCATTGGGTACTACTTCCGCTAGTCTTTAAATAAAACTTTATTACAAGTTTTTTCGAAAACGGCGAAAACACAAATCTACTGTTTTTACTGCTTAAACACTGGATGTGTTAGTTTTTATTTTATGAGTCTCCATTATATATATATATATATATACGTGATGATATAAAAGCGTTTCCTCAATCTATTTTTCCATAACCTTTAAAAATATTTCTAATGTTTCGTTCGAGAACGAAGAAACCACAAAGCTACAGTTTTTACTGTATAATCTTAGATATGTGTTTTCAAATGCGTATAGAGGAATAATTACGCAGAATATGTATATATAATATCTATTAAGTTATTACGAAATATATTAAATCAGGCCTACAAATACATGTTTTTTAAGATAAAAATTATGAAGTTTTTCATTTTCCGTTTCTTTAAGACTCTATAATATAGCAAGATTTAATTCAAACATCGTAGCCAGGGTAACATATCACATTCAAATTAGTGCCGGCTTCAAGATTTTTGTAAAAACTGCTGTCGTGTCATTATTTAACGAATTCATTTTTTCTATTTAACAAACCGATCTTTTCTAGTGAAGGTTAAGGAAAAACATTTGATGTAAATAATTTTCGGTTTGCGTTTAAGGAACTTTGTAAATTTTAGATATCCTTTTGGCAATCATAAACTGCAATTAAATTTTAGGTAGAATGGCAGTCCATTATCGCTAAGTAGCAGCTGAAACTTGCTAAGAGTGTAAGAGGTCCTTTACTGAAACTAAATAAGAACAGAAGGCACATTTTGTGCTTACAACTCGGCCAGCCACTCGGGGCGAAATAAATGCAGTACTTTCAAATGTAAAACTTAAATTCAAATAAACTAGCAGCCGAAGACTACACAAATTAGTTAACACGAAGTTGGCTTAAAACGTAACTGGTGACGATATTAACTTTGGGCAATTATAACGCAAAGTCGTGAACTGCAAATCCTATCAAATCTAACAATCTAGTAATATGCCCTCGAGAGGCAGAACACACTTTGTCTTACAATCTAAAAATCTCACCTTAAATACAGGCAAAATAAATTTGCGTTCTGGCCGGAAAGCGGAAGAGAGAAGTGACAGTAAAGCTCCAAAAGATGAAATAACTGGTTAATGAACATAAAAGGACTTTATCACTTTTTCGTGGACGTAAAGAAACTTAGTTGCTATTGCTTTTAAACAGAAGTGTTATGCAAATCAGTTTTATTCTTTTTATCATACGGAAAAGACTGCGGAACATTGTATATGACTTAGGTTCAGATTTTATGGCACAGTCTTGCTGCATAGATGTTTTTCACTTTTTTCTCTATATGTTACATGAAATTAGCATGAATGAATATGAGTAATTACATGAATATCAGCAAATTTCCTTGACAATGTCCATGAGATCCATATTCCTTCGCAGGCAGTCCTTGTGTGCTTTAATGTATTTTAAAACGAGCAACCAGCCAAGCTTTTGAACGACTAGTGTTCTTCCCAGAAGTTAAATCATGATTTAAATTTGAATCATTTTTTGACCAGATGACAGATGCAAACTATGGTATGGATATGGGAATTATTTAAATATTTAAAGCGAAGTATTGAAAGTTGGTTAATAACATCAATATTGGAGAATTTAGAACCGAAATCTAGAATTTCAATAATTAAACTAAATTTTCTTGATTCCATGAATTGCATCTGAGATTTGTAGAAATATGTGACATCAAATGTTACAATATCAAATGCTTCAGGAAAGATGAAGTTTCAACAAACACTGCAGTAGGACGCAAGCGGTTACTTATCATAAATAGGTATGGCAAAATTACAATCGAACAATTGACTGAAATTTCTGATAAATATATCAGTTCTAGATATGTCTATTAACAATCATTCATTCATCTTTAGGGTACAGAAGGATCATAATGAAGCGAGTATTGTGTTTGAAAAATGCCTTTCCAACTCTAAAATCAGCAAAAAAGAAGTATGAAGCAGAAACTAGTGTTTTAAACTTCTTAATCGATAAAAATATTATAATGTATTTCTCCCGCCTTCTTAGCATGCTTTCGTGGTGTAGTGGTCAGCACACTCGGCGCGTATTCGAGAGGCCTGTGGTTCGAGTCCCAAAGAGGGCATTTCTCATTTTTTATCTCTCCTGCTTTAAAAATACCTGATTTGCCTACAATCCATAATTGGAAATAATAAAACTACATGCTAATTTTGAAAACGCGACAGCCGGATTAAAAATCATATTAGCAAAAATCACAAGCAAGCAAATAATTAAAAATGTTACAAAAAATTTATATTTTGGACCGTGTCTAAAAATTTGTAAAACGAAAGTAACCCAAGATATGCAAAAATAAAAGAAACTCGGCTCGTATTCGAAAGGTCCGTTGTTCGAGTCCCGGCGGCGGCATTGCTCATTTTTCATCTCTCCTGCTTTCAAAATATTTACCTAATTAATGACTTTACAATATTTAATTATTAAAATCGTTGTAAGAAACACATATTTCAGTATCAGAATTTGTGTAATAAATATTGAATTTTTTTTTTAATTCTTTCTTTACATTTCCTTTGCTCCGCATCTGGAATAGTAGTTAGCGACGTTGACTACCGACTGAAAATCCCAGGTTCTAATCCCGGAGAAGGCAGGGATGTTTGCAAATGTATAGTGTCCTTGCAGCATGGGGCCACACTAAATATGCGGTGGGCCGAAAGTCCTCTCGAGAAGTTAGTGGTACGGGAAGAGGAGACCTTCGAACCCCAGGGGTGCTTTCCATCAAAATCAGGGGGCGGTACTGACCAAATTCGTCCTGCCCCCTGTATGGTGCTCAAGGCTCTTGCCAACGACAAACGCAATCTTGCATTCCTTACCACGACGAATTTCATGGGCTTGTTCTGATGTTACAGTCAAACACGTGAGATAAGTCGCAACAACAACAACGTTCATTTAAATATATTATTGGGATAAGTTGATGAAGGTATTGTTTAGGTTTCATGCAATATATCCATGCGTATTTCCATATCTCCCTATTTAACAAGTGATCTGATTTTAAAGAACTTTGCCAGCGTACCCAAGTAATTTATTAAGCTCAAATTCCGCTGCACACGCGAATTGAATTTTTCATTCAATGCAATTTAATGCGACAGCTTATTTATTATTTAACCATGTTGTGAAATTCTGATGGCATTAAAATCTAAATTGGAAGTTAAAATAACAGTCTATAAAGCTATTTAAAAAGCTGTAATTTCTAACTAATAGAGGGCAATATTTTTGTGAGACTGGTTAAGGTTAAATAGCGTTAAATGAAGTCGTAAATAGCAGGAAATTCCCGTGTGGTTTCACAAAATTCAGTAACAGGAAATTGAATTTCATGACCTGGAACATAGACATCTCCACCTGTCACCGGGCAAGATTTATGCATTGAGTATAATAGACATCGATTCCCCGGGAATCTTTGAAAGGATTGTCATTAAATCCTAGAGAAGGAGTGGAAAACTGATCGGGAGAAACGGAACTGAAGAAAGGGAATTTCTCGATAAAATACCTCACTGTCAATTTAATATGAATGTCTATATACTACAAGGAATTGGACTTACTGTACAGTACGAAATCTAGTTTGAATATATCGGTAAAATTATAACAGACTGATAGTAACTGAATATCAAAATCTATGAAATCTTTTACACTGTAATTTGCTCAGAAATTTTTTATCGGCAGAAACTTGTCATCATTTACAAAACTATGAGCTTTGTAAACAATGTAATCATAATTTTCACATTGGATTATTTAATGATTAGGAAGAACATACATATGGATATGGCGCAATTAATACCAATGAATATCATAACGTATCTAAAAGTAATTTTTTTTAAATTTGATTCTAAGAGTTCATTTGAAATTAGTTCAAATAAACTCGGAAACTTCAAATATGCTCATATTTGTATTTAATAAATTACTGAAATCCTCGCAGGTATGCATAAACCTCAAACAAAAATATTGTTCGTAAACTGAAAAATTTAACATTCAGACTATTTGCTCCCTTTTAATAGTCCTGGTTTTGTTAATCTCGTGCAGGGATTGTGAGGCTTTGAATCGCTGCAAATAAAAATTTGAAGCATCTTTAATCTGAATTTCATTGGAATGCGACTCCCCAGAATTAAGGATATTGTTTTAGGAATTTTCAATAGAAAAATTGCTAAATAAACGGAAAATTAGACTTTATTTCACTCTATACCGTGTCTCCAAATCTCCTTTCTAAGCTTTTATTTTCACAATCTTTGACCGTTAGCATACACTGACGAGACAAAACGTTATGACTATCTCCAAATTTTTCGATGAACTCTTCTGGAGGGAAATTCTGCTTACCTAAGTGAATTTAACAGAAGGCAGGTTGTAACGGAACGAAGATATAGGCATATTGCCTGTTGAATACATTTGGGATTTCGCAGGTCAACAATTCGCATATTACACTTGTCACACCGCCAGTAGGAATTATGGCTGCTGGACAAATTTGAGCTTGGATAGGACATAGTGGATTTAATCAATTCTGATTTTTGGCATTCTTGTGTAAACATTTAACATTCTTGTGCAACTCTGTAAATTTAATATTTGTGTTATTACAGGATGTTTGTAAAATATATTTCATTCAGCTTTAATATTTTTGTGGTTTTGCAATTTTTATGAAAAAGAGTATACAATGTTGCCTGTTTTCGGATAATTATACATAGTCAAAGATCATTAAAATATTGCAGGAAACATTAAACAGTCTCAAAAGAAAAAAAAATCAATTTGAGAAGATAGCTAAAAATCTCGGATTAAATACATTACATTGAAATACTGAAAAGAATTAACTACGTACAAAGAACACATATACATTGGTGTGTAAACTTTAAGGATGATTTTCGAGGGTAACGTTTGACAGAAATATTCCACATCGACCATAAGATCCCCAATTGCGAATAAGCAAAACCATCCAAACAAGGAATCAGAAAAATAAAATGGCCTTTTACTGAAAACGTACCAAGCACAACTGGAGAGAATACAGGAACATCCATGTCACAGGCGTCTTACAAAATAAATCCAATCTTTAGAAGGGGATACGTTCATTCCTGCGATGCAGGAATTGTAACATATGTCCATGTTGAAGACAAGGTTATCAAAAAGCTGTTGAGATATCTCTTCCTCTCCTCTCATAACGCCAATTTCAGCTGCGGAAGCGTTGCTGGCAGCTGATCCTGTGGAACCAAGCGTTTCTCGAGAAGTTCCCATACGTGTTCCATGTTATGTCTGGGAATCTTGCTTTGAATTTCTTCACTCTCCATGAGGTCTGTGACAACTACCGTACGATGAGTTGTAGCGTTGTCATCCACGAAGAGGATGTCCAGACTCATAGCACCTCTAAACGTACGAATTTAAAGCAAGAGAATCTGGGTACAATAAGTGTACACCAGTGACTAAACCTCCTTGGGAGATGAGGAGATCAGTATTGCATCAATAACATAGATACCGATTTTGAAATCTTAAAAACCATGAGACGTTTTTGAGAAAATCGAGATGGTTTCGTACTGCACTGCGACAGAATTTTAGAGGAACCCCAGATTGACTTTAATTCACTTTATAATGCATACTTCAGGTTTTTGGACTATTTGTAACTGGATTGTAACGTAAAATATATTAGAAGTTAACTGATATTCTAAATTTTATGTTCTTTGGTTAATTTATTTTTTAATTTATTTTAACTTTGATACGAAGAACGTCCCCCAAAAGTGAAGGAAAGCTTTTATTTATCAATTTTTTAAAATACGATTAAAATAAAATTAAAGCGCATAGTACTGTGTGAATAAACTTAGCAATGTACCTTATATTTAAAAAGCAAAATAAAATGAAAATATTAACTTAGTAAACATTGCTTGAATCTTCACATAAAAGTGTACAAATGTCTACACTAGATTAAGACAACTCAAATCAAATCGAATTTAATTAGACCCATAAAATAAAAGAAGAAAAAATACAATTCAGGTGAAATAAAATTTAATAAGAAAAAATAATCTGAAAATCATTAGAAGTGGAGGACTGGATTTTGGCTAATTTTAGTTTCATTTCTTCACTAAATTTCATTTATTGCTAGGTATAATTTTCCTTAGTGAACTTTGACATGAATCACCGGCAGAATCTACCGGAAGATGTGATGAAAAACCAAGAATCTCCCTGTAAATTCAGCAGAGTTAGCAGTTATGCAAACGTGACACCAGCCCAAGCGCAAAGCCCGATTGTTCCAAAACGGTCCTTTTCGATCATGTTAGTGGGAGGAATGCGTGTTACTTTCTCTCTCTAGATATGTATACCTCTAGAATCACTCGTCAAACTATATCTGATCTCATCTGTAAACAGTCCCGACGCCACTTGTATGCAGTTCTTTCCGCAGCTACAGTAACTGTCTTCTCCGATGAGGAGGTGTTAATGACATGAACGGACTGATCGTGGTCGTCGAGCATACCGACCATGCTTGTGTACTCTCCTGGCCAAGGTAAAACATGATATCGGATATTCAGTAGTCTGTTGCACGTGGCTTGTAATATCTCCCACTTTATGTCGCCTATTCACTTCTCACCAATAGGCCAATATGCCAATCGTCCAAAACCGTTGTTGCGCATTGACACCACTGCTGAACACTCAAATAGTTATTCCTGCCATTTGAAATATTATCCAGGCTCGTGAAACCATGCTATGAGCGATTCAATACTTAACACACTTATCACTTTTCGACCTTCTACGACATTCCCAATGATTCAACCTCGGGTAAAGTCATCAAGATGATATCTCCTGTATTACACGTTATCCATATCACATGGTAGTAGCAACTAGACATTGCTGAAATCGCTGTACATCATGCAAGAAGTTTTACGGAACGTACCGGATTGCACTGTCCGTGTGCTTTATCCTTTACACTTCTGCCATTCCTCTCCCTAACTCACATTCCATATATGCTCATGCCTTATTATACCGGTCCCACGTCTATCTCATCATTGGGCCTTCGATCTACTCTGTTAATTTGTTCGGCTTTTATGCTAATCTCTCCACCTTGTCCTTAATTTTTGCACAACAGTGTATAAGTACAGAAATCTCCAATGCACTATATTTATGTCAGTTATTTTCAAAACGTCTAACATAAACATTTCTTTTAAATGTTCGCGTTAATTATTTTTACATTTAGTACGGTATCAGATTCTAAATTTTGTAGTAGTTTTAACCATATTTAATTACTGAAGGCAAAATTACTTTTTTAACTAAAAGAGTTGCTCTTGTACTCATGTATCATTCATATGTTTACTATTAGGGCAATAGATGCTTTTTGCCATATTGTCGTTAACATTCTAATCAATGCTAAAAATCTTAATAATACGGTCGAAGTGACTTTAATATCAATCAATGAATTTTAATGTCGGCATTATACCAAGCATCGAATCTCAATCAAATGAACAATGGCTAAAATTCGAATGATGTAAAGAGTGAAGCCACTCGATCGTCGTTCTGATCCTCTCCCCTCTTTTCCGAATTTATTTTCCATATACGTATCTAGATATCGATTACGGATCAGCTCTGAAATGGAATGTGATTTAGAAGAGGAAAAAAATTCCCGCGCAGCTGGAGATATTCCTTTCTGCTTCAGGTAACTAAATTGGGAGAACATACAAAATTCAATTTAAATTTTATCAAAGGCGACCACACATGAAACCAAATACGATTTTATTCATTTGTAAGGAAAGTAAGCAGCACATTTCGAATGTAAATGTAGTATTCGTATTTGTTGAATAATATCACTTTCTTGATGAAGGGTATTTTGGAAATTAAAGGATAGAGTATTTTTCATGAGCGTATAGCAGATGTCTTGACTATAAATTTTAGTACCTTGATTCCTCCATTAAAAATAATGAGACTCAGCAAATGATTAACATTTTTTTCATTATTTTAGTGGAATGGTATACTATTCTTTATTCTCTAACTTACGCTGAAATCGTAGAAAAAGCTAAAAATCGTAGAAACAGTTACAAAAGTCTTTTAGAAATAACGATTCGCTTTTGAAAGACCTCGTCTCAGACAGGTTTGGGTTAAATATGAATCCACATAAGCCCTTATTAAAAGTAAAGGGACAATTAACATCGCCCAATGCTAATTTTGTTAAGCATTATACTCATACGTTTGTTTTTAGTACCAGAAGTGCTATTGGTCTTAAACCCCATTTTTGTGTCTGCATCACGTTTTGAATGTTGCCACAAAATGTTATCGCCATGTAGTATTTTTAAAGAAATAAAATTAGGAATAACCGAAAAAAAGTGTATACAACACAAATAAAAGAATGCCAACAAACGTGATCTCTGTGTATTATTTTTAAATAAATATTATAAGGAACATAAATTAAATGTATTGTAACACAAATGAAATGACTTAAATATTCTCATTTATATCCTGGTGAGAGGTAACGAGAAAGAGAAGTTTAGATCTGACTCACGAAAGTTAGAGGTTGTAAATCTATTTATTTTTCTTTTAATGATACTGACGTTCGTTAGGTTTCGATGAAATTCTAATAACTACACTGACACATAAGAATTCTTATATTAATATCTCTCATAAAATATTTTTCTGCAAATTAATTTCATAAAGTTGTAATAAATGAATATGCATTAGGGCGTATCTTTTGATTATGCAAACTTTTAATCCATTTTTTGAAGGAACTGGCAAGGATATGTTTTAAACTGAGCAAATGTAAGCTTGAAACTATTTTACTGGTAGAAAAATTTGTTTTTAATATTGTTATGTTCTACGAGTTCGTGGATTTGGAGTAATTGACGATAACACTTGATGAAGAATCAAAACACAACTTTATTCGTCAGTATTACAGGTGAGAGTTCCAAAGACACAATTACAGTCGTCGACAAACTACGATAAACACGCTGAAACAATCAGCAACACATCCTTCAGGCTACAACGGTGAAAACAGCTTCACAGCAAAGTACTAAAGTACAGCTACCGATTCGGTCGGTCGCTCTCAAGCTAATCTCTTAATTCAAGATACTCCCCTACTCTGCGTACAGGCAGGGTATATATAGCTTTTGATCTGACTTAGAGAACATGCTCTGGAAACTGATAAGTATTCGTTCTAGAATGTTTTCTCTTCGTCTATGCCATATAGCGGATTTTATAGACAAATATCACCAAATAGGTGATTTCTCGCCAAATCTGGCAACTCTAACCTCGCTATGTGGGGAAGCTATCTTACCACAGCTGGACATTTTGTAACAACATAAAGGAAAAAGAAATGTTATTGAAATTGTATAGCACCAAATATATTTGGAAAAAAGTGTTATTATATTTATATATAATAACACTTTTTTCCAAATCAAAAGATCCATGGATTAAAATGAGGAGAGTTTTCTCCTCGATTTAATCCATGTTAGAAAATAAACAACTCATTCTTTCACAAATTTTGTCAAAACATTTTACATGCATCCATTATAATAAACTACGGAAATTGTGTGTAGTAGTATTTCCTTTAGAACGGTCTCAGCAAGAGTTCATCTCGTCTCCTTCGTTAATTTTGGATCCTATAAGCAAAAAACTCTAAAAAAATATACATTTCTCGGGTTCTAATACTCTTCGTTCAGTTTTAATTTCTGTCTCCGAGAACAACACTTTGGCGAGATCGTCAATTAAAACTTTCAGTTGTTTCCGACTCTCGACTCATTAGAAATCATTAAAGATAACCGCTTTTAAGAGAATGAAAATGGAAAGATTCCAGCTAATGACGAGGAACTCCAAGCACAGAGAAAAGAATTGTGAACACTTTTATTTATCTCCTTTGTTGTATCATAATACAAGGGCTGGAAGAATAGAAAGAATATAAAATTTAAAAGAAAACTTGTGGAATAATGAATTATAAAATACACGTATGTTGCAGAGGCTTCTAAAACGTTTGAAAGTTTTTCAATAGCATGAGGATAGTAATAAGCTCCCTAAAATAGTTAATTAAGATTTAAATTAAAATCCAAAATAAATAATATTTGGAGTGAATTAAATGAGTCGTACAGTAATTAAATAAATAAACTAGAATAAAAGGGAAAATACTGCACTGGTATGTAGTGAATCTTGTCTTCACGGATTAAATTACTAATATGTAATTCTTTACCAGCTAAACCGGTTATTTTTTAATATTCACACAACTGAAATATAATACATTCAGATTTAGAAGATAGTACGTCCATTACAGAAACTAAAAGAACCTGATGTGCACATTACATGATTTCCCTATGCGGCCAGTTAAAAACACATTTTTTGCTGTACTTCACTTATTTTTCGTACACTTTTGTACTCGAATTATTCTAACTTAAATAACCGATCCTTCAAACCAATTTGAAAATGCCATGAAAAATTTCAAATTTCGATATTAAATAAGCCGGTTAATTTTTATCGTACAGGAGTAAAACTTCTTGTATTCTTTTTTTTTCATAACGAGCATTAAACTTTCTAAATATAAGTATAGGAACAGAGAGAGAAGCCGCATTAAAAATTAGATTTCATTTATTTGTCTAAAATATAGCTTTGTTTAACTCTGACATTTCCGAAACATGGATATTTTCGTCATTTAAAATACGTCTATAATTGGATGTATATGACTACAACCAACGATTGAGGAAATAAGGCCGAGGAAGGATTTTAAGTCAGTCAATGGATATGGGTATACATACATATATAAGGTGTTGCCAATTGAATAAAAACCGAACTGCCCAACTAGATGTTATAGCAGTCGCATACGCAAAATTTTAAAGTTTTACGACTAATCGTTTTTGAGTTATGCGAGATACATACTTACCTACAGACGTCACGAAAAAATACATTTTGAATCAATTGTAAATACATTTTACAATCCATTTTGGAACAAAGGGTCCTATAGTCTGTCTGTACATGCAGACATCACGCAAAAATGTAGCCAAAATGGATTCGGGAACTTTTTTTTCCAAGAACTTGTAGATAGAAATAAATTATGGCTTAGACAGATTTCTGAAGTACCCGAATAGCCTAGAAAGAAATCTGTCGCATTGTTTCGTCTTAATCTGGAATGACTACTTTCGTAAGCACCTACAACGCATAAATGTCGCTCCTGACTCTCTCTGCCCCTTCTGCAACCTTCAGGAACATGGACTTGTTATATCTCCGCAAATGCCCTGCCCTTCCTCGTATTTCGATTTGAGAGCACTACTGTGTCGTAAGGAACGCCGTGAGTTTATAGATATACTGGTGTCAATTTTCTTGTCTTTATTTTGCATTTTATTCGATGTTCAGTTGTCTTGTAACCCACCATTAGAAATTTAAATATATATATATATATATGTATTAAATATTGAATTTTGATTTTGAGATGATTCTTTATTTTTGACATAACACTTGAAAAAAAAAAGACACTGGAGCTCCATAACAACACAGCATTCGAATTCAGCTTGTAACAATTAACAGCCTGAGCTGAATTAACCATTAAGCAAAATAAGCAAGAAATAGCATGAATGAAGAAAAAATAGACTTAAATTTATGTTAGCGAACCAAATATCTTTCAAAGGCTTTAGGCCTGAAACTCTTAAAATCTGGGTCTGTAAACAGCCGTTTTAAATGCATTAAGTTGCCCATAGTCATTTTAAAATTACTGTTGTTTAAGTTGAAGCCAATATATTATTGTAATGAATAATGCTATTCAAGGTTTTGTTTTGCGTATATGTTTTACGAAAATTCCATCACAAAGTGTTATTAAGTGTCTTAAAGTTTCTAGAGTTGGTATATGTCTTGAAGAATGTAACTTGAAGGTTGAAATATGCGCGAACATAAGTGTAACTTTAAAGAAAATTTAAAAAAAAAACTCATTAAATACTTCTTTTATGAAGAAACATTTACAAACTCGACAAAATGTTAGATATACAAAGAGAAGACAGCAAGACATTTAAAAAACATGAAATGGGCAAAGTAATTAGAAAAAAACTGCGTTTTTTTTACACAAAAAAACATTAAGTGAGGATTTCTTTCATATAAAAAGTTTCTCTGAAAGTACTTTAGGCAAGATCGTAAGTTATACAAGGTTACCGACACTTCCGTTTGTTTAAAAAGATGCTTAAAATTAATTATCTTGAAGGAATAAAAGTGATGTCTAAGGCCGTCCTACGTAGAAATATTTGAAAATTAAAATTAGTATGTCATCCGCAAAGTAACGTTAAGTGTTCTTTTTTATCGAACATATACTTTAAAAAATTTCATAAATAAAAAAACGATTACAGAGGAATTCCATAATGAAAAATGTGTCCTCGTGAATATTATGGGCTAAATTAAAATTTCTAAGTTGTTTAAAAAATTAGTATCTTTTCATAATGATGAATTCTAATGAAACATTTGATATCTTTCCAATATTCTTATTTCATATGGGTAACAGAATAAGTTGTTAAAACCTCTATTTTAGAAGATGTTTTAAAAAAATGAACGTAATGTATGCGAATTTCAGAGTATTTCAATATACTGTTGCGTTATACGGGTTCGTGGATTTGAGAGTATCCGATGAAAACACGATGCAGAACAATAAAAAGCACAATTTATTTACAAGAATCACTATTTACAGCACAGTTCCAAAATTACATTTACAAGCGTCGAAAATCTACAATAAATACGCTGAAACAATCAGCAACACAGCTTCAGGCTGTAACTGTAAAGGTAGCTTCACGGCAACACTAAACTTATAATAAACACTGTGGAACAATCACCAATACACTGTCAAGCTATACTGTAAAGGTAGCTTCACGGCAAAGCACTATCTCGATCGCTTTCCGTTCACAAAACTCTCGCGTAGCTTAGAATTCACAGTAAGCAGCTATTCTCACAACTCTCACAATTAATCACACTCTTAATCACACTCTCGCAACTACTTCACAACAACTAACAATCTGCCTGCTCTCAGAAACGCAAGGGTTTATATAGCTTTTCTTTAAGTTCCACACGTTTCGAGAAATATCTCGACAGGAAGTTATTCTAGAAGCTTCCCGATTGGACCATGGGATATCGCCAATTTGGTGGCCAAATGGGCGATAAAGTCGCCAATCTGGCAACCCTACCATACACTATTTTATAGCAACCCTAGTGCTATACCAGAAAACTTACATACAGGCGCAACCGCCAAATTTTTTGTAACAATATGTAAGAATGAACGATGGACCTTTTTTCCGCTCGCGCATCAATGGGAAAAGGAAAGTAAGTAGGTTATTGTAAATTAAGAATTTCGCCAAGTGAATTTTTGCAAACTGTGGCGCAAACGGAAAAAAATGCGTCATGATAAATATTTGAATTTTTCCGTAAATTTCGCACCATTTTTTTACAAAATTTAATATTTATGCATAATTTGAGTCGTAGAACCGAAGTATGGAAAAAATTGTCTTGTCATTTCAGAAAAAGTCCGATTTTGTGACAAAATACCTATATTAGAACAATGCTATGTATATAAATCTACTATATATCCTAAGTCACGCTTATTTAAAATAAAATTTGATTACCAGTTAACACGAATTTTTAACGCGGACTCTTATTTTTTGGTCCCTTGGGATTCGTGTTCATAAGGGTTTACTATATTCTAATCTGAGATTGTACCAATCATACCATGAATACTATTTTATGGCAACCCTAGTGCTATGCCGGAAAGCTTACATACAGGCGCAACCGCCGAATTTTTCGCAACACTACTTTAAAATAAGTGTATAATAAAGCTTTAGAAATATTGCTGTCGTCTTAAAAGTGAAGTTCAGCAAAATAGCTGGCAGAGATATTTTGAGAGCATTTATGCCGCGAAGAGTTTGAAAATAGAATTTCTTCCACTTTTAAGAGCAATCGTAGTGAAAGTTAAAATTGGATTTTTATTTTCATAAAATCAGATATTCTTAAATGCCTATAAAAAGTTCTTTTGAATGATAAAACAGACTACATAAGCTAACTCAATCATGCTCAGCTGCGTGTAATTACAGCCGAAAATAAACTTCAAGACAAACTGCAAGCAAAAGGACAGAATTTCTGGCACCAGAGTTAGGAAATGTAACTACAAATAAATAAAGAGATTGAAACTATAATTTTGTTCCTGAATTACTATCCAACAAGATTATTTGCTTCTAAAGGTAGAAACAAGCCTTTTATTGCCATATTCTAAATTGCCAAATATCGCCTTTTTTAAAAAAATCCTAAAATTCTGATTACGTATTATTTAGTTCTAACAATATATTACCTAATAACTTTCTTAAATATAAATTAAATTTATCCATACTTACTTTTAAATATTTTAATTTAACAAAGAGACAGCTTCAGAATAAAGAGTTAATTTACTCTGCAATTGAAACTTCATAATTATTGTAGCCATTTTCTCAAAAACTTATAACGCCGAATTAATTGAGTAATGTTATAAACTCATTTTCATACTGCAATAGTTTAGTTATTTATAAATTAATAATTTGTTTTTCAAATTGGCAAAGACTATGGCTTTTTCTATTTACTACAATGCCGTAAGGTTCTCTTTCATTATTAATTAGTATTCTTTATGCATTTTATTTTTAATCGCATAGAATACGCTCTTTTTCTTACAACTCTTTAATCAGGACCAGGCCATGCTCAGATTTCACAGTCTTGGGTTAGAGATGTTGTTCATTTGAATCATAAATCAAGCTTTGAAGGCATGTAAAATTTGACGAAAGGAAGATTTTGCAATTTAATATTTTCTCTTCATTTAAAACAGCAAAAATAGGCGTTTAATTAGAAACTGCACTCGGGGTATTGACAATGCTATTACTTACTCGAAGAGATCTGTAAAAACTCTTTGCATATCTGCAGTTGGACCGAAATTAAAAATGTAATAATTTCTTTTAACCGCATGTTACCTTTCGTATAATGCGATTTATAAAAAAAATTGTTTGCATGCGAAAATATGGTTACACGTATTACGTTTACAAGTAAAAATAACTATAACATTAATATTATTCTTCATTGATTTATTTTGTTTATTTTTATTTGCCCTGAACGCAATTTACCGCAAATCAGACATTCTTTACGTTCTAATGCTTTGAAAATTATGCTTTCATACTTTAAGGCCACTTCTTATTAAGTCATATCTTATGCGATATCTTGAAATCATTTTTCAAGATTTTTAAACGTCCGGAAATGACTTATCGTGTACTAAAATTTTATATGTATTGAAATTTACATAATTATTTAATTCATTTCGGATTATCTAGATTTCATCTTCTATACATCGAAATCTGTATATTAGTACACTTCGCTGACTGTTCTCTGCTTAAAATGCAAATTATTTTTAAATAACGTCAAACGCAATGAATGATAATTCTAAAGAACGGGTCAAATACCGATTTTCGCTATTATATGCTTCTACCACTTTGAACCCAATTTTCTCATTTTTTCTTTTTATTCAGCCGAATTACGAACTTTCTCCAATGAATATTGACTTCAGGACTCAACCGGATTCATAAACGGTTTCTTATTTTCTCCATGTGTTATGTAATATGCTTCTTCATGTGTTTGAGTTAATTTCTTTTAAAAAGTTCGCCGTAAGGGAATTTTCTAAAGTAGATTCCACACGGTTTTCAATCTAACCGCATACCCGCTCTTCAAATAATTGACTTGAAGGAATTAATTAATACTTTTTCTTTCAGTAATCCTTGTGGAAATTGACAAAGAAAATCTATTTCATCACTTTGAGTATAAAAAAAAAGACTTTTTAACTCCATTTCTAATTTTCTAATGTTTCCCTTTAAAGAAAAATAATTTCACTTTGCCAGTTTTCATAATTTATTTTTGCTGTTGGTTTCTCGTCGTCAACTTAATTATTTTGGAGGTTATTGTTATTGATATCAGTCTGCTTTCTTTTTATCCTTAATAATGCTGATAAAGTTCTATGCAAGAGTCTTCTTTCTTCTCTCATGCAAAATGCATAATGTGATCGTGATTTTCTACTTCCGATCTTTTTGTCTACTAATTATGAAAATTTTCAAAGTCATTGGATATTTGATTTTTGAAATTATACTTCCGCTATCATTTATTAACAATTCTTTGAATACTTAATTAGATATTTTCATGAAACATGTAACCACATTTAAAACAATTTACACTGTATTAATAAAAGAAATTTGGTTTAAAAAATTGAAAATTATTAAGATATTTACAACATTATAAAATAAGAATTATACATTCTTATTACTTATAATTTCTATCTACCTTATTTACTATAGTATTACTATACGCACATATACTATAGATATTGTAGTTTTAAATATTTTTTTATAAATTTTTCGAAAAGGCTTTTGTATCATAACCTATAAAATTTTGAACATCATCTTAAAGTATATATATTCTAAGCAAACTTGCAAAAAATTAGTTTTTTATTCAAAATTTCTAAAGATATACTTGAATTTGCATTTTGGCGCTTTTTGAAAATTGTTGTATTTATTAATTTATTATAAGCGATAATAATGAAAATGCGGTTTTATCACTTTGTTAAAATTATATTGTTGCGTTATACGGGTTCGTGGATTTGAGAGTATCCGATGAAAACACGGTGCAGAACAATAAAAAAGCACAATTTATTTACAAGAATCACTATTTACAGCACAGTTCGAAAATTACTTTTAAAAGCGTCGAAAATCTACAATAAATACGCTGAAACAATCAGCAACACAGCTTAAGTCTGTAACTGTAAAGGTAGCTTCACGGCAAAGCACTATCTCGCTCGCTTTCCGTTCACAAAACTCTCGCGTAGCTTTGCACTCACAGTAAGCAGCTATTCTCACAATGCCGGCTCTCAGAAACGCAAGGGTTTATATAGCTTTTCCTTAGGTTCCACAGGTTTCAAGAAATATCTCGACAGGAAGTTATTCTAGAAGCTTTCTGATTGGACAATGGGATATCGCCTATTTGGTGGCCAAATGGGCGATAAAGTCGCCAATCTGGCAACCCTACCATACACTATTTTATAGCAACCCTAGTGCTATGCCAGAAAACTTACATACAGGCGCAACCGCCGAATTTTTTGCAACAATATGTAAGAATGAACGATGGACCTTTTTTCCGCTCGCGCATCAGTGGAAAAAGGAAAGTAAGTAGGTTATTGTAAATTAAGAATTTCGCCAAGTGAATTTTTGCAAACTGTGGCGCAAACGGAAAAAAATGCGTCATGATAAATATTTGAATTTTTCCGTAAATTTCGCACCATTTTTTTACAAAATTTAATATTTATGCATAATTTGAGTCGTAGAACCGAAGTATGGAAAAAATTGTTTTGTCATTTCAGAAAAAGTCCGATTTTGTGACAAAATACCTATATTAGAACAATGCTATATATATAAATCTACTATATATCCTAAGTCACGCTTATTTAAAATAAAATTTGATTACCAGTTAACACGAATTTTTTAACGCGGACTCTTATTTTTTGGTCCCTTGGGATTCGTGTTCGTAAGGGTTTACTATATTCTAATCTGAGATTGTACCAATCATACCATGAATTTTTTTTTATACAGAAGAGATCCAATGTCATTCTTATATCAGCTTTTCAGTTTGATCAGTTTTCAAGAGGCCAAAACTTTCCGAGTTTTAACATAAAATGGTTTATTATATATGAGATTTTAGTGTTTTGCGTTTTGAAGTAAAAAGTAACTATATGTATTTCCGAGTGTAAAGAAGGAAATAATTACTGTTTAGGGTCATCGCGGTTTTTTTTTTTCAAGAGACGTGAAAAATGTACAGTTGCCTTGCCGGGATTCGAATCCTCGACCTCTGGAATCGCTTTGAATATGCTTCCAATTACACTACGAAGTCATGCGGAAAGGAGGAAGAAAATACTCAAATCTTAGTAGTGTGAGTTATCGTGAAACGCCTTTTAATTCGTGCACCATTTGTAAACTCATCGCGGTTTTTTTGGAGTAGGAGGATACGTGAAAAATGTGCAGTATCCTCACTGGGACTCGAAACCTAGGCTTCTCGAATATGCGTTGAGTATGCCTGCAATTACATCGCGAAGGCATGCGGAAAGGAGGGAGAAAATACATTGGCTATCAAAATTTAAGGATAATGAGAAAAAAAATATGATCATTAAATGAATGTTCTAATTAGTGCCCAATATGCGTATTTCAGATATTTGCCTGTTTTTCTCAGAACTTCGAAATAAGTAGCTGTAAAACGAAAGAGAAAAAAATTATGCATTTTTGGGGTTGAATGTGTTGTGTGCCACATATGCTTTCATTATTACCTAAATTATCGATATATTAATAGTACTTTAAGGCAGTTTGCTGCTTAATGTAAAATGAAAATTCAACTTTATGTATTTGTTTAACAGTTTTTATATAACTATTTCTTGATTCCTAAACTCTTTTTAAGATAATTTATCTAAGAACTTAAACAATTAGCATAAGCAGTAATAATCCTCAGAAATTTTTAAACTATCATACATATTTTAAAATTACTAAAAAAAAGATGTTTTACTTCCTCGCATTTGTTAGATGTGATTAATAAAAAAATATTAATATCTAGCTTACGACTGCAACGGGCGCCTGATTCTGAAACTATCTCTTCCTTTTTATTTATGGTGAACTAAATAATATGATAGCATTTCTTTCCGGATTATTTATTACATATTTTTAACCAAAACTGACTGCTGAATGGTTATAAAACTAATCTTTCAACACACTAATATGTATTTATCGCAACTTTATCGACATATTTAGCAATTTTGGGAGCTCTAGCACTACTAGAAAAATGTATCGATTCTCAGTAAAAGGGAGAATCCCTCTTTTATTTACACAGACGCATTTGAAATTTATATACAATGATTTTTATTCGATAGGTACGGCTATAACCGTTTCTTTAACAAATGATTTCGAATAACAGCTGAACATTCTTCTGCGTTTGAAGTATTATAGAGTCAGCAGTTTTATTGAGCCATCTTTCGGAAGAAGATTATATAAATTTTCACAATTACTAACTTGTGGTGTATAACAAAAAATATATTTCAAGCGCATATGCGTTTTCTTAATGCGCATTGATAATTGAAGTATAGATTTATGTTATGTATATTAGTAGCAATTCTAACTCTTTTGTAACTGCTTTTAATAAATTCAAAGCCACAAAATACAATTTCACTTCTTTCTACGAAGTTCTAGAAGTATTGTAATAGATTCGAATGTAAAGAATTCTGATTTTAAAGGAAATATTCATTTTGGTCATTCCCAAATCCATTTTGACTATTTTTTGTGGTATGTCTGTGTAGAATGAATGACACTTTATTCCAAAACGGATTGCAAAATGGATTCAAAATGGATTTTTTCTTAACGTCTACACGTACGTACGTATTCATCTCGCATAACTCAAAAACGATCAGCCATAGAACGTTGAAATTTTGCATATAGAACTGCTGTAGCATCAAGCTGTGTGGCTTCTTTTATTTATTGTAATAGGCAGTACCAAAGCATATATACAGATGTATACATCTCCTTTACCCGGTTTAAAAGTCCTTTCTTCGCCTTTATTTTTGAAATCTCTGGTCGCAGTCATATAGCTTGATAAAACGTAAGATATGCGATAAATACATACAGAAGTGTTTTAAATGGCGAAAATATTCATGTTTTAGCATTGTCAAATTTAAATTTTCTATAAATAACGAAATCTGACTTTTAATGTGGTTTTCCGGTTTCTAGACTTATATATGGGAAATTTTTATACCCGCTATGAAAAAATAAAAAATTCTAGAGATTTAACTGCGGTAAGGCAAAAATTGACCGGGATATTTCATAACAAAATCTTTGGTTTTTGATGTCATTTTTAAATTTCCATTATGGATAGGTCAAATAAGTTAGTTATAGTTCGAGAAAATAAGTTTAAATAAAGTGCAGCCAAAAAATATGTGTAAAATTTAATACGCCGTACAAGGAAATCATGTGGTTTCCACTTTAAATATTTTAACAGATGTAGCAAATAAACAACGTTGAAGATTGGTGGACGACCTTGATTTGAACTCGAAAAGTGCATGATTTTTAAAACAATACTGGCTTTCTTTATCTTGAGAAAACTGGTTCACTCATCATAACCATAAAAGATTCTTACTCGGAAATATGTTTTAAATTCATGACTTTAAACCAAAGCCTTATTATTTAAATGTTTTTGAGCATTCTTCCTTTTACTTTGATCGTTCTTTTATATTGATCAATAACAAAGCTTTAAATGTTTTTTAAATGTTTTAATTCTGCTTTGATATTAAATATGAAATAAAAGCCGGAACTATGTTTTAAACAGAGGTATTGCTTTTGTTAAGAAATAAATATTTTAAATTTTCATATTTAATGAGAAATTCTTGAGCTTTACTGGCTGAAGCAACGGAATAGAAAAGACCTCCCAACCGGTGTAGTGGTTAGCGTCGCTGACTACCGTGCGGAAGGACCTAGGTTTAAATCCTGGAGAAGGCATGGATGTTTGTAAATGTACAGTGTCCGTGCGGCGGGGACCCTCGAAATATGCAGGGATCCAAAAGTCCTCTCAAGAGGTTGTGGTAGGACTAAAGCAAGAGTAAAGCTGGTTCATCTCTTTGAAGGGAACGATGCCGGCACGAACCCTTTCGGGGAGCATACTGGATGTTATGTTACGTCACTGGGTTCGTCATTTCGCCTACTGACCAGAGGTCCACAGAGCGCAAATCTTAGATCTCTTGCTTTTTAGATTCATAGAAAGAGGCTCATTTTACTGGAAAATTATAACTGAGATATTTTTAAACTGAATTTGTATTTAGAAAATGTTTGTAATGGAAAAATATTAAAAAATGATATACTGAGCTGTCGCTACCTGCAGTATACTATGTATCAAAAAACGAACGTGGTATTTGATATTTTATTGATTTTCCCATAGAAGCATTCAGTTAACGAAAGAATAGCTGCACAGATGTCAAAGAGAGGAAAGTATAAACACGAAGAATGCTATAATATGCAAGAACCAATTTCAACGAATCTGATTATGAGAATGATATGAAAAATAGGTTGTTAGGATTATCGACAAAATTGTTCAATCGCAACTGTTCATATACCTGACGTGGTTAGTTATCAAAATACATCAAGGATGCAAAGGCTAAAGAAATGAAAAAAAAATTATAAAGTGCGTTTGGTGGAATTCAGAATTTAAGTTAATCGGGAGACAAATTTAAGTATCTGAGTATTTAAGTAATCTAAAAATAAATTTAAGTTAACCTATTAAGGCATACCTGGAACTTCGAAATGATAACTGCAATAGCCACTAGGAACTCAGTGAATTTAATGTTAATATGCAACGTTGCAATTGTTCAAATCTCCAAAACAAATGTGAGTAATTATCGGCTCGGAGAAACAATTTTTTTAACAGACTGAAAAAAAGCATTTAAAAACTAATTTCCAGTCTCCCCCCCCCCGAAAAAAAAGCGCGCGAGAGAGAGAATATGATTTAAAAGGAATAGAAAGCTTATATTAGAAAAAACGGAATCAGTAAAATTCTGCATAAAGATAAATTAGTATCAGAATACATACTTTTAATACATAAGAATATATGCTTGAGTATATTTAAATTCGTATTTATTTACGAAAGAATACAAATAGCAGTTTAAAAGATTTTCATTATTTTATGAGTAACTAAAGCTGCATAATAATGCTGATGATCCATAGTAATACTTTAATAATAGCTTTCGCAAAAAAAAGCTTACAAAAAATCTGATTAACTAGTTCCAAGTGCTAATTGAAGCATGAAAGTAAAAAAAAGCAAAATTTGTTTCAATTTAATGTAGTATAAAATCTATTACTAGCATTTTAATCAAATAAATGAAAAAGGCCTTTTTGGCATATATTCTGAAAATGTACTTGCATATTTTTATTTAATTTTCCCAAAATGGAATAACGTCAAAAGCATTACTTGAGAAAATATTTATTGTTTTCAAGAAAAACAAATCTTAAAATAAAGAAATTTATCAATGTTAATTTTTAATAGGTTACTATTTACATAGATTTAAAAAATTATTGTGAGAAAAGGAACAACATCTAATACATATTCCGTCTTAAAAATTACTTTAAGCTTATGTTTTTTGTGTACTTTAGTTCAGTAGCAGTATCACTATCTTAGATATAAATGCATATGATTTCAATCACCAAAAAACCTCGAATCATATTATCTATACGAATTTTCAAAGCGTTTTTGATTTTCAAGCAAATACTTAATAAAACTGAAGGTCGAATAAGACACTCTCAAAGCAAAAAATTAGCAAGCGAACCCAGCTAGGTCACCAGTCTCTTCTTCCGGTTTCAGGTGAGAGAAGCCAAAGAACTAGCCATGTTAGCCCTGAATTATAGGTAG